>NW_019382195.1:961469-1024339 GCF_000648655.2 Copidosoma floridanum
GTAAGATTTAAAGTATTTTATTTTTAAATAATTAAATAATATATTACTGAGTGTGATTTTTTTCAGGTTCTCAACAGTTTTTAAAATGTCAAAAACTGAAGTACTGATAAAATGTCTGAGACAAATGTCTTCACAAAAAACTACTGCCAATATTTGCATCGTTGGTGCAGGACCTGCTGGATTTTATTCAGCTCAGCAAATCTTGAAAGTATGTACATTTTTACTAATTTTGTATTGATTTATTATAATTAATTACATAAAAAAATCTTTAAAAAATTGTAGAGTATCGCTAGTGTTAAAGTAGATATTATAGAACGATTGCCAGTCCCTTATGGTTTGGTGAGATATGGTGTAGCTCCAGATCATCCTGAAGTAAAGAACGTCATAAATACTTTTCATAAAGTAGCTAAAGATGAAAGAGTGCAGTTTTTGGGTAACATAAATGTTGGAAAAGACGTTAGTGTTAGCGAATTGAAGGAATATTATGATGCAGTCTTATTGGTAATACATGTTTATTTGAAAAAAAAAAAAATTTATATGTATATATATATCTCTTTTTATTTAGTTGACATTTCTAATTAAAGTCTTATGGTGCTGAAGAAGATAAAACATTGAATATTCCAGGAGAAAATTTAGAAAATGTTATACCAGCAAGAAGTTTTGTAGGCTGGTACAATGGTGTTCCTTGTGATAAAGATTTAGATATTGATTTAGGAGTAGAAGATGCTGTTGTCTTAGGTCAAGGAAACGTAGCCATTGACGTTGCTAGAATTCTTTTGTCTCCCATTGATAAATTGAAAGTAAGTAATAATGAGCGATTTTTTTTTTTTAATATCAACGTCTCCAAGAAATAAAAAAGTTGGACGTATCTCAGATAGCGCTTTTTCCCAAAAACTTGAGATAACTCTTTTTTTCTTGGGGCCATCGATGTACTTGTGCATTACTAAAAAGTATAATTTTAATGAAACATTTTTTAGAACACAGACATAACGTCTTACTCTCTTGAAAAATTATCACAAAGCAAAGTCAAAAGAGTTTGGCTTGCGGGGAGAAGAGGTCCATTGCAAGCAGCTTTTACCATTGCTGAACTTAGAGAACTATTAAAACTAGATAATTGCAAAACGTGTTGGAGAGCGGATGATTTTGATGGTATAAAAGAAATCGTTCCCAATCTCGTAAGGCCCAGAAAAAGATTGACGGAACTAATGTTAAAATCTGTCGAAGACGTAGCATCAGACGTACGACAATGGGAGAAAGAATTTCATCCGATATTTTTACGCAGTCCTGTAGAAATTTTAGGATCCAAAAGAGTTGAAAGAGTTAGGTTTTGTGTTAACGAATTAGTAGGCGAGGATATGTTGAAACAAACCGCAAAACCAACAAATAAATTTGAAGAAGTGCCGTGTGGCTTAGTAATAAGAAGTATCGGGTATAAGTCTAATCAAATTGATGGGTATGTTCCTGTTGACTTGAAAAACGGAAAAGTTTTAAATTCGGCTGGAAAAGTAGAAAATAATTTGTACGCGGCAGGGTGGGTTGCAACTGGACCCACTGGTGTAATTCTTTCAACTATGACGGATGCATTTCGGGTTGCGCAATTAATGGCTCGAGAACTGAAAGTTGTTGGACATAAACCTGGTTATCATGAATTAAGAAAAGTTCTGTTGCAAAAAAACATTCACCCAATCACTTACGAAGGATGGCAAAAAATAGATGAAGAGGAGTGCAATAGAGGCAAAAAACTGGGAAAACCTAGAGAAAAAATTGTAGATATTTCTGAAATGTTAAAAATAGCCTCGAGTTAATGTTAATAAAAATTTCATATGTATATATATTATATTACCAGCGCCGCCAACAAGTACTTATACACTTACTCGAGTTGTACTGTATATTCGCGCGATAAGCGCTAAGTGGCGTATACTTGCCAAGGCAACTTTTGTAAAAGTCGAGGCAAGCCGAACGTGCCGAGCTCCGAGCGCAGACTGTAGCCTGCAGGGGATTTAAGAAAGAAGGAAGAGAAAGAGCGCGCGCGCACACAGTCAAACTCACACGTATACGTACTTATGTATCCCCATCCTGCAGGGCACAAATCACGCGCGCGCTAAAATCGAAAGCCCGGCGAGGTATAAAGATAGCTGTCGCATCCGCATAGGTGTGTACAATATGTATATATACATCTCGGGATTGTCGGGTGGTCCGCGCATATATCGAGTTCGGAGTTGTAGGTATATGTATATAGGATGTACTTATCTACTTGCTCTGGCTGTGTCGACCCGACCCCGACTGACTGCACCTTCGACACGGTCGGTGTGCCCCCCCCCCTTCGGGTCTCTCCCACCTTCTTCCGCGTCTGCCGCGTGCGCTTCACGGGGAGTCCGGGGTTCAGTGCCCCCTGCTCTCTCCGCTTCCCCGTTTTTCCACCCCACGAGCGCCCCTGCGTGTATATAATATATGCTTCCCTTTCTGCACCCACATATATATGGGTGGTGAGGGGCCGGTGGACTTGGATTCTGCGCTTTTCGCAACACTTTCAACAAGGGTGGTGTGTGCGCGGCATAAGGTCCCGGTGTCCCAGCGGCCCCATATATAGTATGTGTGGTGCTCTCTGATGATGCTCTCTCTCTCTCTCTCTACTCTGCAACCCCCGTGCGATTACGTGTGTATATATGATTGCCGGCGGGCGCGTGGCCCCGGGGGCTGACGTCCTGCAGAGAATAAAACTATATGTATACAATACAGTGTATATGCAGAAGGGGTGGCGCGAGGCGCTGTGTGTGCTTAATATCTACGTGGGGCACGTATATAATACATAGAGATGTCACGATACATAAATATACTCTCTTCCTTAATTGTTGTATAAACTGGTGTAAATATTATTTATGATTTGGTTGGAGTAAAAAAAAAAACAAACTATTTTTGTCTTGGGAATTTGGTGCTTGGTGTACACAAGAAATAGAAAGCGGGGTGGACAGTGTATAAGTATACATGTAGGTATATAATAGTTTTAATAGAAACAATTTGGTCAATCAAGAATATCGATGCCTGAGTGTGTTTTATATTAATAAAAGAAACAACAACAACAACAATGTGTTTGTTAAAAGGATACGTGAAAAATATCTTACTTGGTTCTCAATAATCACAAAGGGAAGTAAACGCTTAAGAAACTGAGTTTCGTGCAAAATTCGGGCAATACCCGGTTACCAAATCGGTATTTAGAAGTATGTAGCGTGTACCTGTAGTAGGTACAACCTACATGAGTTTCGAGTTTTAAAAGACATTAAATATTCTTTTTCATAAATTGTGCGTTTGAAAAAAGTTATTATTCTCCCGAATAATTGACGGTTGAAGATATCCTACATGCGTGTCCAACATTTATTTTTTTGTACTTTCTTTGGATTCGTTTACGAAACTGTTGCTTATAAAGCAAACTTGATTTATATTTCATAATTTAAAAAATGTTTGAGCATGACAATAAAATGTCACATGTGCCGCGGTTCTAAGTAAGAAAGAAACGTATTTAAAAAAAAAACTACTATACACGTTTAATTTACTGAACAGAAATGAACAACTAAAATATATAGATAATATAACATCTTATACCTGCAGGCGTTAACGACCTTTCGTCGTGCAAACTTGTTTTGTATAATACGTTGATTAGATATTTTTATCCTGTGAAATAATTTAAATGTAATACCCTCTCTGAAAAGTTGGATGTTTTACTTTTGAACTTGGCGGCATTTTGGCCTCTCGAAGTTTGACAGTCGACTTCACGTGATAGGTCGACAATCGACAAGTGTATTTCTCTCAGACGTATTTTTAAAAAAGTAACCGAAAACACCAAAATCATATTTAAGTAGATTTGTTATAATTTCTCAAAAATGTAACTTTGTGTCATTTGTATACAATTGAAGTCTTATCTGACTGAACGTGATATAATCTCAACATTAATTTATATCTCAAGTAGTAAGTAGTAAATAAAATACATACGTTAATTAAATAAATTATCCTACTAAATCCAAAAGCTGACACACTAAATCCAATGTATTTTGAGAAATTTTTTAATTTTATAGTTTTAAAAATGTACCAGAATAACCTTACTTTAAAAAAAAATTCATTCAATACATTAATCTGCAGTGAATATCAACAAGGATGTTATTCATGATTTGTACAACACTTTGCTGAAACTACGGTATCCTGAAGTTGCTCAAACATCCATCGATGAATTTGAAAGTAATATTCTCACTGGTACTAAGAGACTAGATTTTCTATCTTGGGTACTTCAGGAAGGTTCAAGTAAAAATACGGAACTTCTCAGTAAATTTAAAGACAATTCTTTAAGCAGTAAGAATTTTGTTACCAAACTATACCTAATTTATGAATTTCTTCCTAATATTGACAATTGACAGTTTATTATTTCATTTCAGATAAACTTGTGAAATGCTTCACTCATATTGGACTGTGCACTGATGAAAATATTATATTAGTATGTAATGGTTTATTGAAGCAATACTTGATGCACTATCAAATAAATTTTTAAATAGTAAATCAGTTGTATCTAACTTTCAGGGGAAATGTGACATCAACAAACAAATACATTTTCTGTCTCTTTTGACTCTATTTATTAACAACGTTCATTTGCCGGATTCTCCATCTCCAACAAATCATTTAAATGCTAATAGTATTTCAGAAGTGGTACAAGTGAAAAATTATTAATTCAGTAGCATGTTTTTTACATTCTAGAATTATGATTAAAATGTATCTGTAAAATTTTTATAGATTGTCAATGAAGGGACAACGTTATCCAATCTACCAATCAATGTCACTTGTAGAAACAACATCGATGCGAGCTGGAATGAAGACAGATTTTCGGAGTTAACGAAAAATACAAACGTCAAGTTATGTTCTGACTTAAGTTTTATAGATGTGCTGTGTTTGAACATTAAGGTAAGCACATTGTTTGACTTAAAATAATTCGAGTATGTATAACCAGGGATTGAGTAATTAGTTCCTACAATCATTTTAGAAAAAAGTCAATGACCTTGATTGTGACAAAGATTTAAAAAATTGGATTCCTGTACTACAAGAATTTAATTCTGCTTTCAAAGACATTATGACGACTCCAATTCCAGATTCTAATTGTAATGCATTTTCGCACTACAAGGAATTCAGTACCGATATTCAGAAGGCATATTCTTTGTTTTCAACTTTTAAAAAGGTAAATTGCATCAATTTTATTTTACACAAAAACTTGAACGAACTTTAATGTAAAAATCTTTTCAGACGTTAGTTATTGAGTCTCAAATAAAAAATGGACTTCTCATAGACAAATCAGTTAAAAGTAACAAGTGCATAAGTGAAGTATTACAAAACAGCCTTGTTTTGATTGAACAAGCTTATAACGCGTTGAATGATAAAATTTGTTAATTAATTTCGTATGTTATTTCTGTATTTTAAATATACTTTTANCTGAAAGTTGTTGGACATAAACCTGGTTATCATGAATTAAGAAAAGTTCTGTTGCAAAAAAACATTCACCCAATCACTTACGAAGGATGGCAAAAAATAGATGAAGAGGAGTGCAATAGAGGCAAAAAACTGGGAAAACCTAGAGAAAAAATTGTAGATATTTCTGAAATGTTAAAAATAGCCTCGAGTTAATGTTAATAAAAATTTCATATGTATATATATTGTCATTAAATTTTACTATCACCGGTTTTAATAAATTTTACTTTTTGATTACCTCCATTTCTATCTGCATTTTTATAGAATAGTAGTTTTCGTACCTGGTGGCGCATGTAGTTGGATGCGCACCAGGTATGAACCCTATTTTTTCTACCTCGGCGAGGTCACCCAACCCTCAAAGTAGTCCAAGGTAGGAACATAATTTTTATCCTTAAACATGAAAAAATAATTACTGACAGTGTTATCATTTCGAGCGTTTCAGCATTTTTTTTCTCGCACTAAAAGAAGGTATACTTAAAATTAAAGTTTGGTAAACTTTAATTCAAAAGATCAACTATTGTGCACATGGAGTGAAACATAGCGAAGCGTAACGGCAGCATTAAAAAAAACGTCTCAACTTTTTCTAAACTTATGATATTGTTTACATATATTCGTATAGTTGTATGAGTAACATGGTAGTTTTTTTTTTGGAAAATTACTTTAACACGTTCATTACCAAATACACACAATCAAGTGCTTGCCGCCAGCAAGCTTTGTCCTCATTGGCCACTGTCATGACGAATCCTCGCGAAAGCGGCGCTGCCTTCCCCCCCACCCCCCGTGGGAGAACCGGGAAGGAGAGAAAAAATGTCGGCGTGCGATAGGCGGGGGGACTTTTTTTTCTCTCTCTCTCTCTCTTTCAGAAATGATTTCTATATAGATGCTCCGCCCCCTATATAAGACCGCGGGGCCTAAGGCCCCATACATATACAGATATATATGTCCTCAAGTTTTCTTCAATTGTACTTGCAAAAGTACACTATTTGATCTTTTGAATTAAAGTTTACTCAACTTTGTTTAATTCCGAGTGTACGTACTAAGTATGTTTCAAATCCGTTCAATAATTGGTATATTAAGTATACACCTTTACGTACATAGATATAATAGCAAAGTTACACCTTAGAGCATAATATACTAAGCTCATGCTCTAAATAATGGTCTAAGAGTTTCTACGCGGAATCGATACTTTGCCACCAGTACTTTCATGAGCGTGTATAGATATAAGAATGTGATTGAATAAAGTTAATTTTAATAATCTTAAGTGTAAAAAAAGGCCTTAAAAATTGTTTATTCGAGTCAAGGTTTAAATGCAGTCAGTTGTCTGTCAAATATGTGTCTGCTATATATATAGGTATACCAAGCGGCAAACGCGCTGTAGCAAATAGCAAGCTCTATATATATATGCGTGTATACAATTACAAGGGCTTGTTGTTTTTTGTGTCAAGCATTTTTCTCTCCCATCGATTCTTTACGGCAAAATCAATTCGTTCCAGGTATACCTAGAGTCAATTAATCGGCAACTAATCGTTTTCGACGTTCGAAGCAGGTAATAAGCATAAATCATTGGTGCAAATAATGTACTAAAAAAAAGTTTTAAAAAGTTAAAAAAAAAAAAAAAAAAAAAAACAGCACACCACGAGACAAGACATGCTCAACTTTCACGTAAACAATAATTGTCATTAGTTGTACTTGACGCTATTTTGAAGAAAGATGCCGTTTGCATAAAAACGATGTCAAGTATGACGTATCTGCTGTGGAATTTAATTTAAGAGGAGCACAGAAACTGATTCATACGTCGCGACTTCAAGTTAACAACTTTTAAGCGTTTAACCATTTTTTTTCTCTCAAATCCTTGCTGGTCCAAGTAAAATAATGATGCGTGACTCAAGGACTTTAAAGGGTCTCTTTGCCGATCCTCGTAAGTTTTATTTAGTCATTCATGATCTATGATGTTTTTTAAATATTAGTTTTACCATATTGATTACATATATATAATGCACACTCTCATAATTGTCATTTCAGAGCCGCCATGCCGAAAAAATTTTATCAAAGAAAATGTTAAGAGTGTTCGTCAAATGGAAAAGCTGTTTCACTCTAATGACAATAATGTGAAAAATTTCAAATTTCAAGTTTCCAAGACAATCAAAATGCCAAATACACATAT
Organism: Copidosoma floridanum; assembly: GCF_000648655.2. Next base: position 969,136 of record NW_019382195.1, read on the forward strand.
TTTTAATAAAAATCATAGTACAACAAGACACAGTGGTCTGTTAGATTCAAACATTGATGAAAATGATGGTGAATTGACAAAATTATTCAGTAAAAAGCTTTGTTTGGACAATCAAAATCATAGGAAAAGAAGTACATCTGGGCTGACAAACAAAAAAACTATGGTAAAGAAATTTGTAAGGCCATCTATTCACGGGGGTGTACTTCGAAAGAGTCAACATGGATATAAAGAACAAGCTGTGAATCACAAAACCGATGCTAAACAAAAGATCAAGTCTCAATCTATTGGAGATATTGTAAATCAAGGATCAAAGGAAGAGACTCACATCAGTGAAAATATCAACTGTAAAAGTCAAGGGGTTCAAACAGTAGACACAAATGACATCGAAAGTATTTACTCTGAGGGTATTATAAGGTAAAAATAAGAAAATGTGAATTTTTATTTTATCCTGTTGAGAACTTAAACGTTTATTTCTATTGTAAGATATCCATCCGGGAATGCAAAAAAAGCCGATAGTTGCCAATCAGATAGGGGTGATATGATTTCCGAAGAAAATGATTCACCTAAACAAGATTCGGATCATTTGACGCAACATAGCAGTCCAACTAGTAAAGGATCTGTTTCTGTTGCAAGTAGATTGGCATCTCAACTTAGTAAAACTGGTGCACCACCAGCGAGTTATCGCGTGGGAGTCGTTCCCAAGTATGTAAAATTTTCTAAACTCATCTGTGTCACACTTGCCAAAATAATACAATATCTTTGTGCACAGATACATCAAGGAAAGAAAAGAAGCTATGCAAAAGGAACAGTCAGCTAAAATTGCGGCCAAACAGTCCGATTGCCCAAAGGGTCACGTTTCTCTACCTGACAGCGAGAGAAAGGAGACATTGTGTATACTGAAAAAAAGTAAATACATTTACTTCTAATATAAGTTATTTTTTTAAAAGTGTTTCATAATGAAATTTGTTACAGATTATCAGGAATATGTTCACGAGCTCAATGGTCTGCCTATTAGAACAGATACTTTGAGATCACAGAGAAGAAAAATGGAAATAGAAAAGCAGTTGGCCAAGTTAGAAGATGCAATCAAAGTATTCTCACGACCAAAAGTTTTTGTTAAAGTTGATGCATAACTAGTAAACTCTATTTTTTATTATGGTTAAAAATCATTGTTATCACACTAAAAGCGAGAACTTTGACATTTAAGTCTCGCTAAAGCAATTAACTTGAATTTATCGATAGTTGATTTTTAGTATGAAATTATCTAGTCTATGCATTTAATTGTAAAACATGCGCAAAGTACAAATCAAAAATACACGTATTTTTCAAAAGTATAACGTTTATTGCTATAACAACAAAACCTTACCAGTTTAGCAATGTACACTTAAAAAAACAATTCACACATGACTTTTATTTACACTATGTACAAATAATTCCGGGTCGAAGATCAATTTTCCAGTTTGGAAAAATACCCTATCATTGTGATACCAATTTTCAATATTAAAATCCTTAAAAAATACTCCTATCTCTCTTACAGCTGATTCTTCAGAGTCTAAAATTGTATCAATTGTTAAATTATTGGTAGCATGTGAATTGAAGTACTGGTTTATCTGTACCTGATCCATGAGCTGCATTTCTTGTGTCAGAGAGTCCAAACATTCCTCTAATCGTATCAGGAGCTGTAAATTGAGCTTGATAAACTTTTGTAGGGCCCAACAATTGTCGCCATTTAATTACTGCATTGGATGAGGCCAAAATATGAACATCTGAAGGTCCACTGCACATAAATGTGAGGAGTCTGTTGTAAAAAAATTTTCCTTTATGCTCTCTATAAAAGTCTTCAGCTTCCTCGTTACTAATAGTCAACCGACGCGTTTTCACCACCTTGAATTCGTTGACCAGAATGATTTCTCTGATTTTCTATATTAAAAAAATAAGTGCAACATCAATGAAAATTTTATCCTTGGGAAGTATAAAAATATCCCGAGTTGTTGGTTTGTCCCTTAAATTAAATAAACGCATTAAGAGTTAAAACTACCAAATTAGCTTTTGTAAAATTAGATTAATTTATCTAATTTGACAGAGCAAAGGTTAGAAAATTACCTGCAATGCGATAGGAGATTTAATAATGTGAGGTTTAAGTATGGCAAGTGTCAATTGAAATGGATTTGATGATACCATTGTGACATCTGCGAATCGATCTGTCTTTTTACATTTTTAAAGCGCAAACACTCGTCACCGGCGACTTAAATTATTCATTTTTATACAAGAATTCAAAACATCGCTTCACACACAACTGAGGCATGAGCACGTAGTCGAGCGCGGAGCGCCGGAAGGCTGCGATATCTTATATGAGCAGTGATAGTCTCCGCGTGCTCATAAGTCGCGGATTCGAATAGTAAGTAGGTATGTATATGTGTTTTATCTTTTTTTTTTGTACCCTATATATTTTTTTACATGATAGATGAATGATGAAGTCTATACCGTTTTAGAAAAAAAAGCTTAAACACCAGTTGTCAAGGGAACTCATAAACATAAATTTAAACCTTTTTGTAAACCAAGTGTTAATGATACACTATAATTTGATACTTTAACACAAGAAAATTTTTTTTATGTAACGGTCGACAATGGTTTTATTGGGAGAAACGTTTCCAAATTTTATTGCAGAAACCAATATTGGTGAGATAGACTTTCATAAGTGGTTAGGAGATTCGTAAGTGTCATATAATATAGTTTTTATCAAAAAAATTTGAAAACTAGATTTTTACGTGAAATGGTAATCATTTTTTCAGTTGGGGAATCTTATTTTCTCATCCAAACGATTTCACTCCTGTTTGTACAACTGAACTGGCCAGAGTTGCAAAACTATTCCCAGACTTCCAAAGATCTGGGGTTAAAGTTATTGGAATTTCTTGTGATTCTGTTGAGTCTCATAGAAAATGGATTGAGGTAAAACATAAAGAATGCCAAAACATTAAAAACAAAATTTCATGAATTGCATGTGCACATATATGCGCATTTTTATGCAACGATTGCCATTGAAAAAGTGATTTATTTTCTAGGATATAAAAGCGTATGGAGAATTATCAGAGTGTGAGTTTCCATATCCAATTATTGCGGATAAATCTCGAAAGATAGCAGTCAGCCTGGGTATGCTTGATCCTGCAGAGCTTGACAGCAACGGACTACCAGTTGCTGCAAGGGCAGTTTTTATTATCGATCCTAAGAAAATCATGAGATTGTCAATTTTGTACCCAGCTACCACTGGACGAAATTTCGAGTAAATGTTTTTTTTTTCAACTCAGCCGTTTCGGAGCTGTTTAAAAACATTTTCATTAAGGATTTTCTAACTTACAGTGAAATACTGCGTGTCATTGAGTCTCTTCAGCTGACAGAAAAACATAAAGTAGCTACTCCAGCTGATTGGAAGGTAAATCATTCGAAAAAAAATACTAAAAACCCATATTATCCTTTCCTAATGTCAAAAACGGTCATTATGCCCGTTGATACGTAAATAAATGATATAAAAATTTATTTATTTACAGAAAGGTCAGCCTGTTATGGTGTTGCCAACTCTTTCCAATGAAGAAGCAAAAGCAACTTTTGGTGATACCATAAAAACAGTTTCTGTACCTTCAGGTAAATCTTATATCCGCATAGTTCCACAACCAACAAATGCTGAAAATAATTAAAAACAAAATTTTAACAAGTTAAATTGAAATGAGTACAAACAGTTACATTTAACAGGATTTAATCAACTTTTTATACATTGACAAATTTGAAGATGTAATTTTATATTTGAAATAAATTTTTCATTTAATAATAAACATACATTCGTTGATTTAAGTGAAATTCATGTCTACAAACAACAAAAGAAGCCGTTTATCATATCACCTAGTATATAATTAGAAGTACACTGCATTATATACATTTTTCCAAGTAGACGGTCTTATAATGATATCTAGGCGAATAGTATATAATATTTACATTTTCGTTTAACAAGTTATTACTAGTTTACGTTTTTTTTCCATTTCTTCATACTATGATTACACTATTATGCGTATAGTATTCAAGGTGTATAGTAGCAGTAGTTATATAAAACAGTCCCTGGTGAAAACCAATACGTTCAAAAAGATAATAAATTTAACAAAATTATATCTCATTAAGAATTAATTACCACACAAAATATATTACATCACAAAATACTATTGCCCACCTTTGTGTAGGATTTATCACGTATTTCTTTTACACAGTGTCATTGTATTTTCCACGTTTACTTATTCATTATCTTATTTTTTTCATTTTTCTATGTTTTTTTTTTTTTCTTTTCTTTCTTTATACAGTCAAGAGAACAAACANTATATATATATAATGCTCGGTGTATACTTGCAGTGAAATCCGAGCGAGGATGTGATGTTTACCTGTATATGTTTAGAGTATAATGAGTATATTTTATTGAGCACGCATCGGGAACTCTCTGCGTCTATGATGTTTTCGCGCAGTGGTATACATGCATACCGATTAGCAATGTTACCGAATACTTATTTATCTCGTTGAATGGGTGTGATACGCTGTACCTACATACAATATACACGTACGCGCAAAACCCACTTATCCCCTGGGCTCGAACAATTCGCGCTAATCTAATCTAATCTCAGCGTAAAAAATAATACACTTGGATATATAGGTGTACATGCGACCGCATACCAGAGAATAAAGAACGGAGCGCATGTGTTTTGCGTTGTGTATACTGATGTGTAAAAAATAACTTTTCAAATGTGTTAAGAGGTAAAAAAAAAAAAATAGGAAAGAAAAGAAAAAAAATGTAATCGTACCTTTTTGCCGTCGCGAAACTTGACGTTTCCCTCGATAATGCAACTGTTATCCACCATTGTGGGAGCCAATGATTTTTCGCTCGCGAACGACTCGTCGGCTTCCTTCTTCTCATAACTGATTGGTCATTCTTTCCTCGTGCAAACACTCGCGCGCATCCAAACGCGGAAAGGGCCCACCTTTGTTATTATTATTATTATTATTATTACGGGTACAAAAACCGTTGCTGCTGCTGAACCATCATCAGCCGTCCGTTCGTCCGTCCGCAGCACATTCCGCACACTGATCACGCACTCTCCCGCACTTCACGCTTTCCAGCTTTTGTTTAGATAACACTTGACCGCTGATGCAGCCTCCGCTCTTGATGCGATGCCGACACGATAATGCATTTACGTGCACGTATATATACACAGAAGCCCAAGTGCGCCAATCACTTTAGGTATGTGTGGTCTGTAGCAGTGATGGTGCAGTTACATGTATATATACAGTCCTGTACGCGAAAAGCTCGAAAACGCCGCGGCGTTCCCTCCACCGTGTGCTCCATTTCGCGACTCGATTTCCTTTTCTCCGGCGGCTTCTCCAACCGTACTCCACATTTAGCCCGTATACTGTTACGGGGAGTCGATTGAAAGCTGTTTCGGAGCAAAGCAGCGCAATTATACTTGTGGTCACGTATTTATATGTATATATATTATATTACCAGCGCCGCCAACAAGTACTTATACACTTACTCGAGTTGTACTGTATATTCGCGCGATAAGCGCTAAGTGGCGTATACTTGCCAAGGCAACTTTTGTAAAAGTCGAGGCAAGCCGAACGTGCCGAGCTCCGAGCGCAGACTGTAGCCTGCAGGGGATTTAAGAAAGAAGGAAGAGAAAGAGCGCGCGCGCACACAGTCAAACTCACACGTATACGTACTTATGTATCCCCATCCTGCAGGGCACAAATCACGCGCGCGCTAAAATCGAAAGCCCGGCGAGGTATAAAGATAGCTGTCGCATCCGCATAGGTGTGTACAATATGTATATATACATCTCGGGATTGTCGGGTGGTCCGCGCATATATCGAGTTCGGAGTTGTAGGTATATGTATATAGGATGTACTTATCTACTTGCTCTGGCTGTGTCGACCCGACCCCGACTGACTGCACCTTCGACACGGTCGGTGTGCCCCCCCCCCTTCGGGTCTCTCCCACCTTCTTCCGCGTCTGCCGCGTGCGCTTCACGGGGAGTCCGGGGTTCAGTGCCCCCTGCTCTCTCCGCTTCCCCGTTTTTCCACCCCACGAGCGCCCCTGCGTGTATATAATATATGCTTCCCTTTCTGCACCCACATATATATGGGTGGTGAGGGGCCGGTGGACTTGGATTCTGCGCTTTTCGCAACACTTTCAACAAGGGTGGTGTGTGCGCGGCATAAGGTCCCGGTGTCCCAGCGGCCCCATATATAGTATGTGTGGTGCTCTCTGATGATGCTCTCTCTCTCTCTCTCTACTCTGCAACGCCTATATATCAGCGGCCCCATATATAGTATGTGTGGTGCTCTCTGATGATGCTCTCTCTCTCTCTCTCTACTCTGCAACCCCCGTGCGATTACGTGTGTATATATGATTGCCGGCGGGCGCGTGGCCCCGGGGGCTGACGTCCTGCAGAGAATAAAACTATATGTATACAATACAGTGTATATGCAGAAGGGGTGGCGCGAGGCGCTGTGTGTGCTTAATATCTACGTGGGGCACGTATATAATACATAGAGATGTCACGATACATAAATATACTCTCTTCCTTAATTGTTGTATAAACTGGTGTAAATATTATTTATGATTTGGTTGGAGTAAAAAAAAAAACAAACTATTTTTGTCTTGGGAATTTGGTGCTTGGTGTACACAAGAAATAGAAAGCGGGGTGGACAGTGTATAAGTATACATGTAGGTATATAATAGTTTTAATAGAAACAATTTGGTCAATCAAGAATATCGATGCCTGAGTGTGTTTTATATTAATAAAAGAAACAACAACAACAACAATGTGTTTGTTAAAAGGATACGTGAAAAATATCTTACTTGGTTCTCAATAATCACAAAGGGAAGTAAACGCTTAAGAAACTGAGTTTCGTGCAAAATTCGGGCAATACCCGGTTACCAAATCGGTATTTAGAAGTATGTAGCGTGTACCTGTAGTAGGTACAACCTACATGAGTTTCGAGTTTTAAAAGACATTAAATATTCTTTTTCATAAATTGTGCGTTTGAAAAAAGTTATTATTCTCCCGAATAATTGACGGTTGAAGATATCCTACATGCGTGTCCAACATTTATTTTTTTGTACTTTCTTTGGATTCGTTTACGAAACTGTTGCTTATAAAGCAAACTTGATTTATATTTCATAATTTAAAAAATGTTTGAGCATGACAATAAAATGTCACATGTGCCGCGGTTCTAAGTAAGAAAGAAACGTATTTAAAAAAAAAACTACTATACACGTTTAATTTACTGAACAGAAATGAACAACTAAAATATATAGATAATATAACATCTTATACCTGCAGGCGTTAACGACCTTTCGTCGTGCAAACTTGTTTTGTATAATACGTTGATTAGATATTTTTATCCTGTGAAATAATTTAAATGTAATACCCTCTCTGAAAAGTTGGATGTTTTACTTTTGAACTTGGCGGCATTTTGGCCTCTCGAAGTTTGACAGTCGACTTCACGTGATAGGTCGACAATCGACAAGTGTATTTCTCTCAGACGTATTTTTAAAAAAGTAACCGAAAACACCAAAATCATATTTAAGTAGATTTGTTATAATTTCTCAAAAATGTAACTTTGTGTCATTTGTATACAATTGAAGTCTTATCTGACTGAACGTGATATAATCTCAACATTAATTTATATCTCAAGTAGTAAGTAGTAAATAAAATACATACGTTAATTAAATAAATTATCCTACTAAATCCAAAAGCTGACACACTAAATCCAATGTATTTTGAGAAATTTTTTAATTTTATAGTTTTAAAAATGTACCAGAATAACCTTACTTTAAAAAAAAATTCATTCAATACATTAATCTGCAGTGAATATCAACAAGGATGTTATTCATGATTTGTACAACACTTTGCTGAAACTACGGTATCCTGAAGTTGCTCAAACATCCATCGATGAATTTGAAAGTAATATTCTCACTGGTACTAAGAGACTAGATTTTCTATCTTGGGTACTTCAGGAAGGTTCAAGTAAAAATACGGAACTTCTCAGTAAATTTAAAGACAATTCTTTAAGCAGTAAGAATTTTGTTACCAAACTATACCTAATTTATGAATTTCTTCCTAATATTGACAATTGACAGTTTATTATTTCATTTCAGATAAACTTGTGAAATGCTTCACTCATATTGGACTGTGCACTGATGAAAATATTATATTAGTATGTAATGGTTTATTGAAGCAATACTTGATGCACTATCAAATAAATTTTTAAATAGTAAATCAGTTGTATCTAACTTTCAGGGGAAATGTGACATCAACAAACAAATACATTTTCTGTCTCTTTTGACTCTATTTATTAACAACGTTCATTTGCCGGATTCTCCATCTCCAACAAATCATTTAAATGCTAATAGTATTTCAGAAGTGGTACAAGTGAAAAATTATTAATTCAGTAGCATGTTTTTTACATTCTAGAATTATGATTAAAATGTATCTGTAAAATTTTTATAGATTGTCAATGAAGGGACAACGTTATCCAATCTACCAATCAATGTCACTTGTAGAAACAACATCGATGCGAGCTGGAATGAAGACAGATTTTCGGAGTTAACGAAAAATACAAACGTCAAGTTATGTTCTGACTTAAGTTTTATAGATGTGCTGTGTTTGAACATTAAGGTAAGCACATTGTTTGACTTAAAATAATTCGAGTATGTATAACCAGGGATTGAGTAATTAGTTCCTACAATCATTTTAGAAAAAAGTCAATGACCTTGATTGTGACAAAGATTTAAAAAATTGGATTCCTGTACTACAAGAATTTAATTCTGCTTTCAAAGACATTATGACGACTCCAATTCCAGATTCTAATTGTAATGCATTTTCGCACTACAAGGAATTCAGTACCGATATTCAGAAGGCATATTCTTTGTTTTCAACTTTTAAAAAGGTAAATTGCATCAATTTTATTTTACACAAAAACTTGAACGAACTTTAATGTAAAAATCTTTTCAGACGTTAGTTATTGAGTCTCAAATAAAAAATGGACTTCTCATAGACAAATCAGTTAAAAGTAACAAGTGCATAAGTGAAGTATTACAAAACAGCCTTGTTTTGATTGAACAAGCTTATAACGCGTTGAATGATAAAATTTGTTAATTAATTTCGTATGTTATTTCTGTATTTTAAATATACTTTTACATTTTTATATAAAAGATTTATNTTCATTATTATTTCATTATTTTTATGATTATTACTATCGTTACTATTACTATTATTATTTATCAAAGTCTCTCAAATCCTGTCTCGGTGGATCACTTTAAAAAAAAAAATGTTAGATCAGAGATTGTCACATTCGATGAGCGGATCAGTTTTACTCCAACGAAGCATGACTTTCCTGTTGCTCGGCTTGCTGCTGTTCGCCTTCCATCAGGCTCCGCGCTTGTCGCTCCGCAGCTGCTCTGGCTTGTCTGCCCGCGCTTGAGCGCAGGTTCTTTCTTTCCACAGGAGGTTCCAGGTTCAAGCGCTTGGCACCCCTTGACTTTTTGCTCTTTGGCCCCCCCTTATTGTCCTCGGTGGGCTCCGTTTCGCCGGCATTCGAGGCCTTACCCTGACCCTCACTGCCAGACTTGGAACCACTTGAGCTGCTGCCACTACTGGACAACTGCTGGGCCAAATGGCCGTGGACCTCCTCAATCGGCACTGACAGGGATGGTAGGGCACCGGGCTCGGTCATCTCTTTACTACCAGTAGAGAGGTTGAGCGTAGGACTGGGTGCGGGACTTGGTCGCTTCACAGGCGTCGAGGGCGCTGACGGGGTCGGGGACAGCACTGGCGATCTTGTAGCTGGTTGACTGGTCGTGGGCGACGGCACGATTAGCGGCGTCGGCGCTGCCGTTGATGTCGGCGTCGAGGCTGCACTCAAGCTTGGACTCGGCGTGGGAGTTGTCATAGACGACCTGATGCTTACATCCATGGCTTCGAATACCGGTTCTATGGTGGCAGCAATTTTTGGTGTGGCCGAGCGAGTAGGGTATGGAGGTGGATTGATGACCTCGCGGTGAGACGAGGGTGGCCTCGAGGGTGGTCTGGAGGGCGGTCGAGAAGGCGGTGGCGGCAAAAGCGCGCTCTCACGAATCGCGACAATACTAGCCGAATCGGTGTCTCGGTGCTCTTTCATCTCCAAGCGTGGCTTCTTCATTATTGGCTCGAGAGTTACTTCCAAAGACGAAGGTACGTGTGGCTCTCCATGTCTGTCTGGAGTGCGGACTCGTTTTGCCGAGACGTGCAGGCTATCGATATTTCTCGTAAACAGCTCCGCACTGGTCTTACTCAGATGCTCCAGGGCCTCCTTCATCTCTTGCTCTTTGGTCTTGCGCTCGATTCGTGCTGACAGATCTGCGATGTCGCCGAGCTCTATTGTTTCCATGATTGTTCTTTTCTCAGTTTCAGCTCGCTCGTGAGCGGCAGCGGCAGCGGCGGCGGCAGAGCTGGCCGCTGTTGAACGTCGTCGCTCCTCGGAGGCGGCTGCGGCAGCAGCAGCAAGCAAAGCCGGATCCGAATACTGCAGAGTGAAAGATGGATCCACCGAGGGATACCTCGACTTCTTATCCGACTCTTTGCGCTTCATGGCCTCAGCGACGTCCCTGCTGTGTCTGCTGGCACTAATCGAGGTGGAACCAGAAGACGAACCAGATTTGCGCGTCGAGGATGTCGTTCCGGCGCTCGAGGTTGGTGGATTTAGTAGGCCACATTGCGCCAAGCTCTCGTATGCCGACGAAACGCCGCCGGGCTGCATGGAGAATGGGTTAAGGGCGCCGAGGCCGAGTGGCGTGTAGAGCAGTCCAGGATTCGGGAAGAAAAAAGGAAAAGGCGTAGTCGTCGGTAAAGACGAGGATGTCGAAGTTGATGGCGCGGAGGATTTGCTAGTAGGAGGATCCATTTTCGTACGCGACTTGCTTGTACTAGAGGTGCTTGTTGTGTTTGAGTTGCGGGTACCAGCCGAGCTAACGACGTTCGTTTCCGCTTGACTCGTTGCCGTGGCACCTAAGGCCTCCATTCCGCTTAATGAGGGAAGACCCAATCCGGCGAGATTAGCAAAGAGCGAATTCGTGAGACTCATGTTACTGAGATTACCGAGATTGCCGAGGCCGCCGAGTGCACCCAAATTGGGCAGACCACCAAACGGCATCAGCAGTGGGTTATTCTTTGGATCAAAGTTGCCCAGTGACAAGCCCGACAAAAGGGAATTGTTGAGATTGCCCAGTCCAGGGAAATTTAGACCAGAAGCCATCGATGTCGCAGCCAGATTAGCTTGATTTACAGATTGTTGGTTGTTCGAACCCGACATCATGGGAGGCCTGCCAGGACTCTTTCCCTTATTATCTCTTCCTCTATCTTGTCCCGAAACCCTCTTTTGCTGCATCTCGTGAGGCAAATTACCTCTTTCTTTAACAAGATCCGCCCACTTTGGATCGACATCGAACATGGGATTTTCCATCAACCATTGCCCGAGCCGTTTGAGCTGTGGTGCTTTATTACTTCCCGTCACCTGTAATTGAACGAACATGATGTTTTTAAACTTGTTTTCTGAAAAAAAAAAAAAAAAAAAAAAAAAAAAAAAATAGTTATCAATAATGAATGAATTTTTACCTTTTTTCCGGTCATTCTATTTATCACAGGCACATTTTCTTCGCCGGTTAGTTTTTTCCAATCGAGCAAAGTTGGGTCGACTCGAGGTCTCCTTCTTCTTGGTGCATTGAGATATTCCGCACTGATTGGATCCGGCAAGGCTGTTTGTTCCGCCAGCCACTTATTGACTTTGGCTTCATGAGAGTAAGCACCAATTTTAGAGGAATATTCGGCAACTTTGTTTATTTCGGCAATCATCGATTCATAGCTCTTCCTATGGCTTGACGATGAAGCAGCGTGTGCCGCGTTATATGCGGCTTGTTGCTGTTGCTGTTGGTGATGTTGTTGCTGTTGTTGTTGCTGGTGGTGTTGTTGTTGTTGTTGTTGTTGTTGTTGTTGTTGCTGCTGCTGCTTTTTAACGAGTTCTCGGTTCTGCTGCTCAGCCTGAGCAAAGAGAGCAGAAAAGCTATCTTTGTGCGAGTGAAATGATGGTGGAGGTAGCTGACTGGATGAACTTCCGGATCGCGTTGATGGAATTGAAGTCACGGTAATCGAAAATGGTTTTTGCGAAGTTGATGGATTTGGTAGACCAATAGGTGCCGAAGTTGGAGTCACGGTTACGTTAGGAGTGATTGTACCCTTTTTGCTGTGCTCAGGATAATGTGTGCTTTGCTGTTCTTTTTCTCTTTGCAAGCCCTGTACGATCTCATCTAGTTTTCTTCTTTTCTTTTCTTTTCCAATGACAGGTTCTTCCACAGTCTTGTACATGATTAATTTTTAAAAATAATTAGATTTATATTTGATCTCATACATATTAGGAATTCAGAATGATTAAATTTCATTCAAGTGTACTTACAATATTTTTTCTTTTTACAAATTTATCCAACATGCTATCCAGTTTTCCTTTATTACTACTAATTTGTTTGGACTTGCTTGGCATAGAAAAGTCTTGAACTTCATTCATTATATCTTTATTGCTATGGTCAGTAAGTGGTTTGGAGGAATACCTAGATAATATAAAAAAAAAAAATTTATAACACCACAATTTAAATGTATGTAACGTTGCACAAAATGTTTTGTATAGGATTTCAAAGACATTTACCCAGATGATAAATCGATAGGTGTTAGGGTACTCGACGTGCCAGGAATCACAGTAGGTTTTCCAGGCACAGTAAATTGCAAGTCAAAGGGTATAGTTGCTACTCTCGTCTGTTGATGAGCTGGAGGTGGCTGGGAAGTTAGTGATCGTCTGGAATCTTCAGTTTGCGAGTCGTCAGTAGTATTGCTAGATAACATAGGCTTACTTAGTTGTGGGGGCGGTGGAGTCGACATGTGACTACTATTTAATAAAGCATGAAGCTTAGCTGAAATAAAAATATTACATACATGTATTACTAATGAAATTCCATTCATCATTATTTTATAAGCACAAATATAAAGTACCTCTGTCAGTTTCAACGTCAATGGCTATGTGTCTTTTGCGTTTCTTTAAAGCAGAAGAATTATTGTTACTGCTAACACTGGTGATGCTTATATTGTTACCAATGGAAGTAACGGGTATACTGTTACTGACATTACTAATGTTGCTAATAGTAATATTGCTACTAAGACTATTATGAAGACCTGTAGCAATAGGGCGTGGGATTCCGTGATCAGTGGTGATAGTAATAATTTCGGATGGTTCTTTTTCCATTACAGGCTCAATTTCATCACCAGCGGTGAAATTCACGGAAACGGGCCATTCTTTGTGTTCGATGGCGTGCACGATGTGCATCAAGCGAGCTTCAATGGCATGCTCCTTGGGCCACTTAACTAAAGACGGATAGTTGTGTGATAAAAGTTGAGCTACAGTGGGCTCATTACTATAATCCGTCCCTTTATCTCTTAATACAAATGTATCGATTTGCGTCAATCGCGATAACGGCTGAATAACTTCCAAATCTGGGAACATTGCTTTCAATTCAGCTGCTTGCATACTACATTTATCATCGATTTTAGACAAAGACAATTTCTCCTTAATGGGCTCGACAAGTTTTTCCTTTTCCCTTTCTTTTTGCTTTACATCCTCTTTTTCCTTCTCCCTTTCTAGCTCGACTATTTTCTCTTTTTCTTCATCCTTTGCCTTTTCCGTACTTCCATCACTATCTTTTTCCTTTACTTTGTCTTCCTCCATTTTTTCTTCTTTTTCTTCATTTGATACAGATGCTGTGATAGTGTCAGTAGTTTTTTTGTCGGTTCCATCCTCAGACGATTGCTTTTCTTCCATTGGACTTTCAACTTTTGGCTTATCTTTACTTTCATTCTCTTTATCTTCTTTTTCAACATCCTGAACAGTACTATCTTGTTCTTTCTTTTCATCGACTTTTTTCTCCTCTTCTTCAACTTCCATCACATCATCTTTTTTACTTATTCCTGAAATTTCTGGTTTTTCTGTTTCTTGTTCCGAAACATCTTTGTTCTCGGTATCTTTCGCTTGTTCAGAACTGCTCGTTGGAACATCAGATTTTTCTTCTTTCTCGTCAACTTTTTCCATAGTTTCATCTTTGTCTACCTTACTCTCATCCTTTTTGTCATCCAACGTTTTATTATTTTCATCAGTAACTTCAGATTTGTCTTTGTCAACAACATCCTCCTCTGTTTTTCTTTCTACTTTTTCTTCTATATTTTCTTCTTTGCTCTCTTCAGTAGGTTTTTGTTCCGCTTTGACTTCAAGTATTTCCTTTTCTGGAGTAACAGCTTTGGTCATCACAGTCGTGATGGTCAAGCCTCCGGCCGTGACGTGCTTCTCTTCAATTTTATTGTTACTTTCAGACTTAACAATAGTCAATTCCACTTGACTTTTGCCAACATCCGGTTTCTTATCTGCTTGAGCTGCGTCTTTTTTAATGCCTACTTTTTCTATTTTTAGCGTACCCTCACCTTTCTCTAATTTAACTAAAATTTCATCTTTATCGAACTTTAAAATATCCTCTCTATTTTCAATTTTAATAGCTTTTTCTATTTTGTCGAGATTTTTACTAAATTGACTATCAGCATAGATGTTTTTTCTTAACATCTTGTGAAACGAGAAATCAGGATCGTTTAGGATCGTAACATCCGTTCGACCAAGACCATGCTTGGCAGCTCCAAGTAAGAGTTCTTTGTCGTGCTTACCAGGTTGCCACCAATCTGGTGTATCACCCGATTGTTTACACAAGCAAAGCCGCTCTTCCAAATGGGGATGCGACAGTATCTCTTCTCGAATTTTGCTCAGTAAATCCACCCGATCCAAGATTTGTCGAGCCCTACCAGGACTCAAGAGGTCTATTGGGATGTCAGCTGAGCCTAAAAAAAATTTTAATATTTAGATTCATTAAAATATTTATACCGCATGGTTTTAGAACAGCAGAAATTTTATAAATGATCACCTTCTTCTTCGCTAATTTTAGCACTACACGCTTTTTTGCACATTGCTCTAAAGGACAAGTAATAGTCAGTGAGATCACTGTCGCTCTTTTTGTCAAATCTAGAAAGGCTCTTGAATTTTGTCCAATCGTACTGAGCCTTTTTGCGATCGTAGTTTACACCGTAAGTCGATACAACTCGTAGAAAGTCGCTTTCCTCGCGCTTTGTCCATTTTGCCTTTTGCTCTTCGATGCGCGTTCGTTCGCGATCTTTGACCATTTGATCCATTTTTTCTTTCCTCTCCATTTTCTGCCGAATAAAAATAAGTTATACGACATTGTCAAAAAAAAAAAAAAAAAAAAAAAATGAATTGCAAAAACCAACCAAGAGATACATGGCCAATTTTTGTAAGTCCCAACTTTGCATATTTAAGGGTGGCTCCATTGCAGTATTTGTGTTGACGGTGGCGGCAGTGGTGGTAGTGGCTGCAGACGAGGACGAGGACATATTGCACCCCTGGTTAACTATTTTTATTTCTTGATTGATCTTGGACATTTGGTTGTTTGGCATAATTTGTGTTTTAAAGTCATCCTTCTTATTGATGTTGCGCTGATACGAAGTGATGACACGTCTTAGGCGCGTGTTAAGGTCGTTCACTGAAGGCCAGGTCTTTTCGTCCTCCGTGATTATCTCCAAGCCATCATGACCACCACTGGCACCGGCATCCACCACAGTGGTGTCGGACTTGCTTGACACTGCCGGCGAGTTCACTCCTGTTTCTTTGCCTGTGGCCATTGATTCTCCCTCCTCGATTTCAGTAATTTCCATACCACTGTCATCCCTGGATACGAAAATGAAAAAAAATTCTCATGTTTAAAAGCGTGCAAGCTTGACTTGTACATAAATAATTCACTTCCAAATAGATCCGTTTCATAGTCGATACAAATCTTATATTATGAAACGAAACTATGTGCGATACAACTTACAATATGAAAACATGTATATTATCATTTTTCTAAGTAATAATAAAACTGTAAATGTAGAAGAAGTTGATAAGATAGTCCTGGAAAACCCTTAATTTTCTAGGTAACTAAAAGTTACAAGACTTTGATATATTCGTACGATGACCCGTTATGGAAACGCCGACTTGTTTAAAAAACTAGTATTAAATTTAATAGCCAAGCAAGTGAAACGTACCAAGTGGTAGACACAAAAGAGCATATTTATGTGGCTAAGCATTGTAAGTATTTCCTCTAGCTCTGTGTTAGTGTTAAAGACATACAGTCGTAAGGTTCACAGGCAAATTAGAGAACCAGCGATGTGTAACGTGTATTCAGCATGCGATTAGCAATATTATCGAAACAGCAGGTACAGAGCACTTAAAAAATTGGTAGAGTAAGGAGTGAGGGTGAAAGTGAAGACAAGAGAGAGAAAGAGAGAAACTAAGAATAAAGGAGGAGTAAATGCTTAACAAAACTGAAGAAAATCTGTACTCACTTTGGCTTTTCGGTCGGGGGAGGGAGAGGACAAGTTGCAATGAATGAGAGCGTGGGGTCGCTCCTCATCTGGTCGAAATTCTCATAGCCATGCTTGAAGCAGCCCACGACTAATGACTTGTCAGACGTCGAATCCCACCACTTCACTGGCTTCTCTGGTAATTGTGGCAGGCTTAGCCGCAACGCACTGTGGGGCGGTTTTATTTACAATTTGCCAATTCACACATTTACTTTGAACAAGATTTTTTTCTTTTGCGAAAAAAATTCTTGATTTTTCAAGTTGAAGAAAATTTTGATGAGATATTGTAAAACTGTACTTGGTAATATCAAAAGTTTACTTGTTTGATTGGAAAAAAAATTGTACATATCAAGGAAAGTCAAATGATTTTTTTTTTTTTTTTTTTTTTTTTTTTTTTTTTTCAATCATCAAGTACTAGTAGATATTCCCAAGCGAAAATATTATAACTCTTGCCCTCTTGACACAGTGCACTGCTGGATTTTCTTTCTTACCGTGTCACGCTGACAGCGCCGACTCGATTCGATTCCGGCTTGTGGCCTTACTTTAATTCTTAGATTTGAGTGTAAAATATATGTCTATATGCATATGATAAATTAAGGATGAACTAAATTTATTAGTAGCCAGTAAATCAGCGACGCTTTGCAGCTATAAGGGTAAACATAGGTTTTGACTTTTTATGAACATTCATTGTATACAGAAACAAGTCCCAGGGTGAATAAATACATTGCACATGCAACTGTATAAGCGCTGTGTAAGCACGTATGTGAGTGCACGATGTTTTTTGATGAACTGATTTAAAAGGAAAAAAAGACAACGACTAGCAATAAAAAAAAAATTCACTGACCTCACGTGAACACCGTCGTTGATATGCTGAACTAAATCTCCGATGATTTCGTGCTTTATGTAATAAAGCATACGAACTCGAAGTAATACTCTGAAATAATTTTTTTCTCTCATTAAAAAAATAAACAAGCAGCAAGTTTCAATATTTAAGAGTGAAAATTTATTTCATGTAACGAACTTGTTGGCATGACGACCAAGGTGCTTTTTATAGGTGCTTTCCAAAAAAATATCTCCATCATATTTCTCAGCGTTGCTCCAGTGATTGGGATCAATTGAACCATTGTTATTCATTATCGAGGTATTGTTAGCCGAACCTCTCGTCTCTCTGACTCTACTGTTTTTTTTCTTTTGCTTATTGTTTTTGTTTCCATTACCAACCTGGTTTAGCGGTATGGTCTTAATCTTTTCTCCGTTTTCAATAGGCGTTATCAGATCCCAGATGAAATTGCGAATCTTTTCATCGCCTCGATAAAAACGTAAGCAATATATTATTATAACTCGAGCACAGTCTTCGATATCAGACTCGCGCCATCCTTTTCTGAGTTGAGCGTGCATCAGTATTTCCTCCCAACGGCCCCATCCAAAAGTTAAAAGTCCTCGTTCTACTTTGAAGCATTCGCTACGTGCCCAGTTGCCATAAACCACTTCTCCTTCTCGAGGTATGTATTCGTCGCCAAACTTGCGTGATTTCTTTCCAAATTTATCTCTACTCCTTTTTTTGCCTACATGAATCAAATACGTTTTTAAGAATTTGCAATACATTTTTGGACCACAACTCATTAGTCTTTATGGTTTTTTTTTTTTTATAATTTCAACAAATTTATGACTTTTTGAACGCTACATTTCAAATCTGATATTTTTACAATGGAAATGAATGATGTGAGATGAAATGGTAGTAGGTCGACATAATCTTGTTTCCATCCATCAAACGTCTCTATTCAAAAAATATCTAACAAGAGACCGATGAGATACAATTTTTCTTTTTTTCTTTTTTTTTTTTTTTTTATTGAAATGGAAAAACTAATGAATTCGAGAGTGAAATAGTAAAAAAAAAAAAAAAAAAAAAAATTATGAAGGCAGGTAATATAAACATACCTCTACCTGATAAATTGCCGCCCAATTCGTCGTCACTTTCATCAGAACTATCCAATTCTGACATGTCTACAACAGATTCATCGTGACCATAACGTTTAATTTGAGTTCTTCTTCTGGGTTCCGAGATAACCAAATCCTCTTCTTCTTTTTTCTCGGTAGTGTCAATTTCGGCTTTCTTCGCCCACTTCTTCCAAAAATCTGGATCATCAATATTAATGTCAGATCTATTTGATGAACACGCAAAACTAGCTTTTGAAAAAGTGGATCCTTTTTCTGCTTCAATTGTTATGATCTAGAATTACATTCGTTAAATAAAAAAGTTGTAAAGTTGTAAGATTACTTATCATTGTTAATGATGAAAAATGATATTTTCAGTAAAAACTTTAAACCTACAGAACTTGAGTAACTGAATGCATATTTATAAATATTACATACTTGTGTTCTTCTCGACAGAATTACATCGATATCCTCTTCACAGAATTTATCGCCAGCGTTATCATCATCCATGATCGCACCATAAGCTCCTTTTTTCAACAAGTCCTCAATTTCTTTTTTAGTTAACTGTCTGTTATTTGGATCTTTGCCGCCTTGACTGGTGTTCATTGATTGTAATATAGCCTTATCCAAGCCAAGTTTCAAAGAAGCTTTGTCAAACATTTCTTTTTCATACGTGTTACGACATAACAATCTGTACACTTTAACCATTTTTTGCTGTCCAATTCTGTGACATCGGGCTTGAGCCTATTGTTAAATGAACAGGGTTAAAACGATGTAAATTTTAAAGATTACCAACATTGGCATCATTTTGCGGTGTTAACTTACTTGTAGATCATTTTGAGGATTCCAGTCACTGTCATAAATAATGACAGTATCAGCTGCCGTTAGATTGATTCCCAAACCACCAGCCTTTGTACACAATAAAAACACAAATCTATCAGAATCTGGTTTACTATACCGATCGATGGCAGCTTGTCTTAAATTTCCACGAATCCTTCCGTCAATTCTTTCATATGGATATCTAAAATTGGAAATAAAATTTGAATATTAATCATAAGTCGAAATAAAAAGAGAGGAATAAAAATTGGCTCATCAATATTTACTTTTTATAAACTAAATAATCTTCGAGAAGATCCAAACATCGAACCATTTGACTGAAAACCAGAACCCTATGGCCGCTAGATTTTAATTTTGGCAAGAGTTTGTCCATCAGTACCATTTTGCCTGAGCTATTGACCAAAGCTTGATAGTAGGCTTCGGAATCTTCTTTTTCATGTTTATAATCAAGCTGAATTTGATCTTCTGCTCCGTTAAGTAAGAACGGATGAATGCAACATTTACGCAACTCCATCATGGTATTCATTAAATTAGGAATGTTGGCAGAAGTTGTGCCCTTGGCAAGAAACGAGAAATTTCTCTCCAAAATACCACGATAGTATTTTTTTTGAATATTCGTCAGTTCAACCTCGACAACTGTCTCCTCTTTTGGAGCAAGCGATTTTTCTACATCTTCTTTTAACCTTCGCAACATCATTGGCTTCAAAAGAACTTGTAATTTGTGCACTTCGTCTTCGCTACTTAAATTACCAAATTCTTTAAGGAATGCTTCGCTACTGGAGAACTGATTAGGTTCAAGGAAATTCAACAGGGAAAACAGTTCATTGACATTGTTTTGCAACGGGGTGCCAGATAGAAGAACTCGATGTTCCAAATTCAATTGTCTAAGACCTTCGAGTAATTTGCAATTTCTGTTTTTCAATCTATGAGCTTCATCAATGACGCATAATCTCCAGTTGTAGCCTTTTAATTCGTTAAAATCGGTTATAATGATTTCAAAGGTCGTTATAAGAACATTGAATTTTATAAGGTCTTTGATCTGTTGACCCTTTTCATTTTTGTAATACACCTCGTACTCAGAAAGCATTGTTCGACTAGCGGCTGATCCATGATAAACAATAACATTCATGTCAGTCCAACCTTCGAACTCTCGTTGCCAGTTCGGGATCGTCGATAGTGGCGCAATAATTAAAAATGGTCCTCGAATTCCGTACTTGTAAACTTCGTTTACAAATGTCAAAGATTGTATGGTTTTTCCCAAACCCATTTCATCCGCTAAAATGCAATTGTGTCCGTTATACCAAGAAAAAAGAAGCCAATTCAAGCCTTCCAACTGATACGGCCTTAAAGTGTTGCCTGCCTTGTAAGCAGGAGATTCTTCTAGCTTGACCCACTGTGATGCGGCTGGCTTCTTTTTCGGCTTCCACTGATCTTTCGGAGGAACTTTATTGAACTTATGAAACTGTGCTATCTTTTCTGGATCAACATCTTCCTCTAATTCCCACGTGGAATCTTCGTATTGCAAAGCTCGCCACTTTACCAAAAAGTGCCTGACAGTTTCGCCAGTTGTCGGATCAGTATGCTCAGCCTCATCGAGTACCCTATCAACTTCAACAAAGTCTGGATTAAACGGATCGTCCTCCGTATTTTCAAATATATTCGTGTTTTGCTGCATTTTTTGCTTAAATCTTTTTAGTTTTGCCTGTATTCTCTTGTCACCTTTGTACAATTCTTCTTCGGTTTTCCATTCACAGTGTAAGTACGAAAAATTTCGGTATTTAACAAAGTATTCCTCAACTTCAATCATTTGGGGCTTAACGTCCGAAGAAACTGTCGAGTCTACTTTAGCAACTTCAAGGGTGACTTTTTCATCGGATTTTTTATCGTCATCTTCATGATCATCATTATCATGGCTTGTCTTTTTATCATTTTCATCATTATTACTAACGGTATCACCTTCGGTCTCACCAGATTTTTCAATATCGCCACCACCATCAACACTAACAACAACGCCGTTATCAACATTAGCATCGTCATCTTTTACCTGTGGATCAATCGTATCAGATATTTCTTTGTCTTCATTTTCTTTCGTTACTTCTTTTTCTTTTTCTTCTTGGTCAATTTCTTCTTTTACTTCTGCTTTTTCTTCTTCCTCTTTGACATCATTTTCCACATTTTCTTTTGTTTCTTCCTTCTTTTCTTCTGTATCAGGCTCAGTCTCATCTTTGACGACACTAGTTTCCTTGTCTTTTTCCTCACTATCTTTTTCCTCGCTATCTTTATCTTTTTCAGGCTTGGTTTCTCCTTCATCAGTCTTCTCTGGTTCTGGTTTGATTTCTGATGCTGGTTGAGGCTTAAGTTCTCTTTTACCCATACGCGAGCATAGAATAAACTGAACAACCATCGAATCTTCGTCGGTAGTGTTCTGTGAACAAAAGAAATTATTAGCTGAAATTCAAGCACGTCTGTAAATATTTTAAATACATCATTTTTGGTAGATGAATACTTACAATATATACAAAGTTTGGCTTATTCGGCCCAATGTCACCGCCTTCGGGTTTTTTATCAGATGAAGTTTTAGTGGCACCACTACCGTCAGTCTTATTATTTTGCGAATCTTGATTAGGTAGTTCATCGTCAGAAAACCGAAGCATCACATCGTCGACGTACTTTTTACGATGCGTATTTCTTGCTGATCTTCTCTTGTTATCGTCAGCCTCGGGCGAAGGGGGAGGAGTGGCTGCCAATTCTTCACCATCGGAATCCGGCGCTATACGGCTTTTTCGCTTCCTAAAAAAAAAGTTACCATTATATTCTGCTCACCCTGTAACAGTCAAATAATTATAATAAGTAAAACCGAGGCAAACTTACTTCGAGCTTCTGGGAGATTTCGAGGAAGAACTTTTACTAGGCCTTTTACGACTTGGGGTTTTCTTCTTCGCAGCTACCGGAGTATCGGTTACTTGACCGTCCTGTTCATCCTTTTTCTCTTCGTCCCCAATAGTTTTTTCAGACTCGGACTTTTCGTCACTTTGTTTCGACTCTGTCTCTATGGGTTCAACTGTTGACGAATCGACTTGCTCATTGTCATCTTCAGCAGGGACAGAACTTGGCTTTGCTTCGGAGTCTTTGACGCCCATCGAGTCGGACGACGCAACTTCTTCATTCACAGATTTTGACTCTTCGTCTCCGGATTCCGACTTTAGCTTCTTTTTACTACCATTTTTGGATGCTGATCCTTTGCTGTCCTTCTTTTTCTTCGGCTTTGACTCTTTTGGCGTTTTAGGTTCCTTGGGTGCCTTCAACTCCTTTTCCTTCTTAACTTTTGGTTCTTTCGGCTCCTTGGGTTCCTTCGGTTTTCGCGGTTTTCTCGGTGGTCTTGCTTTCTTGCTCTTTGTGGCCCACTCTTCCTCCACGTCACCACCGGACGAAGGTTTCATGTCCTCGGCCGAGTCAGCTGCACTATCAACAATGTTACTGCTGTCCACAGGAGTGACTAGATTTTCCGACATGGTCTGCTCAGGCTGAGCCATCGGCTCGACAACAGTTGGCGCTTCGGCTTCCTTGTCAGCCTTTTTTCTGCTCTTCTTGGATCTGGAGCTACCTTTACTGCGACCCCTACCAGTTGTACTGGACACTTGTGGACTGTCCACGACGGCGGGTGCCGTGAAAAGCGGCGATTGCAATATGCATTGCGAGCCTCCGTTGCACTGATCGTTCGCCTCGTGTTGCTGCAGAGCTTGGAGCTTCTCTTGTAGATTGACGATTTTCTCTTGAGTTTCCGGTGCCGGTGGCATGCAGTAAAGCTCCTGCAGCTGCTGTTGCAGAGCAGCTCTCTCTTGGTGATGGCTAACCGGAGCCAAGAGATTCGGAGCGAATCCAGGGGCAATGGAAGTCGGTATACTCGTAGGCGTCATATAATCTATGTTGGTTATTCCCGTGCTGTTGACCACAGCATTGGTATCGCTTGGCGGAAGATAGGGTTGCGGTGGCAATTGCTGCGACCCGATCACGTCTTTTGCATACACGCCATTCGTCTTCGGAATGTTCGTGTACTCTCCAAAAGCCGGCTGTTGCCCGGATATATAGTTGTCCGGGTGCATAGGTACTTGCGAGCTCGGCACGGTTGCGGGAAGCACGTTCGGCGCTTGACCAATCACAGGAGCCACGGGTACTTGTTGCTGCGGCGTTGGTGGCTGTAGCGCGCCAGCTACATTACTTGCCGGTGGCTGAGCCAGACCCGTCTGACTCATTGGCATCGGAGCCGCAACTTGATTTTGCACTTGGGCCGACTGCATGAGCATCTGACTTTGCACTTGGGTCGACTGATCGGGAACTTGGTTGTGCAAATGGGTTGACTGATCGGGCATTTGACTCGGCTGAACCTGCATCGACTGATCGGGTGGCTCATCCGACGACTGAACCTGCGACGATTGGTTTGGACTTAGGCTTTGCACCGGCGTCAATTGGTTCAACGCTGGTGTCGGAAGTTGCGCGACTTGGTTTGTCATTTGGCTCGATGGCAACATTTGCGTCGACTGATCCGGTGTCGGGCATTGGCTAGGCGCGTGCTGCAAAGGAGGAGTCGTCGGAGCATTGCTTTGCGACAACACATTGACTTGCTGTGTTTGCGACATGTGTGATTGCTGCTGCAAGGCAGGCTGCGCCTGTGCTTGTCCTAATACTGAAGTTTGGGGTTGAGTCACTTGACACTGACTGACCACAGGCTGTGCAGATTGTTGCGGGAGAGCAGAAGATATTTGCTCCGAATTACTGACCACTTCGGAAGCTGTAGACACCATCGGTTGATGCTGCTGCTGCTGTTGAGGCTGTGTGATATCAGCAACCACCGAGGCAGCTTGATTAACTTGAATTTGATTGATCGATGAATCCATGGACATTTGAGACTGACCAGCATTCGTTTGCAATACCGGTGATTGAGAGCACACAAGCGACTGCGACTGACTCACCAAAGATTGCTGAGATATTTGAGGAGTCGAGCAAATCGAATCCTGAGACTGAATTGCCGAACTTATTTCCGACGTCTGTTGATCAGTTACGTGCGACTCAGCTATCTTGTTTTCTACGCTGGGAACCGCGTTTTGCACAGGCATCGAACTAATGATTGGTGGTTGTTGCTGCTGTAACAACAGTGATTCGTTACTGCACTGAATACTATTACTCGCATTAGTCGGAGGAATTGGTTGCACAGGCTCCATGGGCAAAGGATTTACGATCGATTGTTCAATCGGAGTATTATTGATCTGAGGACTACTATGCAGTGGACTTTCACAGTGTTGCTGTTGACTCAATAAATCTTGGCCACTCATAGCTTGGTTGGCTTGACTTGGTGTTTGTTGATGAGATTGCTGATGTGGTTGGTGCAATTGCGGGTGTTGCTGTTGCGGCATTTGATGCGGTTGCTGGTGATGATGGAGCTGCTGCTGTGGATGGTACTGCGGTGAAAGCTGTTGGTGCTGTTGACGTTGCTGGTGAGGCATTGGATGGTCGGGCATGCCACTTTCCGGCATGGGGGATTGATGTGGAAGGGAGTGCACTGAACTTGGCACCATGTCTGTTGGTTCTCGCGTTGTGGCTTCCACTACACTGTGAATACTTTCGCTTCCGTTCATAGGATACAGGGATGAACTTTGTTCGGACACGACTGGTAGTGGTGGTGGCTGCTGCTGTTGATGAGGCTCCATTAAGCTTCGGCCATCATTTAGATTCATCGTCGACCTAATTTGTGGCGGCTGAGGCTGCGATTGTGGTTGAGGCTGGTGTTGGGCTGGTGGCCACTGCGATGGCATCGGCATACGAGGTCCTGTCATTCCTGGTCCCATGGGAGTTTGTGCAGTCGACTGCGGTAAGATATTCGGCGCATGAGGTAAAGGTGGCCGAGACTGATACTGACCGTAGTCTTGCGTAGGTATATTCGAGTTTGAGACCGAGACTCCTGGTATAACCATTTGTTCAAGCGCCTGTAGCGTCGTTTGTTGCGTGGTAGCAGCAGAACTCATAGGCATCGATGTCGGTGGGCACGGAGATACCGATACCGGTTGAGATTGTTGCTGCTGTTGATGGGGGTGTTGCACGTGTCCGTGCGGCGATAGTGTGCTGGGTTTGGCTGGGGACATTATTGGCCTGAAACCAATGACAGAACCAATAAGATAATTTGCTCTCTTTTTTTCTTGCTTAATAACAGTTAACAACTAAACAAATTACCTTGGCGACATTTGCTGCTGAACAGCTGGTGGCCTAGGGGACATCTGAGGTCTAGGAGACATTTGTGGAGACAGCTGAGGGAAAGATGCCTTGTACTGCGGACTCGTGGCATGTTTCGTAGCACCGTACTGCGGAGTCGGTCCAGGATGCTGTGGCTGATTGAACATTTGCGAGGAACGATGAGGATACTGTGGATCCATAGGCTGCGGCTGCTGTGGCTGTGGCTGCTGCTGGGACACAGGGTGCTGAGGATGCTGCGTATGTTGACCCTGAAATTTACAATGAAAAAGTAATAACAGGGAAAATACAGTGAAAAAGGGAGGAGAGAGAGAGAGAGAGAGAAAGAGCAAAAAAAGTCATACCAAAGTCTGATACTGCTGATGCGAGGGATGAGTCTGATGAGTCGAGTGGGACGGATGATGATGAGACATGCGCTGAGACTGTTGCTGTTGCTGCTGCTGTTGGGATGGCTGAGGCTGCTGGTGTATAGAGGGTCCAAAGCCGAGGTAACCAGAGGAGCCCCCATACATCGAAGCAGCACTGTTCTGCTGATAATGCGGCTGCTGCTGTTGGCCCAGCATTTGCTGATAACTGCCACCACTGGAGCCCGACTGCAGAGGCTGGTGTGGCACCCCCATGCCACCCATGATGCCTTGTTGCGCTGAGTAGTGCTGCTGCTGCTGCTGCATTTTCTGTTGCTGCTGCTGCTGCTGCTGCTGCTGCTGTTGAGACATGCCCGGCTGCTCCTGCTGGTGGCCGTATTGAGGCATGTGCTGACGGTAGCTACCGGGCTGTGGTATCATCTGATTGTAATGCCTCTGCATTTGGGGGTAAGCGCCGGCTTGGCCCGGCCAGGCACCCATGCTCGGATCCATACCGAGACTCGAGCGCGCCATCGGGTGCTGCTGCTCCATCGAATACATACTGTCCGAGTAGCTGGGATACTGAGTTGGCTGACCCGGATGTCCGGGACCCCTCTGTTGTTGGCCAGCTCCCGGCTGGCCGAGGCCTCGATTCTGGGCCGGAAAGCCCTGAGGCCCCGGTACCACCATGCCACGCTGCTGAGGCCCGGGGCCCGGCTCGAACGGGCCCAAATTTTGATTAAACATGCCGCGCTGCTGCTGTTGCTGCTGCTGTGATGACGAGGACGCTGCCGCCGCCGCTGGAATCTGTAGGGGATTAGCTCCTTGGGGATGAAATTCGGGTCCACCAAAGGAGGTTAATTTCTGCAGGGGGGATTCCTGGTTAATGCCGTACGACTGGTTAATGCCGTAATTGCCTCCGGCATTGGGTCCAGGGACGTTGGGGGCATCTCTCGAGCCTACGACAACGGAATTGGCTGCTGCGGCAGGGTCGAAGTGATCATTGGGCCCAAGGTCGGGAAGAGCGTCGAGCATCGATCCACTGACATCTTCGCCGAATAGGTCGTACGAGTCCATGTCTTTACGCTGCAGCACGACTCTGCTTCTTCGCCTCCTTGTCGGGCTGCTGCTGTTGCTGCTTTTGCTGCTGCTTGGGACAGTATCCAATGGTTATTGTCTCCGGGGCCGCTGGCGTTTCCATCATTGCTACTTCTTTGCCTCGTCTGAAACAACAAATCCATGTTTCGCTCTTAGTTTCTCTCTTTTATTTTATTTTATTTTTTTCCTTTTTTATAAACTAACTAATCACACAAGTGTTATAAGCTCATATCCCCCATGCACCCTTCTTAAAGCACTACATAATGTATTATGACATCTAGCTTCATATTGTATCGGTTTGACAGTGCCAAATGTGCCGATCATTGGTCACGCGTGTCTTTTATTATGCGAGCAACAATCGTATACAATGTGCATGTAAAAAACGTACAATTACAGGGTGGCCAACAATTCTCGATGTGCGTCGATTAACGTCCGGCACCAAAGGGGAAAAGCTATACGCTTATGGCTAAATTTTTCATAACCGCTACAACTTCTCCCCTCCGGGACCAGCCACATACTCTTGACCTTCCTCTCTCTCTCTCTCTCTCGCTCGCTCGCTCGCTCTTCTCTGTGAGTTCTCTCCTCGCCAAGGCTGCTGCTGAAAGTATATAGTTATACGGCTAGGAAAAAAAAAAAAAAAAAGAGTTTTCTCTCTTAAAAATAGACTCCCGAAACACACTCACGATGCTCTACTCCCGTGTTACTGGTACATATATCCTCACTCGCATACCTTGTAATATATTTATAACATAAGTATAAGTACCTGTATACTATGATGTATAACAATGTGTACGGGTACAGACTGGTAAGGTATACAATATTTTATTATGGCGTGAAAAGTATATAGCATATGCAGCAAGCGCGAGAGAGAATTAATAGCATAGCCACGCGACGACTACGACCGAGTTCAATCACCTGTTCTTTTTATAACCGCGAGTGAGTTCCATCGCGGTATTGGGTATACCCACAGCCGGCTAAAACTTTCAGACACGGTCAATTTCGGAGCAAGTGTACATTAATAATACTATACTCGTATAGCGTTCTGTCGTCAAGAGTATGCATATTTAATGTGCACTTTTTTTTTTTTAAATGTCATGGATTTTCATACGAATATTATACCACATCAGCTAAACGATGACTGTATGTCACAAAAAAGTATATAAGCGGAACTTTTGCACACAATAACTATACACTCGTCATCAAATTGTTTGATAAAAGTTGGACGTTGTACATATTGACCAATTGTACATACAACCAAAGGAAAGTTTAAACGACGCGTTTTTGTCAAATTTTTGCGAAACATCGGAGCACAAAGCGTCGATATACCTGTCCCTTAGAAGGAGCTCAACACACCGTGGCTGGTGTGCGAGATTATTATAAGTACAGTGGTACGTGATGTGCGCTGTGCTCCAAAAATCAATCAACGTCTCCTGATGTGTGCGGATGACGCGGCACACATGGATTATGAATGTACATGTATACAAACTCACGCCCACACACTCAAACCGACTCGTACATCGGGAGAGACTTGCCGAATATAAATAATTCAAACTCAATTCCCGGAGATACACACTCAGCTGCGACTGTACACATGACGCGCTACTCACAATCTCACGTGAACAGCTACAGGTACAATACATAAAAATAAGAGTATTTTAACCGCGAGTTGTGCTTGCATAGTGTTTAGAGTCGTAAGTACCTACTTTTGCACTGCCGTTCTGAACACGTCTATCTGTGTATATTTTGGGGGATGATAAGTTATAGCGACAACAACGACACAATGTAATTTTAATGTAATACGTACACACGCATAATATCATATATATGGCATCGACTCGTGTATATTATAATATCGTACGCGTATGCGCGTGACATGTATATAATATACAACATGGGCATACTGTGGGCAAATGGGCAGATGGTAAAAAAAAAAAAAAGAAAAAAGGAAGGAAAGAGAGAGAGAGAGAGTGAGAGAGTCGCGCGCGACAGCAACACCAGCGGATAGAACTAGCCTCTGCTGGCGCGGTCGTGGCGTTTGGAAAATCGATTAACCGAAGAAGGAGGTGGAGGAGGTGGTGGAGGGAGAAGTATATAATATAAAGGACCATCAGAGCCCGGGAGTCTCTCTGTGGCGTGTATATGCAAGACCGTGTACCTACATGGATGTATATGTATATATGCTGTACGCGTCGGACGAGACTCGCTCAGAAATGACGAAAATTCATTGCGCGCGCGTGTCCATCACGTCCAGTACCTAAGGTTGTCGTTGTCGTCGCACTCTTTTCGTGCATATATAAATATGTATACACATACGAAATTTTACACCTAAATTGGCATTTTATATAAGTATATGATGACATAAGTATATGATGGCACGAATTTCAAAGTCCAATGAACGCCTAGCGCTATTATGAACTATATGAACGAATGACGAGAGAGATAACGAGATAAGCATCACTTACAGGTACCCCTGTACATAGTAGACCGGCAAACACTTTTACCAAAAAAAATACAACTTTTTCAACCTCCACCGTGATCCTTGTTGTTGCCTCTCGCAAGTCACACTTGCATTATATAGATAAATAACACCAAAACTGTTGTACACTAGCACGACATTTAACTCTGGTCTATTGCTTACACTGGGGTTGTTGTTGTTGTTGTTGCCGTTGCCACTATTCATTCTCCCGGGGGGATGTTGTCCGGATCATCAGACGACACTTATGGTGCGGAGCAGACCACGCAGCGTTGGTCACAACAAGAGCAGCCGGTCGCGCCGGCTGTTGTTTCGGAGCTGCTGCTGGCCATACACGCATAATTTTGCACATGTATGGCATAATATGTATACATGAAAAGCCGGCTTCGCAAAGTATAAACTTTATGCGTTCGCGCGTGTGTTTGGGGGTGTATTACATAAGTGTGGGTACAAGGACCAAGTCAGCCCAAGTGCACGGAGCTGCCCCTATATACCTATAATACGCGCCATCATATCCGCGGCCACGGCGGCACACACTAACTGTATATACAGGTCCTCGGTGGTGCCGTGTTCACGGTGGCGTCACTTTTCACGTCGCGCGTAAGAAAACGAGAAGACGCGTCTATACACAGCCATGCACACACTCTGGTTGAAGGCGTCAATAATTCAGCCCCACGAAGATCAACTCGCGAATTCAGTGAAGGTCGCTCGTGTTGCTCGTTCCTTTTCTTTAAAAAATTGTGCATCGGAGTGTGCGTGCGAGCGTGCGTGCGCCGATTTTTCGGAGCACTCCGAATCAAGAAGGTGTATTGTACGTGCACGTAAAATACCGAGGGGTCGGCGTGCCGTTGTTGTTGATAATCGCCGATGCCAAATGCAAATTTAATGCCCCCATGGTCCCCACCACCTCTCCTCTTTATTTGAACTGTATAAGACAACTATCGCGGATGCGTATATACATATACACCAAAGCAGCCGTCGTCGTCAACGCCGTCCAAGCCGTGTACGGTGGCTCTCTCTCTATCCGCGACTCCATTGCTCCGCTCCCTCCGCCACACGCACACACAGCTGCCGGAGATGAGGCTGTCCTTGTTTGATGCTCTCCACCGGTCTGCACCAGCCCTCGGCCAAACACACACACTCCGGGTGCCAACGTTCGGTTTTCGAGCACACGACGCGTGCTCCTATAATACCCCCTATATAGGCCTCGTTCACCGGAACAATCTTTATACATTATATATATACGTGCGTGGTACATATGCATGAGGGATGATTAACTGCGTGGGCACAAGTATATCCGCCAACTACACCCC
The DNA here is from genome assembly GCF_000648655.2 of Copidosoma floridanum. The sequence continues at coordinate 999,944 of NW_019382195.1, forward strand.
CGAAGCGCTATCCCTAGATGTCCATCGTCCTTTAAAAGTTACATACATCCCCTTATCTCTCTCTCGAGGTAAGTCTAACAAACGGAGCATCTTCATCGGAAATTCAGCTAATTTCCTCCATTATACGGGGGATGCACGTATAACAATTCCAATACAATGTGTGTGTACAGATATCTGTCCGAACGATCGATTTGACAAAATGACGTTGCACAGCCCATTACGGATTACGGCGGCGGAAAAAGTTGCCGTCACGTAACCCGTCACGTTTGACAGATGCAATACAAAATACAAATATAAGTTGCCTTTACACCTATATACGTATATTATGTGTATACATTGTAAGTTATACCGTCAAAAGCACCTGCTGCACAGTTATACGGCAGCACACACGACCATGAGAGTTTTCAAAGAGAGAGAGAGAAAGGAGACTCGAATTTTCAGCTTTTATGTGTTTCGAGGATGTGCCTTTGAATTTTCCTTCGTCTGAGAATACCGAAGCTCTCGAGTTGTTATGGGTTATTGTACGCCAATGTATGGACAAATTAATATCGAGCTAGCTAAGCCATTTCACTCGATTTTCTCTCTTATTACACTCAGGTACATGACCATACGCGTATATTCATACTCCGTTTTATACGTGATACACGAGTACATCTGTAATATAATTATCGGAGCAAAAGGCAGGGCGGGCAAAGGGTCGAGAAGGCTATATACATATATACACTTCGTGTGTATAGGAGCAAGCGAGAGAGCCTCAGCACGCCATCCTTTTCCCACGCTCCATCTCTTAAAGACATTGGTGAAGGTGTACATATATATGTATATATATATGTATCTGATGGTTGTATACGCGCACTGCTTTCTCTCTCTCTCTCTCCTCTCGCGCTTCTTCTTCTTCTCCTCTCCCTCTTTTGGTTCTGCTCCGAAACGCGCGCGCGTGCTCTCACACAGACACACCCACTGCTTTATACACACTTTTTACGTGCACGTGCTGTTATATTATGTGCATGTACATGGCGATGTTGGCGTGCGTTGATGTGGTCATGCTTCCCTATACATGTACCCATAGCCTCGCATTATTCGTTAAATGCCCAACGGAACAAAAAACAAAAAGAGTAGAGCATCTTGACAACAGATAGAATCAGAGACGCAACGGTTTAGGGTAGTTTTGGAGCACGAAAAAGAGTCACTGCTCCGAAATGTTTTTTTTTTTTTTTTTGGACCAAGAGATTGTTTTCGTCGTATATATGAGTTATACCCTCTGTACTTCACGCTTGTGTATCGTATACTTAAACGCTCCTCTCGAGTTTTAGCCAACAGCCAGCCTTTAGTTACTTAAGCGGTTCGAAACGAAAGAGATATGAAGAGAGAGAGAGAGAGAGAACGAGAGAAATCAGGAAATTGACAGAGGGCGAGTTATTTTCGGTATAGGTATACAAAGTGGGAAGATGTGTGGGAGATGGTCGAGGGAAGGCAGGAAGAGGGGGGATATGGGTGCACATACACACATACACGTAGATAAGATATACACGGTGAGGCGTCCGAACGATCGGATCGCCTTTCTGACGAGGAAAGTCAACTGTATGGGTGTATGTGTAACGTAGCGCTGAACAGCAGCAACACTCGGAATAATCCGAAACGAAATACATAGAAGTCCAAACAAGAAAGTTAATACTCCGCTTATTGTGTGCGTGTAAGTATGAGAAGTTCTACAACTTTAAAGGGATTTCCCAAAATTGGGAGATAAAAAAAAATTTTTTTTTTCTTCCCAAGGATTTTTGAAAATTCATGTGGACGTTAACTCGATAATGTGTGTGGGACACGCCTTTTTGGTTTCTCAATACGGTTTTGAGTATTGTTTGATTTTGTACGTTTCTTTGTTTCTTTACGTGTTTTAAAAATAAAATAAGTAGGAAATGTATCGGTTTCCGCTTAAAAACTGTACACTTCAAGAAAACATTTTTGAGAATACTTCTGACATGTGTACAGATACTAGAGGCTTAAAAGTTTAGCATTCAGTAAAAAATAAAACAAAATAAAAAAAAACTAATGTTCACCAACAATTTTATAAAACGGAACAATACTCGTTTATATTGTAAATTAATAAAAAAAAAAAAAATTTCTCACACATTGAATCTGTGTGTATATGTAACCCTGAATTTGTTGATTTAAAAAAAAAAAAAAAAAAAAATCAATTGCAAATTCAAAGAGACGCTCGAATCTATAAAATCGTATTAGCTGTTTTTTTTGCGGACTCGCCCTTTGTACGCGTGTACAATTTTCTATACATAATATTATAACGCGTAAGCGTGATGTCGGCCCTTTTGCCCCCGTATAGCCCCTCACGACAGGCATAGCCACGGTAGTTGTCATTGCGTCTCCCGCTCGATCGTGTGTCTCTCCCGCCTATACACCCTCTCACCCCGACAGCCTCGCCCTTAGCTTATATAGCTACCCTTAAACATCTATACTCCCACTATATTGTACCGTTATGCCCACTTACTCCACTTTTATACCATAGCGACACGCGCTTGAATGTATGTATACATAAGCTACCATTTGTACACGTGTATGTAGGATCGCGTAAAATTTCCGGGGGGTGATAGACAGACGTGGGCTTTCTACCACTTTATACGTATACACACACATCCAAGACATCTCTTCCTTTCTCTCCTCACACCATTGCGTTCGTCGTCGGTTGTTGTCGACCACCTCCTCCCTTATCTGTCTCTAGCCAATATAATTGTATCCTATACTAGTTATAGACGAGTACTATTATGCATTACTTATTTATTGCAGCGCTTCTTTTTTTCTTGGAAATTCGTGTGTTGTTTTTCCTACCAACGATGGTATAGACAATCACCTGGAACTTGATTTCTCTCTCTAAAAGCCGAGTATATTATGTGGTGTATATAGATAAGACTCGTGAGGGTAAAAAAATCGTTGTGTAACATTCAGAGGAGGACGAGAAGTTTTGCACGATCGATGCTGTCATTTTTTGGTTTTTAATGCTTATGTAAGAGCCTCCCTCCCACTTGCACTCATTTGTCATGTGACTGATAGTAGCACTTTAATTAATTGAAATTAAAATCAGCTGCCAAAGATCATTCTTGGATGCTTTTGTAAACTAAAATCTAACCAATATGTAGCATACGGTATACTATTGATACTTGTTCAAAATATACATATGTTATGTGCATTGTCTGATTTTGATACGAAAGTTTGGGGTTTGGGGAATGATGAGAATGATAAAAAAATTTATCGACGTATTTTAGTTTCATGGCAATTGGTTTAAAACAGAAAAATATTTTACGTTCTTAATGAACTACTATATTTTGTAGTGATTTACAAAGTATTCGACTTTCAGTTCTTTAAAATACTTGGTAAAATATTTCAATTGGTTTTGATACAGACTTTTGTCAGATACAGTGAAGAACGTACATATTATCACCACGTATACTTGCAAGTCACGAAATCCATGAAAAAAAAAAAAAAAATGTAAAAAAAATGCGAGTTGAAGTAAGTGGGTACACACCCAAAAATTGTCCGAAGTGAAGTTTGGTCGGTGGTATAAGTATGTCGTGCGAAGACAAGCCAACTCGGAGAAGGAAGAACAGCGAAAATTTAGTGGAGTAGGGGAGAGGGGGGAAGGAGAGAAAAGTGAAAGGCTCGGGATATCTTTCTGTTTCGAAGTAATATTACATATAAAAGAAGGAAAAGAAAAAAAATACAAATGAAAGAAAAAAAAAAAAAAACACGAAGCACGTGGCATTGAGGGAAGAGCCCTTTGAAGAGAAAAAGAGAGCATGGAAGCAGCATGTGTAACGCAAACGGTCTAGAATATCATCACGAGCGTCGTCGATTTTTTTGACCTTCCCAATATCTTCCATGTGCCTCTCCTTTTGTTTCCATTTCACGGTGGTATACGTGGCTGTGCGCTGCTATACCTATACCGGCCTATATGGTTTCGCGTGGGTATAGGTAAGCCTGGAGCTGTAAGTGCAGGTACACCCAATGGTAATGGATTCTTTTTCCCAAGTTTTGGTAAAAACATCACAATTTTTGCCGACTCAGCATCTATTGTGCGATGGCTGAAGTAACTGAGACAACACAAATAAAGGAAGTTTTACGAAAACATAGGCAACGAATCTATTACACAGACTAAATTGATTTGAAGTGTGCGATTATAAAATATTACGCGTATTTTACACTGGAGATGCTTAATATGAAAAAAAAAAAAAAATAATAATAATAAATAAATAAATAAAGCATGACACAATCATGGTGATTGTAGCGTAGCAATAGTAGAGCCTAAGCAATGTACCTATTTCTGTTGCGTTTTGTTCTGCTTCATCTCAAAATCAAGAAAATAAAAGATCTAAAACATATGTACACAAACCCACTGTAAGCACAATATCAACTACGTGTCTCAATTGTCACAGAAAAAAATTCAACGTTTTGTAGGTAAGTAGTTACGTGTGTAAGTTCAATAAGATTTTTTATTCCTGATATTGATGATAATTAACAGTTTTTTACGATGATTAAGATTAAAAATGATGCGTGACGATAAATTTTTAAAATTTACTCTTTCCCGACTCTTTCCGTGTTTGCGCTTGTGTAAAAAAAATAGAATATTTTTAGAACACTTGTACAACTTGAGTGAAAATACATTCTTGTAAAAAAATACATTGTAGTTAAAAATAGTTTCGTTTTTTTCAGTATCCACTCAGAAAAAGTAATTAAGCGTGAAAACGCTTTGCAACAGCAGAATTGATAGTAAAAAAAAAAAATAAAAAATAAAATAAAATAAAATAAAATAGTGCACAAAGTTAACAAACAAGACTGATTCATCAGACTCTGTAGAGTAGAAAGAATTGAAAAATTATATGTTTTTAAAATTCATTTTATAGGTTACATTTTTACGTTTATGTATTATGAACAAGTGTACAAATTTCAAAGTTCATGTCTTTGGCTCGATCTTTGGTTGAGTTCTAGTATTGCTTCGAGTTTTGCCCACACCCACTGAACTTAACTATAGCGCTCGTTTTAACAAGTTTAAACATTTGTTTCAATTACTTTGGTAAAATAAGTACATAAGTATTGAAAGAAATAATGAACAGGACAAAATTAAACTTTTGATTTCAATGCTTGTGACAATTTTAATACAGATAAATGATTCTAAGTGGTGTATTTACTAATAGTATGTTATAGTAGGATATAATACATATTAATTTGTTGCTTGTGTAAATGTCTTAGAATCATTTATCTGTATTAGGGTACAAAGCGAATGTCTTGGAATAATTTTTTTGTTGTTTTAAATTAATTTGTTTCTTTTTAAGCCTTGCATTGATGATCAAGTTTAGAATACAAAAAATAACATGTTTTTTGTTTGAGATCTTGATTTAAATTCAACAATTTTACGTAGAATTTGAACATTTTTATTTTTAAACAGTTATTTCTACTTTTCTAAAGTCTACTTTGTTTTTGGACGTTTTACGCATGAAATGTACGAGTTCAAAATTACAGCGAAAAAAATGTTCTTTGGTGGAATTTTAATAATGGAAAGTTCACTTTTTTTCTCGTATTTCTAGACTCTTTTCAGCTCAAAGTGTTTCAACACATTTATTTGTAAGATTCTTAGTTTTTACGTAAAACATGTTTAAACTTTAAAAACAAGAGGTTTAATAATTCAATGTGGCGTATGAATTTCTCATATCAGACAGTACTTAAAACTAAAATTTACCTTGATTCAAGTATGATTGATTTCTACATTAGTATCATTATAATTAAACAAATTGCACGGATGTAGCTCATAAATGCTATATTTACATATTCACGCTCAAGGTATCGATATGTCGTACATACGCAATTTTTTTTTTTTTTTTTACTAGAAAGTCAACTAGGTTTAAGGGAAATTTGAAACATCGGTTGACTATTCGTCAACAGCGTTACGAGCTACATTGCGTAAGAGATCCGAAAATAGTATACATCCATCCGAAAGTTTATGAATTGTTTCCAAGAAAACTAGGCATCTCAAGAAACGAGTCAACAAGTGTGAAAATTAAAACAAATTTTTTTAGTACTTTTTTTCTATTAATTATTTGTTACCAACGAAAAATCAACTGCTCTTGTACAGCAAGAAAAATAAAAAAATGCATAACAATGTTGTAATGGTATTTATATAGAGTCTACTGCAGTTTTGTAAATAAATATATTGAATCTTGCTTTTTTTTTTTTTTTTTAAGAAACGAGTAAGTATACTGTTAGAAATTCCGGGGGTACTTTTCAAACAAATGTAATTGAAGCAGTTCTACAAGTACGTCATTGAAACATAATTTTGTTATGCACTGATGATATCAAATACAATTTTTAAGTTTCAAAAATTTATCAAAAATTACAAAACTGTTATTGATAAAGACGAGCTAAAAGTATTTTAAAACAGCATTTAATAAATATTTTAAATTTAATTTCGTTTTGTAAAAATTCAAAATGTTTTGGAATATCATATAATGTTATGAAATAGTATATTACGATATGTTATGGCATATTGCAGACTTTTTGTTTCACAAATTTTGTTTCAAATACGTTTTGAAAATTACATTACGCACAATAATATTCTGTAAACTAGCAACCACAACATTTTTTAATTTTCAATGACTGTTTTATGATGTAATATTAAGTTACATTATTAATGTTCCAAAATTATTTTGAATTGTATAGGTACCGAGCTATACTTACAACGCCTTGGTGTTGGCCCCCCTGATCAGAAAATGTCGGCTATTAGCCGCCATTTTCGCGGGAGAGATTGCCCACCAGGTCATATCATCATCAAATGAGATCAGGACTATCTGCGGCCCTATTACAGAATTTTTCTGACAGCCGATTGACCTGATCAGGCCGGAGGCGAACCTCTGAAAAATTCGCTGATAATAATGAGACTCACTGGAAACTTATGAACTGAACTTAATATTTTCTCTTGCGAGTTTTTAATTGTCGCCCTGACACCTAGCGGTTGAAAATGACACTAGCTGGTGTTGTATTGTATATCTATATAGTTGTACGATATGTCAGGGGTAGATGTCGGTAGATGTAGACTGGAGTGAGAGAAAAACGATGATACAAATTAAAAAATTATTAATAAATTTTAATTTAATCCTTTAAGAAAGTTCAACTTTAAGATGTATCAAATTGCGAAAAAATGTAGGCTTTGCAATAAGTACTTACATGTAAAAGCTTAAAGCAAACATTGAAACTATCTTAACATTTATTCAATTCACTAAAATTTAACGAAAAAATTATAATTTGTTAACAACAATGTTAATTTATATAGGGCTGAAATGTAAAAAAAAATTTTTAATTAGACCATAAGTGAGCGTATGTAAGGGCTGTATTGTTTATATATGTCTACATAATATATGTACATATAAACATGTAGATATGCATATATGTGCAACTACTAAATTACTATAAATTATAGTTGCACATACAAAACGTTAGAAAAAGTCCTTAACTGAACAAAAATGTTTTTTTTTTTTGTAGGAAAACATTTTAAAAAATTACTAGTTTAATAAAACCTAAGTATTGAGAAAACAGAATAATAAAGGAAAAAAAATGCCGTGGGGCGGGTGCGAACCTGGTACCTCCGGGACCAAAATAAGAAGTCCAACCCACTGCGCTAACTCGATCATAAATTTTTAATGTTCAAACGTTACATATGTTTATGGGAAGTTTTCAAAGCTTAAACTACTATACACTATTGTTGTACGCATTAAACGTTAAAAAAGAACTTGGCTACTTTTTTTTTTCATAGAAAAAAAAAAAAAAAAAGAAATATTTTGTCGTTTAAAGTCGATTAAAAAATTTTTTAATAAACCTGTGAACGAGAAAACAGAAAATCAAAGAGAGAGACATGTTCAATTTTTTTAATAATAATTTTGCAACAATCTGTAAATCTGTTTTTATTGCAACAATCTATAAATAGTCCAGTTTTTTTAATAATGATTTTACAACAATGTATATATGTGTTTACTTATTGTATAAATTTAAAAAAAGTATAAGACTATTGTAAGTGGGCACTACTCTGGAACCTTTGGGTCCAAAAGAGAGTGCCAAACCAAATGCGCCATCTTAATGGCTATTATATAGAAATTAGATGTTATATATGTTCATTGAAACCCTTCAAAAGCTGTAGTGTAGTTTATTGCTGTTTTACTTGAATAAAACATTATACAACAGGCGTGCGGGAAAAAAGTATAAGTATTGTTAGTATAGATAGAAAGGACGAATAAAATTTGTCAATAGTTTTCGCTTGACTAAGCTGTCATTATTAAGCAAACGATTCTGCTGTACTTCTTGTAGGTGCAATAATAATAATGATAGTGATTATATCTGACGACCATGTTAGGTGAAAATTAATAAGATATCGACACCATGTGTTTCAGCTCCATTTTACGCCCTCAATTAATTTATAAAAACCGTCTGTTTCAATAACATTTTTTAAATTTCAAACAAATATTTATTTATTGTTACGAAATCTTGAAGTACACATCGCAAGTATTTTTTCAAATGCCTACATCAGTCATTAGTAAGGTACTCTGTTCTTAAATTTCAATACGTCATTGAAATATACATATCATTCTTAAATTTCTATTCCAAGTTTGTTAATTTTGAATATGAATTGAGAATGAAATTCTGAAATGATGTATCAAACCCGTAATGTAATGGGCAATCACAGAAGTTGCACATTAAAATTCAATACATTCTTAATTTTAAAAATGTTTCTGAAACTTGGCATACGAGATTCTGACTTTCCGATTACATTACATGTTTGTAAATCGTTATTCAGAAATTCGGTCGTCAATAGTTGTAATATTAATAGAATTTATAACAGTGATACAGCATAGGTACAAACTGCAGATAACGCATTTATTATTCTTCGCCGTTGGTTTGGAGTCATAGTATTTGGAGCACCGACTATGCAAGAGAGGCGCGTGCTTTTCAAACAAAGCGCACCCACGTATACCTATATACATGACAAGACAGAACCGCGAGCGATTATTATACGAGTCGAGAAATTGCGGCATCGGCAAGACGGGCGGGGCCGAAATTACATTAGAAAAGGAGCACCAATAAGATTTTACCTTTCCGAGTGGTATTGAGTCTCAGGACATACGCGATTAGCCAATCGCGTCCTGTGATTCTTCGGGTAAGTGCACGAGAACCCCTTTTGCCTGTGCATTCGCTTATATACATTATACCTACAAGAAGGAGACTACACACGTTATACCCACGCATGAAATACTTGCACTATTCCCTACATACGTATACTTACTTCGGGTTTTTTTTTTCAAGTATATCTAAGAATACTTCCTTGCACGTTATTGTACGCGAAATATCGGGTACGATATTTAAAATGCCGTAAAATGCATATTCAAACGATTTAGGATTTTTAACTGCATCAACCATTTTTTTTTTTTCTACTATCAGTCTTTTTGAACCCATTTTTTAAACCCATTAGCGAAATAACATTATTTTAATATTTAGTTGCGATAAACACGATAGTATTTCTTATCGTAATTTAATTAGTAAATTTAGCGCGAAACATTATGGAAGTTGACGAAAAAAAAAGTTTTTTCTCGGGAAAAAGTATTTTAAAAAACACTTAGTGCCAAAGATAAGTAGAAAAAAAAAATTTCTCTAACTGAAATCGTTCCAGATGACACGATAACACGACCGTTTATTTATTTAACAATGAGTTTTTACATTATCTACTTCGGTTCCGTAATATCTTATCAACAAGGTGTAGCTTTAAATGCACACGAGAACAGTAAGTAATCTTTTCAAAAAAACGTACCGAAGCATTTAAAGGAAAAAGAAAAAAAAACATTTTTAGAGAGTTAAGAGGAAAAATATATCGGGTCGCCCAATATACACGTTCAAACGGCTTATATAACTAACCATTAATTTGAACGTTGCACAATCACCAACATAATGAACTCTTTCTCGGTTTCTCGAAAATAAATGCATAAAATACAGTTACCAAAAGAAGTACGTTCCACTTGGCGGAAGAGAATACACACCAGATCTTGTAGCGTGGTAAAAAAAAAAAATTATAAAAATGTGAAAATTTTGAAGACTGCTCGAGCATCTCTTTTTATAATAGTCTTTTAATCGACTTATGGGAATTTCTGAATTTTAGTACGTAAGTACTAGGTATACCAAAATTAACGTACACATAAAACATATGAAAAAACAAGTTTGGTATCAACATGAGAGTAAAGAGACAAAAATACAACAGCTTTTAAAAAACCAAGCACTGAAACACGGAAGCTGCATTGCTCCGAAAAAAGACACAGAGTTTCACTCGAGAAGAAAGAGAAAAGAGATGATGATGATGCTCTCGCGTGGCATGGGTGCGGGAGGATCAGTCGCTCGAGGCGACCAAGCCACGTTCAATTGCACCATCACACGCATGCACTTGTTACTTACGTGTCTAAAGTATTGTAGATATTATATGTTCAGTAACACCTGAAGACCTGACCCCGTTCGATCGAAGCACACGGGCATTGCAATTTCAATCCAAAAAGATCTCATTTTTTTACGTTTTTCACACATTTCAACTTTTCAAAGAGTATACCTCGTACTTTTGTAAAAGCTGTATCACTTAACTGTTTCAGCGTCACGTGACCATACAACCACACGAAAAGTCGATGCCCCCCCCGAATTCGAGTGTCGAATTCCTTTCAAGCAACGCAGGAAATAAATACCTTAAACGTGTAGCAATGAAGGTTCTGTTTGTTTAAAAAAAAAAAGAAATAATAATAAACAAACGTAAAAGTAAACAGATCAGTTTACCATTTAAGTCTCGAGAGAAAAAAGACCTTACACGCGTCTATTAAGGCCAAGTCATACGTGAACATCGAGTTACACGTAGGCACTTATTAGTAATCATTTAATATTATATGGTACACACACATAAAAAACGCCGACTGACTGAATGGTTGAGTCACTCGATTGCTAAAAGAGGTAATATGTATATAAATAAGTATGTACTTTTTAGAGAAGAGCTCGATAGAATTTTATACATCATCTCTTTTCCTCTCTGGCTCCGGTGCAATGATGCGCTATCGAAAAATCGCCCGTACATATATACATACCTATACGTATCGCCACAAGTTTTTTGCTCGATTGTCATCATCTTTCGGTGTCCATTTTGTTTGGTTAATTACCAAAGCGGGGCAGCGGCGTTGCCTGCTTAAATACAACATGTAGGTATACACATGTAGGTACATGAATGTGTTATTAACTATTAACTATACTCGACGACAGTAGCGTGCACACGCAGGTTTAAATACTATACAGATACGACACAAACTCCAAATTTCCCCGTTGGCTCAAATTCTTTCGGCATTACGTCTTCGAAAGTTGAAAGACCCGGCAGTACATCACAGACATACTGTTAAGTACACCGAGTGTAAGCGAGCGATATCGGAGATTCGAAATGATAACAACTTACCTCTACTTACAATTAATTTCTTATCTATGCCTTCGAGCTCGCCTGCTGGCTTTTTGGAGCAAATTGGAGCTCCTGTGCATATATATACATGTATACCCAAAGCCAGGAAGGATCAACCTAACCTCTGCATTTAGCTGCTATCCTAAGGCTAAAGTTTTTCTGTAGCCAGCTTTTTCCACCAATTTGTCACCTTTTTTTTTCTTGGGCCACTCGTAAGCTACAAATAGTCCATTATTGACGTTTTAACTACAAAAATACATTTCAATAACGGTGCTCGACACAGGGTCTAGGTCTACGGTCACTCGCACACATACATACACGCACACTTGGAGCTGCACTTTGGTTTGTACAACACACTGGAAGGAACATCTAAGACCAAATCTTTCTACATCTTGTTCTTACTCCAGAAGAATACTTTTCACCCGTGATGCTCTTCATCCTAATTGTCCTAGATACCATGCACACACACACACACACACACACACACACACACAAACTTACGCACAAAATATATCGTGTATATATAAAATGTAAATATAGGTATGTACCTCTTTTTTAGCCAGCGAAAACTGAGGGGCGAGGAGGGGAATGGTTGCACATGTACGCCAGTTAGCAGTTAGCAGGAGATGTCTTCGAGAAGTAGGTTGACGTAGTTGCGTTCCTTGCCTCCTCGAGCTTTTCCGGAGCACCACATACCTATGCTTAAAACACACCAACTTGCTAAGCACACTGCACACTTTCGCGGTTAATAGAAATGTACATACACCCGCGAATCTCGCGATCGCGGAGTTTGCCTGATGATCTGATCACGCACGATATACACACACTGGTATAGGCGCACCTCGAGAAAGAGCTCGCGCTCACTGCTGCTCTTCCTCTCGCTCTCTTTGGCCGCAGTGCTCAACGCTCAACTGCTCACTTATACTGTACTAACAAGTATAACAAGTACCTTCGCATTGCTTACTAAAGTTCCATCCCAATTTCTAACATCCCGTCGGACGTTCCGTTCACCCAGCAAGGAAAGCCGCGACTGCAACGCGACCCGCGACTCCCGCGAGAAAATAAAAGATCTCTCTCTCTCTCTCTCTCTCCTTCCCACCGTCAGTGTCTTATAAGTACACCTTTCTTTAAACTCGCTCTAAATTAAAAAAAAAACATCTTTTAGGCATTATATATGTATATAAACACATAGCATAAAAGAGTATGTATAAAAACCTGACTTTGCTGTAATACATGTGAAACAATGTTTTAAATTATAGTAAGTCTCGATTGAACAATAATTTCATGTATAATACGTGTATACTACATGTCGCGGTAATCAATATGTAAAAATTGACATGTTGTGTAGGTATATCTCCATGCTTGTCGCAATATTTTAACAACAAGCATTAAATTCCCTTGGAGGAGTTGGAGAGGGAGGCTAAGAAGTTTGTATGTATCAGAGGGTATCAAAGTACAAGGTAAGATTAGTGGGAAAAACAAAATTTAACTATTTCATTGATGTAGTAAATAATACATTATTGAATTATTTGATTGCAAAAAAAATGTAGTAATAATTATATGTAGGCCGAATAAAAAATTAGTCTGTTCATTTGTAGACATATACATATTTCAACTAAATAAGCTCGGGTTTGTATCGAACAAAAATTTTTGGTGGTAATCAATGAATGAGTTCGTTCTCGTAAATTGTTAATTCACCCTCAAATGAAGCGTCGTTTTATAAAATCGTCAATGTAAGAGAGACAAAAAAAACGATCAGCTGTAATTGCAATTCTACTTATTCCCTTTTTTTGTACTTTTTGGATTTACTTAAGTAAAGCAAGAGACCATAAATATTATATTGTTCAAACTCCACACTTTTATTTCTCGATGAATTCTTTTTATACGCATTTTATTAATTATTAAAGACACCAACATCGAAAGTGCTATGATCTTTATGCGTTTTGCATCAAAATTTTTTTCATCTTATCATCAATGGAAATTAACGTCAAATACCTAATGCTCAACTACATATCACTGTTTATAAATAAATATAAATTTCATGACACTAATGGACGTCATAAATTATTTAAAATAAACTCGGCCGAAGCGCTGCCCCAAAGGAAAAGTCTGGATGTGTTGTGTAGGCGATAGATAAAAGTAGCCGGTAAGTTGGAAAATTTTTAATTTTTGAAGCATAATAAAAATAAAAATTGCTGTTTTGAATGAATAAACGAATATCTCTACCTCTCTTCTTGGTAAAAAAAAACGCAAAAGAGATGAGAGCTCAGTCATATTTTATGTATCATCGCTTAGTTCACAACTGACTTGCCTGAACTGTCCGTCCAACTCCACCTTGAAAATCGCAAACTATTGGACAACCCCTGCCGGTAAGCTTTATTTATTCATTTTTTTAACTTTCTGAATCGCAGAACAAAAAACAATCATCGCAAAGTATCCATTTGAGTATCCTACTCATTTACTCAACGTTAAATCAAATAAAACGCCAGAACGAACGTCATCATCGGTTGGTTAGGTCGGCTTCTGCTGTGTTGCTGCTTATTTCTACTCTGGCCAATGATCGCATTCGCATATGCCAGCAAGTTGTCCTGTGTTGTGTGTCAACGTTGACTTACCTTATTTAATGAGAGCCTGGTCGTGGTCGTGTTGTCTTTTGATGTGCAGTGTGGTGTGAGTAAACCAAACTCGCAAACTCGCTTTCTTGGATTTATCTTTTTTGTATCTATATATTCTGTGATTCAGATAATCATTCCAGTCCACTCGGTGTACAGTTGGTCAATTTCTTACATAGTGGCAGTGAGTGACGAGAGAGTCGCAACTACTTGCAAAGTTGTGCACGCCCGAACAGTTGGAAAGATCGAAAGAAGAGATACTTATTAAATATTTCACGTCAACGAAATTAAGGTGAGCTTTGCATATTGCTCTTGTAATGTAATATACAACACTTTTTGATCCGATGTTGTTGTCTCGCGTTTTTTTTATGCTCCAAAATCGACTGAGCGATAGCAGGGGGGAGAAGAGTATGCCCCAGAGTCATGGGTCGTGCGGGGCGGTTCTCGTCCTGACTGACGCATCGTATATACTTATATATACATATATATACGTCAATGTTTCCGTTGTTTTCTTCAATCAGGTCATCACAGGTGCCCTGGATTAGTTCTTAAAGGTATACCTACACGTATAAAAGAGAAGGGAAGAGATTATCCTGAGGCTCTCGATAAGATCCCAAACCGCAGCTGTAGTGACGTCGACTACAGGAACTATGTGTGTTGTGCATACCTGTATACATGTAATTAATTATTCTGAATGTTTTGTTCGAATGAGCATAAACGCGTTGCCAAGCTAGTATCTTCCTGTCAATCCTGTCAATTATCTCGATCATTGGAGAGTAGCAGCTAAGTAGGTACTAAATAAGTACCTTTTCAATTCGAGTTGATTTCCTTTTACAAATAATCTTGGACTTGACACGCAACGTCATTGATCTTGTACAAATTCAACGTTATCTCAAAATGCGAGTAAAAAAAAATATACGTATATATTTATACATATATTTAACTTGCTGTAATTGAGTATTTGTTCATTTTTTAACATTGGGTTAGTAGTCAGCCCCTGAAAAGCTTGTAGCACTAATAAGATTTTCCTTACATAGGTGAATACACATTTATCTAAAAGTGAAGAGTGCATATTTCTAAAAATCTATACTTAGTCCTCTTCTTACACATAATTAACTTAAAACAAAATTCAAAGCTATTTATAAATTATATATTATTTACTGATAATTAATTTTCCCTGTGTGCTTAAAAAAAAATCTATATTTTGTTTTTAGATTCAAAATGTCGGCAGGCCCTTACAACTACTCCTACATTTTTAAATATATCATTATTGGTGATATGGGTGTAGGAAAATCATGCTTACTACATCAGTTCACAGAAAAAAAATGTAAGTAAAATCAATGTACAAAGAACTTGAGAAAAATATACATTTCCTTCCAACGTTTCATTTTTTAAAAATAATCATTTAACACTTTGTAATTCTTCACAGTTATGGCTGATTGCCCTCATACAATTGGTGTAGAATTTGGTACTAGAATTATAGAAGTTGCGGGTCAAAAAATCAAACTCCAAATTTGGGATACAGCTGGTCAGGAGCGATTCAGGGCAGTAACAAGGTATTGGGAGCGTTTCGTAGTATTTTTTCTTCTTCTTTTAATAGTGTAGTTTTAAATGTTAAAACAATTTTATTAGTTATTAAATATTATAACCGATTATAAAAGGTCGTACTACCGGGGAGCAGCTGGAGCTCTCATGGTTTATGATATTACTCGGCGCTCAACATATAACCACCTAAGTAGTTGGCTGACAGATACAAGGAATCTCACAAATCCAAGCACTGTAAGGTTTAGGATTTAATATTAAAATGCTGACAAAATTAAAATATATTTGATTTCTTTGTTTGTTTTTTAATGTTGAAGGTGATATTTTTAATTGGAAACAAAAGTGATTTGGATGCTCAAAGAGACGTAACTTACGAAGAAGCAAAACAATTTGCTGATGAAAATGGACTGATGTTTGTTGAAGCCAGTGCTAAGACGTATGTCAAGTTTTTTTATATTTATGTCATTTTTCATGTTTACTGGAATAAGTGCATATTTTTTATTATTACAGAGGAGATAATGTGGAAGAAGCCTTCTTGGAAACTGCAAAAAAGATCTTCCAGAGTATACAAGATGGGCGGTATGTATACATTCTTTGATAGTTTTAAATTGTTATTTTGATTATGAAGATATAAGAAAAAATATAAATGCTGTAATAACTTCAGGTTGGACTTAAATGCAGCAGAATCTGGGGTACAACACAATCCTAGCCAACCTGGTCGTAACAATTTACAAGGAGTACTGAATGCTCAGCCAGGAGGAAAAGATTCATGTTCTTGTTAAGGCATTATTTATCTGTATATAGGCTCTTTTATGCGTTTATATTAATGCACTCATAATTTACGTAATGAAAAGGTCAATCGTAGCCTTTTCAATGTTTTATAAAAAGTATTTATCCAAGAGCAAAGTGATTATTCGAGATGTTTTTTTTTCTATCATTAAAAAGATGTATTCCATATTGTTACTATTAATGCACATTTAATTTTAACATATACTAAAAAAAATAATCATGAATTTTTTTACAACTTTTCTTTACTTCGTGCTATTCAATAGATAAACTAAGTCTTACAGTTATCAAAATAATTTGTTTCAAACATTTAACTGAAATTATATTTGAGATGAAGTTTAATATAATACACAAATTAATTTTCGCTTGATAAAAATATTTACAAAAGAAGTTTTCCTTCATGGATGGATTGTTAAATAATTTATCCTGATATTTAAAACAAACAACTTTGTGTGTTTCAATAGAAACTTGGATTATCGAGCAATCGAAAATTTATTTCATTCCTCTGTGCACTACTTACGTGTAGTGAGTGAAAGGTGGGAACAAGAGAGAAACAATATGGCCCGATGATTTGTTTCGTGAAAAATTAATTTTTCACAAATAATCCATTTTGTAAAAAAATGTTCTTTATAGACCAAAAAGGAAATGTTAAATCATAAAAAAAGAAATGTAGTGTCCCAATTTATTAAATACAAAATGTATACAATTAAAGTGGACATATTTATGATCGTTACAACAATAAAAATTAAATAATTTATCAAGATTTAAAAAATTTTTCGAAAAAGTACTACGTTTCGCTTGGAAATCATAATGTTATTATTTATGTCACGAAAAATAATAAACTATATGTATGTACATAGTTTGCTTTGAAAATAGTTATAAAGTTATTTTATTTAAGCTGAATGAAAGTCAACAGTAAAATTATTAACTAAGTTATTTTTAAAAAAATTTTTTTAGAAATTCATAGATATTTGGTTATTTAATATTTGTATGATTCGACTTATTTTGAAACTCAACAGACATTGATATGTCTGCATTGAAATGGTAAACATGCTAACAATACAAATCCCTTTTATATTTTCACATGTTAAAGTAAAGTTAAGAACATTGATAAGTATCTCATTTGTGGTTCAATAATTCTTGTTGAATATTGTCAAAAAAAGTAATTCTAATTTTTAATGTTCCTTTTGTTGTCATAAAATTGTAATCAAAGTAAATAAACATTAAACATATATTTATAGAAGGTTTTATCAGTTATTTTCAATATTTCGTCAGACACACCATTTATGCATAAAGTGTAAGTTTGAAATATATGGAAAAATAATTTTTCCAACATAAAAATCTTCTAATTGACCTACAAAATTCTGCTACTACAAAATAAAAAAATCAAAAATATGTTCCAATCATTGGTCACCTGATTTTTTAGTTCACTTATCGGAAATCGGAATTCGGAATTCGGATTGCCTACGGGGTAGGGGAACGGGAGTACTGGACTGCGGTACGGTGGTAAACGCAACACACACTCAAGTACTCAACGACTCAACTGACTTAACTTTGCATGTCACTATACACACACATGTACAGTACATGTGTACTGATGTACATATACACACAGGTCATACAGTATATATATAGTTACTTTGCCAAGTTATATGTATACAAAAACGTTACATCCCGAACGGAAATTGTAAGTAGGCGATCAGTAGGGCCTACTTAGGCTGCCTCTCTTGCCAACTGAGGTCCTACGTTGGCAACGTCAGGTGGCGTTTGGTCACATAAAGATAGGTTATGTAGGCTGCCTAATGAGTAGTTGTAGTACTCATTGTGTACCTCACGCACGCCCCTTGACGCGCCTACTTGTGCCCTTTACTGCCCTCAGTACTCTCAGTAGGCTGCCTAAGTAGGGCCTCATGAACTAGAGAGGCAAACGACTCTCATTTCTGTTCGGGAAGTAGGTAGAAGAAGTAAGTAGCGCAGTAGCGGTGTTATCTGCATTTTATCTGTAAATCTGCAATAATTTCTCAAGTATTATTTGTCGGCGAGTGATGTAAATATACTTAATTATTTCCCAACGCGTCAAGTTTCTCCAGTGTAGCAGTGTTTCCGTAAGTGTAATAAATAAAATTTAATTTTTGTTCGTATCTATTGTACTGACGTTATAATTTTGTTTTACGCAGAAAAAAAGTAAGTTATTATTTTACCAAATAATCAACTCGTCTTTCAGCTTTTTGTTATCAGCACAATTTCTTAAACATGGTTATCAAACATCACGTAGAGGGTTATGCAAATTTTCTCAAATTCATTGAGAAATTCAAATCCGATCTTCCAACTTTTATCCTTTACACTGGTACTAAGCTACCTGATGGTAATAGCTGGTGTCCTGATTGCGTTGAAGGTATTGTAATTGTGAAATTTCAAGATCTTTACCCATTTTGTTGAAAGTGATATTCTTGTGTGCTTGTAGCAAAACCATTTATTGATAAGGGAATTCAATCTTTGAGTAATGATTATAACTTTGTTGTTGTTGAAGTAGGCGATAGAGCTTTGTAAGTACCTGCCTACACTTTTTTTTAAGCTTTGAAATTTCTGGACGTTAAATAGATTACTGTTGAATTTTTGTTTAGTTGGAAAGATCCCAAATGTCCTTTTAGAACAAATTCAAAGGCACAAGTTAAAGTGTTACCTACACTTGTAAAATGGGGAACGCAGAAGCGTCTAGAAGGTGGTGACTTGTTAAAGGATGATCTCATTGAAATGTTATTGACTGAGGATGATGATGATTGACTGCTATTTAATATTATATAAAAAAACTTTTTACTTACACAATAATATTACAATACATAGATTAATAAACTTATAAGGAATGTTCATGCGGTTTTATATACAATTACCATGAGCCATACATAAATATACTTTTCTATTTTGAACAAGTTATACAGTTGAATACCTATTGTTATTAGTAAAAAAATACAACCTACATAGTGTATATTTATTTACAATTTTTATATCCTTGATAAAAAAAGAAGAAAAAAAACAGTCACCCCTGTAGGATTGTAAAAATTTATAAAACTTAACATTTTCCGTTATTTACAAAAGAAAAACATCTCATGCCGATACTAATGTACTTTCATCTAAAGCTGATGGAGGGACCATACGAATGCAGTAGTGAATCTTTTTGTTTCTGAGCAGACTGTAACTGTTGTCGAATACCACGGAATCTGAAATAAAATGGAATATCGTTAAAATTTAATGTCCAGATGATAAACACAATCGAATCAATGATACGAACAAATAGCTGGGGCAATGTCGCACGTAACAAGACCAACTTCGTCCGACTGTTGAGGAGATACTCGGTGAACTGGAATGATTTCCTTTTGAGATCCATCATTTCCTCTCCTGACAACTCCAAACTTGATGTCATGCTCGTCTAAATGAAACTCCCAGCTGCAAATAATAATTTTTCCTTTAACATGCGTACATACGACTTATTAAAGTACTTGGTATTCACCTCAACAGCGATCCCACTTCATCGGGCTTGAAATCGAGTTTCAGCTTGTCACCTTTCTTGATGGTCGCGGTTGTAAATTCATCGTTCCTCTCCGCGTCGCCTTTGTTTTTGTACTGGTTTTTGGGAACTTTACCACCTTGGCATATCTAGAAGGCAAAGTTGCGAGAAAAATATCATCCATTTCAAAAACGATTTATCCCGTCCCGAACGAAAAATTAAAAAATAAGCACCTTGGACGTGTATCGGGGATTACCATCGGGATCGGCTAATTTTCCTCCAAAGTGAACCGGCAGCTGTTCCTCGGGAATCATCTTCAGAACGGCGTTCTTCCACTTGTTGGGATCAGACTTGTATATTTGAATCTTGGATATTGTGTACTCGTTCATAAATTTTTTGGCAATCGAGAAAGCAAACGCAAACACCTTGGGTGCTAAAAAATCGCGGGGACGTTAATTTCTATGACCACAGTATAGAAAAAAATAATAATAATAAAAAAAGATGCACGCAAATATAGGCGCAAAGTGCTAAAACTTACCATTGATCATGTAACAAATTTTGAGAATTTCCGGGTAATTCGCCTCGTACATCTGAATCAGCGCTATTATGAGTTCTCCGGCTGGAGTTGAAACAAAAAGAATATCGTGCCGTGACTTGCGAGACTATTTCAAAGAGATTTTTTTTTTTTTTTCAATCCTTTAAAAAAAGCCAAAGTCTCACCTGGCCGCCACATGAACGGTCTGAGGTTGAAATTTTCCATGTCGAAGATGACGGTGCACTGACCGGCGTCTGGTCCGAATTTTTCGCTCTGCTCTCTGCAGATTTGCAAGTACCCCTCCAGCTTTTTCACCGTCATTTTTATCATCTCCTTGCGACTGACCACATGCAGTATCCCGTAAAGGTCCAAACCAGCGAATGGCACGATTATCACTGTAAAGTCGACCATGAAAAAAAAAAAAATTTTCATTTCATTTTGTTTTATTAAATGAGAGTGAACCCAAAAATAGACACAATAATAGTACAAATGCAAAACCTGAATGCACGTGTGCACGTAAACTCAAAATAGTAAAGATTAATTAAATTTAATACAAATTATAAATTATAAAAAACTTGAGTTAAACGATAAAGGCTTTATTATTTATGTATATTTTATTAACTATAAAAAAAAATAAAAAAAAAAGAGTTTACCCGGTGCTCCGTCCTTGTCGAATCCAGAGAGGCCGTGTGGAAGGTACTCTCTCAGAATTTTCGGCTCTTCCCACTCCTGGAGCTGATCGACGTCCCAGCGCTTTCTCCAGGCCAGCGACTAGACATAAAAAAAAAACATAAATTCTTCGCCATCTCGCTAATTGAACCTAACCGAATGGACACTTTTTGAGCTTTTTTTTTTTTTTTTTTTTTTTAACAATCATGTGACACATTTTATCTGGTTCGCAAAAGTAAAAAAAAAACTAACAATAACTTCAGCGAAATACTCCTCGATAGTAATTACATGCAGCACATAAAAGTTATTTCTCATAAAGTGACGTTCATCGATGAGTAAAAAAAAGTAAAGCGCATCAGCATGATACACGTATATGTAGACTTACGTCCCTCAGCATTTTTTCGGCAGCCGCGGCATCCCATTTTCTAGCTGCAAATTGACGAATTAATAAATAACGAAACACGTGATTCCCTTGCGGAATCGTTAAAATTTGAAAAATTAACAGTTTGCGTGGTCATCACCTCTCAGCCAGCGCAGCAAGAAGTGATCGTCGTGATAGGGTTGCAAAACGTCTTGCACGCTGCGCCTGAGCTGTTTAAAGAAAAGAGTATAAATTATTATTACTACACATTCACAGTCTGGGTGATTAACAAGAGAGAGAGAGAGATACTCTCATTGCTAAGTACTCGCGGAGGGATAAGTTTTTCCGCGATTCCACGTTGATTTGCACACAGACGAGAGATGAAAAAAAAGAAAAAAAAAAAAAAAAAAGTCGAAATCTATGACGAATATAAGCGTGTTTTTGCTTGGGTTCGCCAAGGGAAACCGGTTTCATGCGGAGAGCAATGGAGAGGAGAAAAACAGACCTTACCAAGTACTCTCGACTATCGTACGGAGTGTCCTTACGCCGATGGTTGCAACGCCGAGAGAAACATTCTAAGAATTGTATACAAATAAATATCGCGCTAACGCGGAGAGCTGCTGCGCTAATGAATGGAACCGAGTATCTATATTATGGTGAATCAGTCGCGGCAGTTTTCACGTTACATGCGCGAGACTATTTTTTTTTTATTTTTTTTTTTTCCGAAATATTTTAAATCTCACTTTTCAACACAGACATTTTTCATTAAATTGTACCATCGTTGATAAAAGCATTCATTTTTTTTTTTTTTTTTATGCACCAAGGCAAGTTTGGAGTTTAAAAATTTCAACCACGTAGATAAAAATTTTGCGCTAGTTAATTGGTACGTAACGTTTTTTTACGAGTAACAATTAAGAATTACAGCGATAATATTGCATTTTTAAATTATCTGCAAATTGCATTCTAGTTTTTGCGTGTAGACGGAAACTTTTTCGTCTGACTCGAAGTTGCCGTTGATACGTACTTGCTCTACTCCGTGAAATTATCAAAATTACTTGACTAATAAATAAGAAAAAAAAAAAAAATTGAGCAGCTTATCGTATCCTGGGCCGAAAATCCATCCATTTCGGCGGAACCTTTACAGCATTGTTTGAAAATTTTTTCGTGAAATTCCGCATTCCAGCCCCGCGCAGTTACAGTTAGAAATTTATTTTGACATTAACTGCTTTAACCAACATAAAGCCTAATAAAACGACTTGAAAACAAAAAATTAAATTATTACTCTCCATGTATTGGTTCACTACTAGGTCGGCTTATGTTTACTTATTTATTTAGAATCACGATAAATACAACGATTTCGGTAAACTTTTATTGGCACCTATAGGAAATAATGTTTCAAAATACATCGCTACTGTTGTCTATAGACTACAAAACGTATGCATATAAAATCATCTCAAATATCGTGAGCGAATTTTCAGTCTCGAGAATGTTTTCATAACTTTATGGCCGAGCGGCTGAATTCTTCAACTTTTACGACTTGAAAGGTAAAGTAGGTACTCATTGTAGAAATGAGACTTTGCTTTCTTCACCGCGGGAAGCTGCGCAATGATTGAAAAATACTTTTCCAAGTGGTTCCACGTCCGACGTCTATACGTTTCCTGACGCGATGATTCCATACATTACAGTAAAAATTAAACTCAAATCACGCAATACCATTTTAAAATTTTCATTTCAATTTAGCCGTGTAACAAAAAAATTGCGTCGTTGTAATTACAATAAAAAAAACTCGTGTGTTAATTTATTGAAATCATGTTCCGTGACCCTGTGGTTTTTGTTGACCCCCTTGAATATCGGCAATACTAATTGAGGCGAGTAAAAAGTTTTCCTCGTCGTATACTAATGAAAATTTAACACTTGAATTTTCTCTTACGTATACCATCACGGCTCACTGAGCCGTTACAAAATGATAATGCCATCGCAAGATCCCCACGAAAGTAATAACATTAGATCTATTTAAACGCACACGCGCTTTTCATACATTTTGCGTACATCGTTTAAATAAATTTTGATTTTTCGAAGAAAAAAATTTAAGAATGAGGAAAGGTTTTTTATCAAGTTTTACTTTGAGATGAAAAACAAGAATGTTAATTTCTTCAGGTGTTGGTTTGCAAATTTTTTTTTTTTTTTTTTTTTATATTTAGATTATTTAAAGATTACGAGTAGACGCGACTTGACTTTGTGTCTATACCAACAGCAGTGGTGACAGCAATTGTAGCATGGGGTCACGACAATTCTTTTCTTTTTTTTTTACTGCAATTTTGTACTTGCGAAACGGTTATTGAAAATTTAATATTTTTCAACGACACAGCGCAAATGAGTAACGCGCACAAGCTGTCAAATAGATAAAATCGACCGAAAACCAACATTATTGCTCGCTATCTGTTTTCTGTCTATAGCCGGTACTTTTTTAATTACTTTGTGGTATAAATTTTTTTTTTCCTTAAAATAAAACGCCTTTTCGTGCTAGTGTTTTTTTTTCCTCACAGCAAAACTTCAACCAACAAAAAAATAAACTAACAATTTTTTAAGAGGGAAAATAAAAAATTTACAAGCATTAGATTATTCCCTAACAAAGTATCACCCCTTTTTTTTGCAACTACTATACGGTACACAATGGCGATTGAAAATAAAATAAAATAAAAAAGTTTGTCCCACAAAAACAACGCATTACGTTTTCGGATAAAATAATCCATCGAGTAAACCTACCCAAGTCCGACTCTATATTATGCATCACGTTAATTTTCTCATGTTGAGCACGAGGAGAAAAAAAAAAAAAAAAAAAAAAAAAAAAAAAAAAAAAAAAAAAAAAAA
>NW_019382195.1:1028217-1050087 GCF_000648655.2 Copidosoma floridanum
CCCCCCCCTGTGGAATATAATTATATACTATGCCAAAAAAACTTTCTCGATTGGCAATATGTTGACGAAACCGATCCCGTACCCCCATATGCTTGTTTGTTTTTTTTTTTTTTTCCCTTCTGCGCTACTTATAGTGGACACTAGCTTACTTATTCCTTCTTTTTTTTTTTTTTTTGTTTCTTCGCGATTACCGAACGAAAAACAAAACCAAAAAGAAAAGAAAGTGACGTGCACTTTTTTTTTTCATCTTTCTCCGCTTTGTCCTCGCGCAGATTATATATATATACACTTGTATTGTTTTTCCCTTCGTTGCGCACGGAGGTATATATATATATATACACGACGTCGAGGCCAATTCGACGCGCGCGATACTGTGCCGGTGCTTTTTAATAAAATATACTTTACCTATACCTACCTCGCTCTCTTAACACTGCCGATTTTTCAGGTCTCCATCGGAGCCACACATACACAGCTACTTACTAGCGCACC
Organism: Copidosoma floridanum; assembly: GCF_000648655.2. The sequence goes on from NW_019382195.1 coordinate 1,028,707, forward strand.
GGTTGCGCAGCCTTTTTGTGCAACTCTGTAACGCATATATATATATATACATATAGGTATGAGACTGGGTCAGGTTGCAGGACTATCATGCAGGGGATACCTACACACACGCGCGTGCGTTTGGAAAACTCGTTTCGTCGCACTTTTCAAAATAGCTCATGCCAGAACAAATTGATTAAGGACGCGCACCCCCCTCCCCCTCCCCTCCCTGCGTCAAGGATCATCTGCGCGCGTGACGGTGGCACGTGCACATAATATATAATTATGCGTTCGCCGCATCATCGATTTGACAAAGTATATATACAAAAATACGCAAGTCATATAAAGTGTAGGTAATTTGTACCCGATTGCGTTTGTTGTTGTTCATTGCACTGTTGCAGCCTGCACATAAATATATGTGTGTATATATATATAGGTACTGAGCGCGCGTGTCCGTGGACCAACTCGCGAGAGAGTTCACCGTCTCTATATACTTAAGGATTGGTCACGGGGAAATTCCACGAGCTAGAGCAATAAAGCGAACAGGTACCTAAATCTTTGTATACGCGCTCCCCGTGTTGCGAGGATATAATAATATATCGTTCCTGTGGTGCAGTGCATGCAATGAGAGTTTTTGATGGAAAATCACGGGCACACGGCGCAGTGCTGCAGATTCGTTTTGTTTCGGACCTGTGTTACTTTGTTTGCTTACAACTTTTTTTTTTTTTTTTTTTTTTTTAATATTACCCGACAGATACACACAGTTGGACGATTGTTTTATAGATTTTCTAACGCTTCGAGGTAAATTTGTTTTTGGCGATGGAAAAAAGAAAATCAATTTTGGTGAAGAAAAAAAAAACAAAAAAAAAAAAACAACCTTAGTTCCTGTACTGTGTTGTAAGGAAATAATTTAATGATAAAAAAAAAAATGAGTATGATATATATTATTAGGGGAAAAAATGGTAGCGCAAGGTATTTGAAAAAGTATCCGTGCCCACGTCAAGTCGGGCCGTATTTATGCATCGTGAGGCTCGAGTGAGAAGGAGGATGTATATAAGTATATATATAAAGGGAATCAAACACCTATAGTGTTGTACAACGATAACGCGCACACGCGGTTTCGTGTGTATAACTAATATGTATTTGTACGGGTGGGGAAAACATTTTTTCACCCATAGACTCCGTCACGCTTACGTGACTTTAATTAGAAAATATACCAGGTGCAACAGAGAAATTTCGAGCTAACATATCTGTGCACATTTTTTCTACAAATATGTACTTTAGTTGAGTTTGTCTGTATTTAAGTGTTATTGGTAAAAAAATAACCGCCCTCCTCGAATGCCAATATTTATTTTCAAGCGAGAAAATGTTTTTTTTTTTTTTTTTTCCAATCCGAGGATGTTTTTCTAGCTTTGTGTGTTTTCAAGTTTGTTAAACTTGTACCCGGTAATACAGTATTGCTCGGAAGCATTGCGAAATTGCTTAAATATTGTAATTTGTTGCGACCTTGTTTTTATACATACGAATAGTATTGATGTAAAACTTTATATACATATATATGTGTATACGTTTCTTTATCACATATAATGTTTTAACACTTCTTATCACGTTTCTACAATGTTGGGGTATTTTGTTAACGTAAGGAATTTCATTGAAAAGTAACTGTTGGTACAACTGCTTTTTTGATTAAAAGAATTACAAACTCAATGCGAATGTACATTTCTATAAAATAAGTGGTTATTTTATTCAATGAATCAGCAGCTATTTAGAAAAAAAAATAAAAAAACTAAATTTGCAGTAAAAATCGCATTTACTGACAAAATTTGTGGAATTTTCGTTGATTCAGACTAAGAAAGTATAATGTAGCAATGTCTTGACTAAGAATCGACGATGTGTATCAATACTTATTTTTAATCAAGTATCAAAAAAGTTAAAATCGAATAGTTAGAGTGCTATGTTTTTTTACACAATAATTTGGGATATATTAATGATGACAAGACTAGTCTATTTATACCTATAAATGGTTGCACGAATATTAGGTCGCGAATACTTAAAAAAATAGAAAATTCACATTTTTGTCTGGACAATCTGGTTTACCTATAGTGGCGCACTATTCATTCATCATATGAAGAAAAAAAGATTTGACAAAAATAGTGTGGTAAAATCGAATTAGGTAAAAATAACTATTTGAGAAAAATAAAAAAAGTCTCAATCTAGTAAAAAATGTTTATCAGGTAAATATTTAAGTACGATTTGATTTATAAATTTATATAAATGAATTATCAGCTACGCGCAGAAACGTGTGCTTTTATAATTTTCGTTCCTTCCATCGAACGATTTTTCAAAGATTCCAACGTATATTATGTACTCGTGTGATAAAAATGACAGCTCCGTATTTTGCGAAATCATCCTTGAACTTGAAACAATACTAATATATGTCACGATTAACTCCGATGTGCAAGTAATTTTAATAGGAGAGGCATATAGTACATACTCGTAGGTATCGCTTAAATTATTTTAATTTACGCACATACATGATACGTACATTTTAATGTATAAATTATACTTACTACGCACGATGCGTTAAACGACGAATAGATAAAGCGCGTGAGTATTATCACAGTCAAGTCAGTAAAACCTTTATGCCCCAAGGACGCGTCATCGTCAAATTCGTTCGTTAATAATACCCCCGCAGTAAAAATGTCAAACGAATAAATAAGAAAAAGAGTAATGCCATGCGTTAAGTAAGCCTCAGGGCGATATGTTGCACTCTAACTGCAGACTCGCCAAGCATTTGGCGTTCAAACGGTCCACTAATCAACTTGGCCGAGAGTAAGTAGTAGTACCGAGATGTTTCATTTTCGCGTCGTGCCATCTCCATCGCACTTGCATCACGTGACTTATCTGTCCCATCATACACTGGTGAGATGGTCAGCGTTACGGAACGGAGCCGCAGTGATTTTTTGCGCATCGCGCTCGAGCGTAGGAGTACTGGAGTACTTATATCTTTTTTGGAGTTTGGAGTGTGCGTTGTTGTACATGGTAATGCGTGACCGGTACTTTCATCTATTTAAATACAAAAAAACAAGCATTATCAGTCGGAATGTAAGTTAAACTCGAGTCGAAACCCGTACCTAAATAAATTCTAAAAAAAAAAAGAAGAAGAGCTCACACAGAGAGTAGTATATTCAGGTATTACCACTGTTGGTGTATCATGAATTCGAGTAAGTTTATACATATGTATACAAACAGTTTGGAAAGAGGAAACGGGAATTAACTGCTAAGTGAGTTGCTGGGATGCGGGCAATCAAGTCGTATTGTATCGTATAACGGCAGCGCAACAGTTATGACTAACCGATGCGTGCCTTCGCTCTGCTTCTTTCGTTCTTCTGTATACTTACTCAAGTATCACAACTTGACAACACATCACCTATAAATATATACATACACATATATAGTATCGAGAGATCAGCTGATCAGAGAGTTGGTGTTTGCGTGTGTGTGAGTTGAGATAGTTTCTCTCTCTCTCTCTCTCTCTCTTTCTTCGTCGCTTTTGGTGCTTCTGGTGTTCGTGTTGTTATCGTGTCGTGAGTTTCAGAGAGCTGTTTTGGAGCATGGTGTGTCCACTTGACTATATACCGTTGCCTGTCACTTTAAATCAGCGATAGCACAACAAACGAAACGATCGAGCCTCTGTCTGGCCTGCATCAGCTACCTATAGGTATATAACAGCACAGAGCCGGCCGTCAAAGTCTGCAGGGCGACTTTTGTTCCACGCATACTTGCGATCTCGTTTTTCTTGATTCCAACTGTATCGTTGTACATATCACGTGTGTGCTCATTGGTCAACCTTAAATATAAATACCTATAACGCGTCCTTGCCACGAAAAGTTATGAGTGCACGTTCTTCTGCGCTTCAAGGACTTCCCACGTGAACAAACACTATGGTAAGGCACATTTATAACCTCTTTCTCGGCTCTCCTCCTGCATGTGTGTGCATGGCCCCTACTTTTTTTTCTTTTTTTTTTTTTTTCTTTCGTTTTCCTTCATTCCTCTCCGCCTTTATACATTTTGGTTTTCGATCGAAACACCATCGCTGCAGCCCCCGTATCGGTACGTACAACAACCTATATACTTTCACTTTTGCAGTACGCACTTAGGTATGTATATAAAAATAGTAGAGAATGAGCCAGCGCAACGAACGCAATGGGTGTGCTTTTTTTTCAATGCGCCATATGTACATGTATAGGTACACGTCATACATTGCTGATGTTTAGTAGTGGTGCTGCTATAGCCATTTTGCAATTCGCGGAGTAGAATCGCACTTGGGAGTTCTTTTTTACTCGCAGCCTTTTTTTTTTTTTTTTTTTTTGCAGTTTTACCCGAAAGACTGGCCACAGCGTGCTATTATTTTTAGGCAAATATTGGCACTTGAACATGTCTCGCGAATTGCGAATGCCCTGGGTGTACCCTATACTATTGCATATTCGTATTGCTAGCTCTGTTTTTTTTTTTTTTTTTTCACAGTCTGCAAAATTATTCGTTCTTCCTTTATTCTTCAGTCGTTAAAATGTACTTCATACCTACTGTACACTGATCAATTTAATTCTTCCAATTGAGTCGAGCGACACGCTGTTATAACGCATTCCCTTGTAAAGTAAAACTAGAATTATTTACAGTTTAAAATACAGTGGAATATTTTTCAACACTCATGCTACACGTCTATTTATAGTTTTCGTAACGTACATAGTCAGTGATAACAGTTTTATGATTCATGAGTACGAAAAGTTTTCGGGTATCCGTTGTAGAGTGAAAAATACAATTTTCGCATGACATTCGTGAAAACGTGAGGTTTGCAATGATTTACAAAAAAGAAAAAAAAGAAAAAAAAATTCAATGAGAATCACGACAAAATTGCGCTAATTTTCATTCAAATAGCAAGAGCATTGTTATTTAATGGTTACAGATAAACGGTCGAGTAAACTCGGAAATGGTTGATTATATTCTTGGGATAACGAATTCTACGCGAATATATAACGATCTCCGGCAATAATGTACGCAAGTATTGTTTGGATTTTTCACACGAAAAATCGCGCGTCTATTAACGTACAATTCCAGGGCTATTCTTACAAAAGTATTTTTTAATAACGGCATTGACTGGAGCTATTTAAGTTACTTCTACACTTGGCGCGGATACTGTTTTAATTTTTTGCTAAAATTGTAGTGCAAAATCTGTTTATGTAATCACTACACTTTTTTCAGCTAAACAAGCATTACAATTTTAAAAAACAGTCAAAGTAATAATACATTTAATTTACAATGAACTTTAATATTTAAAGTGTGTTGCAATATTAATTTTCAAAAAAAAAAAAATTTTAATATTTTCTCAGTATTGTGTAACGAGTAGCGAAAAATAAAAAATTTTTTCAGCAATAGACTGCTATAGTAGTGCCCAACAAGTCTACTTACTTTGAAAATTGAGCCAAACATATATTGTTCGTAAGACGTAGTAAACGGAACTGTAAGATCACAAGTAGCAACGACTTATGCAACTTTCGAGGTAATTTTACATCGTTACGATCTTTATCACGATTTTTCCGCACTTGAAAAATACACGCGAAAAATACGTGAGGGATTAGACGCTGTAACCATCTCCACTTTTTGTAATTTTTACATAAACTCAGAATTAAGCTTTAAAATGTATACAAACTCGAATAGTTTAACAATAGCCAATTAAAAACACGGAGTTTCATTTTAATTTTATGTGTATATTTTCCAGTCACTTGATACACACGATGCGTTATCGAGTGGAAACAAATTACTTTTTTTTTTTTTTTAGAAAACGTACTGTGAATGATAAAACAATCACATGCTAGTTAAAAATTTAATGAAAAAAATAAAGTGATGAAAAAAAAAAATTTATTCTCGGTACGTTTGATTACAGGTGCCCAAAGAGGAATCAAGAAAATAATTTTTAATGTCCGTATGGTCGACGAGCACTGGGCGAAATTCAGTGTTTGGTGCAGAAGCTAGGCCGGGCTTACCTCCTACCTCGCATCAAGCCAGTAACTTGCATTCACATGCACATTGCCACGCACCCGACAAAACTTGTTTCCACAAAAGGTCCCACTCTTGCCAGGTTTGTTGATTCTTTTTTTTTTTTTCCTCCAAAATCACCGCATACCACCCGAACTCTTTTTCACAATTATTGTACAAAAGTTTTGTTCAAGTTTCATTCTTTTTTTCTTTTTTTTTCTCTCCCATATGCACCTGTACACCTTGTACCACTTGTAACCACAGTTGATTATTCAAACGCAAAAACTCGCTTGAGTATATCATGTATCTTTCCACATATGTACATGTTACTTCTTAAAAAAAAAATTTTTTCCTTTGCTGTTGTTGTTTGGCGCACTTGATCTGTTTTCTGTATCTGTCTACTCTCATACGTGTCCAATCAACATTTTATTATTACCCTTTCGCTAAAGTTCTGCGGTCTCGCCCACGGCATTTGATATATTATAAACTTGTACGCGATACTGAAGACTTGAAATAGTTGCCATCGGGTACGGTTGTGAAATTTTTCGGTGTACGTAAGCATAAATCGAAAAAAATCAGCGAGCGTCCATCGCGACCGTACGTACACAATTCGAGCGTGAATCGGTAAAAAAAAGTACCTATAATACAAATGCCCTGGAAAAAAATATACCTGCACTTGTGCAACGTAAAGAGATATCTTGTTCTCCTATATAAGTACAGTAGGAGCGTATACTTAGCTGAAACTTTTTTTGTTTACCCTCATGCACATAAAAACAAGTATCGCCCGCGAAAAACTACAGAAAACATGATGTATGTACAAGTAAATGATTTTGTTTGGTTCAGAGGTGCTAGCGTTGAAGTGCTGTTTGATCTGCTACTGCTGTTGCTGCGTGGGATTGTATAAAAAAAAAGTTTTCTGAATATAATTAAAGAAAAAACAAAAAAAAAAAGATCGCAAGGCTCGGCTGTGCTTGTGTTGCATCAGGGGGACGGACAGATCTGATATAATAGAGTTAAAAAGAAAAAAGCTGTTGGGGTAGGTGTTGCCTACTGTGCTGTTGCCCGCTGCTGTACTTATATATGCACGCAATGACACACGCACTGCACTCAAAAAAATGCTTGCTTAACGATACTGCTGCAGGTCAGCCTAGTTTTGAAAATCTTTGTTTATGTTTTTTTTTTTTTTTTTATTTTCCCCTTGCTGTATGAATCCACTAACTGCTTTCGACTACTTTTATATATATACATGTATGCTAACCCACGTGTGTGCATGTGCTCTGTATATTATGGCCGATGAATAAACATAAAGGGCTGTGACTGACCTCGTCGAGTGGAGGAAAAAAAATGCTTGCTAATACGTGCTTTTTTGTTGTTGTTTTGTTTCTGCCTGGTGTCGTCGTCACGTGCAGTCGAGGATGTCGCAGTCGGGTGATGGGCTTCACACTCCGGGTTACCTCGCCTGGCGCAAGCTCCAGCTTAGCAGGGCCAAGCTCAAGGCTTCGAGCAAGACGTCGGCCTTGCTCTCCGGATTTGCCATGGTAAGTTCACCCCTCAGAGAGAGAGAGAAAATTTATGAAAATTACATGGACATGGTATATTTTTTTTAATGATAAAAGTACATTGACGCATTCGTGTGCACAGGTGGCGATGGTCGAGGTACAGTTAAACTCGGACACAAAGGTGCCAAAAGAGATGCTGGTTACATTCGCCGTGTGTACGACCCTCCTGGTAGCGGTGCACATGCTCGCCCTGATGATATCTACCTGTATCCTGCCAAATATCGAGGCTGTCTGCAACCTGCACAGCATAAGTCTGGTGCACGAGTCTCCGCACGAGCGTCTCCACTGGTACATAGAGATCGCCTGGGCGTTCTCGACCCTGCTGGGCCTGCTGCTCTTCCTCGTCGAGATCGCCATACTCTGTTGGGTCAAGTTTTACGATTTTTCGCAGGTGGCCGCGTGGTCGGCCTGCATCGTCCTCGTGCCCGTCCTTATAATCTTCCTGGCTTTTGCCATACACTTTTACCGCAGCCTCGTCACCCACAAGTACGAGGTTACTGTCTCCGGTATTCGGGAGCTTGAGCTCCTCAAGGAGCAGATCGAGTCCTCGGATATCGACAGCAGGAATGGTATGAGCACTCTCGCCCGTAACACCCTGCAGATCGTTCAGATCGTTTGAGCTCAAGCACGTCTCTTTACTTATTGTTACTCCCAATAACATGTACGCACTTACTTTTTCTCTTTCCAATGCATATTGTGACAAACCGTCGTAAACAACATGACCTCCAAAGTTCCTCAGGACATATGTTTCTACTTTCTCCGTTTCTTCCATTTTTCTATTTATTCATTTTTATTTATTATTATTGTTATTTTTTTTTTTTTTTTTAGTGATTTACCCAATTGTACGATGCAAGTGCCTGCTCGAATGGCCTGCATGAACGAATCTGTTTGTTGTACATGTGTATCAAACATTCCTCGCTTACTCTATTGAGGAAAATCAATTCACTACAATTTTATTTTACAAAGTATCTAAGTAGGTATATACAAAAAATAACATTAAAAATGATCAATCATTGGGACTCGGCTGATAGTGAACATAGTTTTTGCAAGGTAATGGTGATTGAATCAAGGTATGATCAATACAAAGTCCCTTTAAACTTGTTGTGTATCCATAACAATAATTTGTTTGCCAATGCGTTTGTAATATACTTAATCTTTCACCAAACATGCAACGCAGACGTTAAATTTACTTATCAAAGGCTGAAATTATGACATTACACCAAGCCACCGTGACATAACAAATCAGCTTTTTTTCTTTTATTTATTTATTTATTTATTTTTTTGAGTAGACGTTTTATAAAAATGTTTTTTCCACTTAGACAAGTGCAATTCTCACTGAAACACATAGTTCATTTAGAAATGACAAATACCATTTAAAACTGCTACTTCAAAGTGACTGCCCTTTTAATGAATCTCATGAATTCTAGAGATAAAAGTACTTAGTGGGAGGGGTCAAAATATTGTAAAAATAAAATGATCTGTGGCTCTTTCAGCGTTATTACGACTTTAATTAACTGTACATAATATTATAAATGTTTTAAGTAATTTTTTCTCAGATTGAATGGTATGTTAAGATTTATATCTATATTCATATGATTGTGCGTTAAATTTTGAGCCACAAAAGTTGATAATTTATTTAGTATAAATCAAAAATTAATTATATACACGAAAGTCTGCTAAAAAATCAAATGAGTAGGAATATTTATGTCAACGTTTTTTGAGAGTCTCATAAGTTATGCTATGCTGTATTGATTTAACAATTCAATGATTTTACCAAACATGTGATTATTGTATCTACATTATATTGTATTTTAAAAGAAATACATATTAATAAGTTATTTTTATTAAATAATATTAAAATCTTTACTTAATTTTTTTTTTTTTTTTTGCGGCATTGACCAATTGTAAGGCATTATAAAAGATCTTGTAAGATATTCTATAAATATATGTATTGCTAAGCTGACAGTTAACGAATGTGAAACGTCAAACGTTTTCATACCATTACAAAACTTGACAAGTAAAAAGTAAAATTTTTTATTTGTTGATATACACGTAATTTTTATTTTTTTTCTGTATTCAATCCAATCTATATTTTCCTTCTCTCCTGCCTTCCTCATTGAAATGAACTTTATTCTCACTGCTATTCGTTCACTGGGCATATAATTGGATGCACATTCAGACTCAGCAGGGATAAAAAATAAAGCTTATAGAATACTTGATATTTTCATTATTCATTGTTTCGAAAATTATGAAAACTGTATCAGTGATTTCAAAAATAAAAGAATTGCAGCGATAGTGGAATCGGTATTTTTCGCCTCTATCTTGACCCTTGCGCGCTATGGAAATCAAGTCATGAGGAGAGAGAAAAGATAACTACGTGTTTCATCCCCCAAGAGCACGCCAGGACTCTTCAGTAGGGCTGATGACATGTTCCCTGCCTTACCTGATCTCATCTGAAATGCCCTTACATATACTTAGTCACCAACATGAAAACTGGACACTTGCGAGAAAGTTACTGTTAATGGTTAGACATCTAGCGGATGGTTGGGGAGCAGTAGTGTGTATATGTGTGTGTGTGTGTGTGTGAAGGTCCCCTTGGAGAATCAGCCATATAACTTGGATGAAACGTTTACTTTTTTCGATGTTTTAACTACGATTCCATTTAATTCTTTTTTTTTTTATTACAAAATTATATTTATTTTACCGTAAAATTCAAATTATTTTCAACAGCAGTCCAATTACTCATACTTTGGAAATGACTCGCTACAGAACTAATTAATCGAATCCAGAATGGACGTCATTCTTTTAAGAAAGAAAGTGTGGTCAAACCAGAAAAACGTCATAGATTTATTTATACGAAAAAATATTGAGATTTGAAAAGCTTTAAATAAAATAATCACAACGTAATTTATTGTTATTTCGTGGAATACCCGAAAATATAAAATACGATTTATTGTACGTTTGTTCATGTTACAAAACATAAATATGAGTTCAACGTCCATTCCGATATACTTATCTCGTATAGAGTGTGACAGATAAACAACGTCGAATGTGACAAAAGTAGTATATTGATGGTCTTTCGGTAAAATGGCTTTAACTTATACCTTTTTGGGTGTCCATTAGATTGCCCTTTGCGTTATTCAGTCTAACGTTCACCGATTGCGGGATCGTGGATGTGTAGGTGGCATTTCCTCACTATACTTAGTTAATTTCATGTCCATTATCATCAGTACAGTAGTTACCCAAATATACATTTACCACAAACGAGCTGTTTATCGGATTTCTTGGAAATATATATATTCCATTTCCTTCAAGTTCAAAATGCCGACCGCGTGAAGAAATTTTCAACAAAAATTATGATTTCGAATGGAAAAATATACTTGTGTGTTTTTGCGTGTTTAATACTAAAAATCCACGTTTTTCGGGTGGTCGCTTTTACATGATCGTCACTCCATTGCTTGATGTACTATACCAATTGAAAAATGTGTTAAAAACGCGTAAGTCGTTCGTAAAAGTTTTCAAGATGTATAAAATCCATCACGATTGTACGAAAAAATATTACTTTGAACTTTCACGTTTAACAAATAAGTAAACGAATTTCTTCGTAAAATTATGACAATTAGCAGAGCAGTGTACGGGCTTCAAAAATACCTACAAAAATTTTGTGTATCTTCCCCTCGTGAGTCTAACAATGCGTTAATCAAGGAAATGTCCGTTATTCACAGTTGTGAGTGTACCTACTTAAGGAATCATATTTAATTTTGTACAAAACTCTCTGGATTAAAATGTTTTCCGCAACTTGGAACACATTTTTTCTCGTTTGGAGTTCATGTAATATATATACGTATTAGACTCAGTTAGATATCTACGGGTGTCAGAATTGATACAAATTGTCAACCTATCGAAATCTATAAGTACCTGAAAAAACAAAATATTCTTATTTTTCGCCATCAGTTCACGAATCTATCAATAATTTTTGCACCAACTCAATTGTCACGCCGCTCGCGTGATGTAAGCCATGACGGCGTTCGAAACCTCATTATTGCAGCTAGAAAATTAAAAAAAAAAGAAAAAAAAAAAAAAGAAGGTATTTATAATATTTTACTATATCTATGAGTAACCGATGACTCAGTGGCTCATTACTTAATTGCCGAAGATAAAGCGTAGCTTAACTGCGCCGTTGTCGAACATTTTGTCCGAGCCGAGGGTTCAGTTGCCACAGGCACGTGGAAGTTAATTAGAAAAGCAGGGATTTATTGAACTATTGCTGATCAGTTCGGTCGCGCGTTGGTAAAGTTGTTTATTGCCTCGTGATCCACTATAAGGTGAGTACAATTGCATCAAACACATTTTTCGGTAGGTATATAAGGAAACAAGTCGAGGAGGAGGTGGTAACCCACTGCTTCTACATATACATACATTTATCAAATCCCGTAAGTTTTAACATTCACGAGTTACTCCTCCTTCAAGACTCTTACATAGCTTTCAATATTATAGTCAATTGGTTTCTACGATCTACCTTAGATTAGACGCGGTCCTATACGTCCACCATTTGTGACAAAGACTAGGTGTAGTTGAACAAGTCAATTTTTTTTTGTGTGGTGTACGTACGATACAGCCGTCCACGCGCTTCGAGATGTTACGCTTCAGACGCAAGGAAAAGATAAGGAATAAAGCACAATCTGCCGCGAAACGAAGTAATTCCGACGAGGCGTGGGAAAAAAAGAAAAAGCAACAATCTTGCCCGATACGAAGTGATTTGGACGTTATTTGGGAAGAGATCGAAGAAGGTATCGCACGCATCTACGATGGAGAGGCTATGCTCCCGAAGAACCGCGTGGAATTGGACACGTAAGCACATATGATTACAACCTGTCGACTCTCGTCGGCAACTAACTGGATAAAATTACTTGCTACCTGTTGTATACGGTCATCTTTGCCAATCGTACATTTTTTATCTTGGCCGATCAGATTCTCAAGTTTTATCTATATATGCGGACTTTTAATATTTTGCAACATTTTTCTGTTAGAGTTTGTCGTACAAACTTTTGTGGTTTAATAAGTTATACTTTTCTTTTCATTTCTTTGTGCTATAAATGTTTATAAGCGTATGCTCATCAGAAGCACTTTGAATTTTTGAAAATGAAAACGGAATTCGAATACCTGGCAAATTAATAATTTAAAAGTTTTGCCAGATATGACCGCTAGGGGTTCTAAATACGTAAACCGTATATTTGTATATAGTGTATACATACATATACTTCTTTGGGAAATTGGATGGCTGCCGGCAATGGCGATGGAAATTAAAGTACAAGGAAATTTAAATCATTGATTATTCATCACCAAATATTTCCATACTGTTTTCTTTTGTTTCCATAACATTTGCCGTGAGCTTGACTTTCGAAACACACCCTGATGCGAGTCATCCACGTATAACTATTGCGAAAATAGCTATTAATTCATGCACTTGAACAAATTGTTATTTCTCAGAGTCAGGAAATTATTCACTAGAATAGCTCCGTAGTAATATTTTTTCTCGCATCGAGAATATTGTCTCGTTTAAGATTAAATATTTTCTCAATGTAAGAAAATACTACTTTATTTTAATCGATTACTCACTTTGAACTATAATGTAGCAAGTATTTGCTTGAATCTGAGAGATGTTTTTGTCAGTGCCTCGGAAATAGTATTATAATCCTGGAACTACCGTAATTTATAAAATAACAACGTTGCACTTTGAATTTGCAGCAAAAAGTAAAAAATATATATGGTCTCATCTAGCTCGGCTATGAGATAATCATCAAATTCCAAAATAGTGAAACTTGATAACACTTGACTTTGAAATTTTCAGTCTAATAAAGAACTACTGCACAAGTGTTCATCAACAAAAAAAAGGTACAAGAGGTCATAAGAAGACGACAAACGATATCGAATCGATTGCCTTGGAGTTGCATCAGAAAATAAGCCATTTTCTCGAGAACCACCTGATTGATTTGCAGGAGGAGGTAACTTGTTTCACTTTACTTTTCATCTTATAAATAAATGTTGGCTCTTCCCATTACATTTTTTCACCGAACTTCCGAAAGACTTATACACTTATAGTGTATTAGTAAAATTTAATTTAAAGCTTTTGAGTTCTACACTAAAATTTTTGAAATTAGAGATTTTGCAAGATTAACTACTTCAAGCATCAGAATTCTTGGGTCATTCATATTACCCTAACTGTATTCACATGTATTTTCTAACTTGTTCGATTTGGATGAATACTTGTTGCAAATTTTTACGTAACAAAAACCGCTCTACGTCCTAATTCTTTTTACCAAATTTAACGTAATTCCATTAACGATTTCAGTTAAAGAATAGCCACAGTTATTTTTTTGCATTTCTACTTTTACTCAAAAATAACCATATTACTTACAGCAAGAAGACCATCTTACGGGTGAATGTTTACTCGAATTTTACACAAAAGTGTGGGAAGAATACCAGTCGAGCAGTAAAGTACTCAATGATATTTTTGCCTACTTCAGCGATCACTGGGTAGAAGAGGAACGCGAAAAAGGATACGAAGGAATTTTCGAAACATACAAATTGGCGTTAGTGGCATGGAAGGATACTATTTTTCAGAATTTGAACAAACAGGTATACATTAAATTTAAATAAAAATTTGCTATGGCGTCATGAAAAAATATATTATTTGATTCCAGGTAACCAACGCCGTTTTAAATCTAATTGAGCGCGAAAGAAATGGAGAAACGATAAACACGCGTTTAATCGCTGGAGTCATCAGAAGCTACGTAGAACTTGGTCTCATCGAAGAAGTTCTCGGTGACGAGGGACAAACTCTTCGCTTATACGAAGAAGCATTTGAAAATCAATTTCTCGATGACACCGAAATATTTTATACTCGCGACAGTGAAGAATTTCTACGTGACAATTCGGTCGTAGAGTACACGTTACAAGTATACTTTTTTTCCAATTCACAATCCTTTGATATTAGTAACTTTTTCATCACGTGAATAACTTGGTTGTATTTGTTAAAAAAAAAAACAGGTTGAAGAAATATTAGAAGAGGAGCAGAAACGGGTAAAAAATTACCTGCACGAGACAACACACGATAAACTCGTGAAGACGTGCGAGCAAGTACTGATCGAGAAACATCTTGATGTCTTATACGAGGAGTTTAGTCATTTTTTGGACGAAGATAAAAATAATGGCTTGGGAAGAATTTATCGGTTGGTCGCCAGGATACCCAATGGCCTTGTCGAGTTGAAGAATATTTTTAAAAACCACGTTTACAATCAAGGCGTCGCTGCTATTGATAGATGTGGCGACATGCCCGCTAAAGTAAGAATTCATTTTTTTTTTAAATAACGTATTTTTGTACTTCGCGCTAATTCACCACATCGTTGTAGGATTCCAAACATTATATAAAAACTGTTCTGATGTACTCCAAGAAATACAGTACTTTGGTGCAGGACAAATTTAACAATGACAGAAGTTTCTTGGAAGCCTTGGACGAAGCTTGCAAACAAATGACCGGTAAAAGGGTGGCGAGAAAAAACATAGGTATTCGTAGTAGGTCTTTGGTATCGTTGGCACATGAACCTTGCATGATGTCCGACAACGGTGGTGAGGCTTCCGAGGAATCCGATCGTGAAGATACAATGAAACGAAATTTAAGTCGAAGCTTGTGTGACCTCAATAAAAATAATTCCATGAATTCGAATCAAATGTGGAAAGCTATCAGGAAAGAACTTGAGAACATTTACGATGGACAGTACAACATGTCCCAGGATAAGTGCAAAGAATTGTACACGTGAGTTTCATTGAGATTTTTGATTTACAAAGAATCTCCGTTTCAACTTGTTTCGTGGATTCATTTTTTTATTTTTCACCACAAACAAATTTGAAATTTATTGATTACAGCCTCGTGCATGACATCTGTACATGCGAACCAAAAAAAAAGGGTTCGGGATTGTTTCGAAGCGGTAAAAAAAGTTGTGGCAAGACTCAAACAGCTGGTTCAGAGTTGTACAACAAATTGGCCGATTTTCTTCGAAGTCACCTGTCTATTATAAATAAGGTTTGTTTTTTTTTTTTATTTTTTTTTTTTAAATGCTCCATTCGACATTGAACTTTAGTATTTTAAGTATAACTTGGAGTATTGAAAAAAAATTTTACTTTTTAAAAAGTTTGACAAAGTGTGACATTTTTTGTACGTAGGAGTACTATATACCCCTATCCAAACATCTACTTTATTTTCGCTTCTGCTTAAAATTAAAAAATGCATATATTGCTTACAGTATGGAAGTCGTGTTAGAGGTGAAGATCTACTTGAATTTTACACCGACGAGTGGAGAAAATACCAACCTAGTAGTGAGCTGGTAAATGACATTTTTGCCTATTTCAATGACCACTGGGTAAAACAAAATCTCGAAGATGGACGTGAGGGATTTTTCAAAGTATACGAGTTGGCTTTATTCGTATGGAAAGACACTGTTCTGAAGAATTTGAACAAACAGGTATACATTAAATTTAAATAAAAATTTGCTATGGCGTCATGAAAAAATATATTATTTGATTCCAGGTAACCAACGCCGTTTTAAATCTAATTGAGCGCGAAAGAAATGGAGAAACGATAAACACGCGTTTAATCGCTGGAGTCATCAGCAGCTACGTAGAACTTGGTCTCATCGGTGACGAGGGACAAACTCTTCGCTTATACGAAGAAGCATTTGAAAATCAATTTCTCGATGACACCGAAATATTTTATACTCGTAAAAGTGAAGATATTTTACGAGGAAATTCAGTCACCGAGTATTTAATAAAGGTTTGACTTATTTATATATATATATATATATTGTACCACAACAAAAATTTTAACTATTTTTTATCATAAATTTCCAGGTGGAACAAATACTACAAGAGGAGCAGAAACGGGTAAAAAATTACTTGCACGAGACAACACACGTTAAACTCATGAAGACGTGCGAGCAAGTACTGATCGAGAAACATCTTGATGTCTTATACGAGGAGTTTTATAATTTGTTAGACGCTGATGAAAACAGAGACTTGGGCCGAATGTACAAGATGATATCAAAGGTACCAAATGGTCTCCATGAACTGGCAGTTATTTTTGAAAGCCACATGTACAATCGAGGTATCGCCTGTATCGACAATATCAGCGATATTGCAGCTAAAGTATGACTTTTTTTTTATTATTATGAATAAGAGACATGTAATCGTTTTTTTATCACTCTAATTTATCATCATTATTGTAGAATCCTAAGATGAACGCTGTAAAAATATTCGAGCTGAAAAATAAGTACAGCGATATGGTAAAAGCTGCATTCAATAATGACACCCGTTTTGCCGTGTCAATAGAGAGAACTTGCGAAAAGATTATAGGTGAAAAATTCCCTTACAGTGGTGGATCATCGGGATTGTTACCGAAAAAAATTGACGAATTACAAATGAAAGGCAGAAGAAATCAAAAAATAGCACGTGAGACGAACTCGGATGCGAGTCTGGAGTCAAATTTGAACATCCCATCGAAGATTAAAATTTATTTGGACGAAATCTGGGGTGATCTTAAGAAAGGTATCATACTGGTGTACTCCAATCATCAAGCGATTTCCAAGCAAACAATCATCGATTTACATACGTGAGTGTAGCACTTTTTGTTGTCGTATAAGAAGGCTCTATCCTTACTTACTATAATAATTTTATCGCATGTGCTTCGAATGAAAAGTATTAGTAAATTTACGCAAACAAGAATTTTTTTTCAATCCTGGAACAATTATTTTTTCAAGCAAGCACTTTCCTAGGGGTACTGTCCTCAAATTGCAAAAATACGTGTGTTAAAAAATCCACAAGCGACAATGTAGTAAGTTATTTTACTCAAGGATTTAGAGCCTTCCTGTATAATTTTTTTTTTTTTCATTTTACCAGTAAAATAATGTTAAAATGACTCTGAATATGTAGTCTGGTGTACAACCACTGCATTTGTACATTCAAAATGAAGAGTTGGCTACAGTCTAAAATATTAAAACAAGATGAAATATGTGATCTTACTCAATTCATTGGTGCAATACTGTATAAGCGATTGAAAGATTTTCTTCAGGACTACAACATGAACTTGTTGAAGGTGAGCACATTTACAATGATGTCTTTTTAATATGTACCCTACTTACTTTGGGTTATTAATTATTAGTTAGACAGCGATGTAGCTACTCTAAGTATTCTATACCATTTTTTTTAACACTAAATAAATTTTTATACAATTTTTTCACCTTCCTTATGAGAAAAATCTTGTAGTGAGGTTTAGAGCAAATATGTTGAAGTTCATAGTAGTTGAATATTTTTTCAATTCAGCACAATATTTTTAATTTTTGCAACATTGCGTGGTCATACTGCCTCAGGATTAAGAAATGTACGTTCAACGTTAACCTTGTTTTTGATGTTGTCATTGGTTCCACGAACTAAATTTTTCTAGATTCGTAAAATTTTGATACCGCATGTATCTCACGTTCAACATAATAAAAGCATTAAAGTATCATGCAGTATCTTAATACTTTGCAATATTGATGCAACGTCCAAGTATCATATATATTTTGTAGTAATTTGCAATATTTTGTCGTAACAATTTAATGAGGCCCCATGAATATGATACTTTATTATTTTTAATTGATGTATAAGCTATTAATCATTTTTAATGTTGTCATTGAAATGTGAATAAAATTATTAATAACCAGATTCTACATTCGGTATTAGCCTAGTATAAGTTCTCAGAGGAGTTACATAAAAAAAGATATGAATAGTCTTCTTGTTACTTAATAAATTTACTACTAATAAACTTTTTTACTACTAATAATTTTAAAAATTATTTTAATTTGTTAGCCCATCACTTTAACGCCGGTTTCTTCAACTATGTTTTTTATTTGAACGTGTCGACAAAACTTTACATAACTTCATTTTTACTTCTATTAATGTAAATTTTAATTGAAAAATGAATTTTTCTGCAGCAAAAAGATCATTTCTCGGGTGAACGTTTACTCGAATTTTACGCAAAAGTGTGGGAAGAATACCAGTCGAGCAGTAAAGTACTCAATGATATTTTTGCCTACTTCAATAATCACTGGGTAAAAGAGGAACGCACAGAAGGACATAAGGGAATTTTTGAAACATACAAATTGGCGTTAGTGGCATGGAAGGATACTATTTTTCAGAATTTGAACAAACAGGTATACATTAAATTTAAATAAAAATTTGCTATGGCGTCATGAAAAAATATATTATTTGATTCCAGGTAACCAACGCCGTTTTAAATCTAATTGAGCGCGAAAGAAATGGAGAAACGATAAACACGCGTTTAATCGGTGGAGTCATCAGCAGCTACGTAGAACTTGGTCTCATCGAAGAAGTTCTCGGTGACGAGGGACAAACTCTTCGCTTATACGAAGAAGCATTTGAAAATCAATTTCTCGATGACACCGAAATATTTTATACTCGTAAAAGTGAAGAATTTTTGCGTAACAATTTAGTCTCAGTATATATAAAAAAGGTATAGTGGATTTATTTTACGCTAGTTGTAAGTTTTATACTGCTTTAGTTCTAAAAACGTCTTTAATCAATTGATTTAGGGTTAATTTAATGAAAATTCGTGGTGTACTAGAGGTGATGAAAACATTTTTTTGTTTAATGTAATTTTTACTAAATATTAATTTAATCAAAATGCCATTATGGCTGTTTTATTTACTGCAACACAATTCTTAACAAAAAAACCTACACAAAAATCACAAAAACTTTGAAGTTTTATCTGTTGCACATGTATTTAATTTTCTTTAATGGATTGTTAATGAAAAAGTTGGGAAAACTCATGTTATTAGGGATAAAATAATTTTGTGTAGTTTTGATCGACTGGTACTTTCTATACTTTTTTTTAAATTCTTTCAATGTCGACAGGTTGAAAAATGGCTTGGAACAGAAGAAAGACGTGTAAAAAATTACTTGCACGAGACAACACACGACAAACTCATGAAGACGTGCGAGCAAGTACTGATCGAGAAACATCTTGATGTATTATACGAGGAGTTTTATAATTTGTTAGACGCTGATGAAAACAGAGACTTGGGCCAAATGTACAAGATGATATCAAAGGTACCAAATGGTCTCAATGAACTGGCAGATATTTATGAAAGTCACATTAACAATCATGGTTTTGTAGATGTCGACAACTTTAGCAATATTTCATATAACGTAAGATTTATTTTCATTAAAAATAGAAGTCACGTATTAGTTTCGTATTTTACTAATTTATAGTTCTTTCAGGAACCTGAATTATATGTCAAAACGGCTCTTGGAATTCACAAAAAATACAACAAGTTAATATTTAGTGCATTCGACAATGACAGTAGATTTGTTGCAGCTTTAGAAAAAGCTTACGAAGGATTTATAAATGATACCTCAGGAACTAAAACAAGAAATGCCGGTTACAGGTCTACAGAATCATCGAAAAATAATCGTGACTTGGTTCCTTACAAAGGAACCAAGGATTATGAAGAAGACGATGAAGAAGAAGAAATGGAAGAAGAAATGGAAGAAGAGGATGAAATGGAAGAAGAGGATGAAATGGAAGAAGAGGATGAAATGGAAGAAGAAGAAGAAGAGGATAAAGACATTCCTTATCATTCTGTAAGTACCTGTTAAATAAATCTTAAATTTATTACTACGGTTGATGTCATTTGTAAAAATCAACACGCGTCATTGGTGTTTGTGATTGAGTATTGATTTACTCGTAACTTCATTTTTATTCAATTATCAGGGTTACAATGCTATTACAAAAATGATCGAGCGTGAAAGATACGAAGCCTTGCATGAGTCTCGTTTATATAGGAAAGAATCTCTGAGGACGTATGAAGAAAAATCATTGGGAAATCAGTTTTTCGATGAAAGATCGCCCAGTTGCGGATCTCATAAATTTTCCTATGAAAATGCAGCACCCGTTGTCAAGAATACCAAAGAGGTAAAGTGTCTCATAATACCCTCAACAATTATGAATCTGTAATGCCTTGTAATAATTACAACTTTTTTATTTTATTTTGACAGGTTGAAGTAAGCTTACCAAGGCCACGAAAACATGTACCAGCTTGCAGACATATGATGCACCAAGGCTGTGGTCACAGGCGTTAAAAAATAAAAGTTGTAAAACTTTTTTTTCCATTTATACAACAGAAGATTAGAATACTGTAAGAAATGATACAAGCTCAGGATGCAAATTTTTGTTTTAAAAATTTTTATATTTAATAGAAAGTGGCTCTTAATTGAAATCAGGAAAAACTCTTAACTATCTTTCAAAGCAGCCCGAAAGAAAATTTAGATTGCTTATACGCACTGCCATCCAAGCCTTAAATCAAAATAATATATTCATTTTACTTTGTTTTACACAAATTTTCATTATCATTTAAATCCTAATATAGAGCCGTAAAGGATTAGTACATTCTTATAGAGGTTGATATGGATAAAGATTCATTGAAATAAAAAAATCTGTATTTTTAAACAAAATTTTTTTTGCACATTAACGTTATGTTTCGTTGTACTAAACTTTCTTGAATATGATTTCATTTTCTACATTGACATAAAAAATTGTTAAAAAACGACCTTTTTCATCATAATGCTGTAATATCTCTCTTTTTTCTTGCTAATAAAAATATGACACACTATTATGTACTTTTTTTCTTTACCATACACTCTTAACAATATTTTTAAAGTGCATTTAAGATAATTAAAAAGAATTTTTTTTTTTCGT
>NW_019382195.1:1054150-1068696 GCF_000648655.2 Copidosoma floridanum
TAAGCGTAGGTGTGTGTAATAAACCCATAATAACAAAGGAAAGTCAATACTATTGGTATACGACCAGGTAACTGAGTTACCGGCAACGGATGGATCGTACCGTATAATTCTACTTTGACTGTCACATTAAAGTGTCGTATCAAGCATATTCGGACTGATAAAAATACGTGAATACTTGCGAATACGTATTAAAAAGTCATGATAATGAAGTTTGTTGCTCTTCTCCCTCTGCCCTTTTTTGGGTCCCTATGCCTGTGGTGGCTAATCCAATCTCCCGCTTCGCTGCCACGATAGTACTTAGTTGCATCTCCGACCGCGTGGAGGCATACGGTATCGATTTCTCCAAAAAAAGGGCTAATAATCGTTTTTTGTAAAATACTAAACGATAATACGACAAGAAAAGTTGATATTAAATTGTAAAATAGGGTTTTCATCGAGATGAACTCATTTCCAACCCTCCCAATGAGTCCTACACCCGGTAGTTGCTTCCTGAATTCACTCCTTCATGCGGCGAAAAAGTCTTTGATTAGTATATATAGACCAAATTGTGAGTTGCGGTCAGAGATATGTGCTCTGGCTCGCCTCTGACGTTATAGTCAAGTGCGCGGCTCGGTTTGAAAGATTTGCTACGTTGAAAAACGTGTGGTAGTCCACCGGCCGTCACTAACTCAGGTAAGTGAGGTAAGTTGAACGTTGGTTGGCTTGCTAGAGTATCATATTTTTTGTTTTTATTTTAAAAATTTTTTTAAAAGCCAATAGAGTATCACATTTTTTGTTTTTATTTTAACAATTTTATTAAAAGCCAATGTACTGCCTTATTCCCAATCTCTCTTTTTTTATTCGTCCTGTCTTATAAACGATGGAAATTTTGCTTAGTAATAATTACTACAATTATTTGTTTAAAAGTTTAATGTATTCATAAAAAAATTTGTTTTTACATTTTCTTCATTATTTTTTAAATTTTCTAAATGTATTATTTTATTATTTACGATTTATTCGTTTCTAATGCTTTGTACTTAGGGAGTTCAAGATATGATGGCTTAATCAGAATAATTCTGGTTACATAGCTACGAAAAAAAAAAATGTTTATACATATTAGTGTTGAATACAATTTTCCATTATTTTTATAGGGAATCCCCGTAACCGCATCACTGCCATTAAGAACCCCCCGATAAACTCGGGTACATATTTAGAACCCCAACAACCCCCGTAAATTTTAATAAAATTCGATGGATTCGACCTTTATTCTAACCAAAGAAAATCTTCCTGTATTTCTTCTAGTTCAAGGAGGATTGATAAATTAATATACTATTTTTTCATAGCTTCCTTTTAAAAAAAATCTTGTGGTGATATTTAGAGAAAATATTTTGAAATTTATAGTAATTGAAGAATTTAAGCTACATAAATATTGGCACAATCTGATTACGTGCCGAGGCTGTGGTCACAAGCGTTAAAGAATAAAAGTTGTAAAACACTTTTTTTTCCATAAAGTTCTACGTATACATTTCATGTTCAAATTAGATCATGACAACCCAATCAGTTGGAAAAATATTTTTTTACAATTTTTTACGCGAATGCGGCACTTAGACCCCCTTGCATCATACGAGCCGGAAAGGGCATTCCCGAACCTCCTGAAAAAGTGATACGTCACTGTTTTGAAACATGACTTGATTGGCTGTCGATATTCGACCGCATTGGGTCTTGACTTGTCTTGCCATATATAGGTATACTACAGCGTTTTGATAGCGTTACCTACATTAACAAAGGAAAGTCAATACTATTGGTATACGACCAGGTAACTGAGTTACCGGCAACGGATGGATCGTACCGTATAATTCTACTTTGACTGTCACATTAAAGTGTCGTATCAAGCATATTCGGACTGATAAAAATACGTGAATACTTGCGAAAACGTATTAAAAAGTCATGATAATGAAGTTTGTTGCTCTTCTCCCTCTGCCCTTTTTTGGGTCCCTATGCCTGTGGTGGCTAATCCAATCTCCCGCTTCAATGCCACGATAGTACTTGGTTGCATTTCCGAACGCGTGGGGGCATCTGGTATCGATTTCTTCAAAAAAAGGGCTAATAATCGTTTTTCATAAAATACTAAACGATAATACGACAAGAAAAGTTGATATTAAATTGTAAAATAGGGTTTTCATCGAGATGAACTCATTTCCAACCCTCCCAATGAGTCCTACACCCGGTAGTTGCTTCCTGAATTCACTCCTTCATGCGGCGAAAAAGTCTTTGATTAGTATATATAGACCAAATTGTGAGTTGCGGTCAGAGATATGTGCTCTGGCTCGCCTCTGACGTTATAGTCAAGTGCGCGGCTCGGTTTGAAAGATTTGCTACGTTGAAAAACGTGTGGTAGTCCACCGGCCGTCACTAACTCAGGTAAGTGAGGTAAGTTAAACGTTGGTTGGCTTGCTAGAGTATCATATTTTTTGTTTTTATTTTAAAAATTTTTTTAAAAGCCAATAGAGTATCACATTTTTTGTTTTTATTTTAACAATTTTATTAAAAGCCAATGTACTGCCTTATTCCCAATCTCTCTTTTTTTATTCGTCCTGTCTTATAAACGATGGAAATTTTGCTTAGTAATAATTACTACAATTATTTGTTTAAAAGTTTAATGTATTCATAAAAAAATTTGTTTTTACATTTTCTTCATTATTTTTCAAATTTTTTTAACCAAAAAATAATAAAAATAATCCAATTCTGCTCCAAAAAAATTTTCTTTCAAAATGTGTAATTTTTTGTACTCAGAAGTCGATAAGATGTAACATATATTTTATAAATAAGGCTTTAGATTTTAAAAATGAATTGTAATTTCCATAATTTTTTTTTTTTTGCTTAAAACTACCGATTGCCTCGAACAACTAAACTCATTTTGAAAATTATGTAAACGTCTTATACCATAAANTAATAAAAATAATCCAATTCTGCTCCAAAAAAATTTTCTTTCAAAATGTGTAATTTTTTGTACAATGTATATTTTGAAGTTTAAGAATACCTACGTGTAATTGCACAATAACTTTACTTTGATATATTAGTACATATTTTATTTTGGCTCTTGACCATCACATATTACGCTTATTATTCGATATTTCACCCATTTTAATCACTATAGCGTTTCTAATGCGAAAACCACAATTGCTGTTAAAAAAATTTCAAATAGAAATAAACATAGATAGAAAAAACTACCTGTTTTGGCCACCTTTCATTTATAGTAAATAAAACATTCCATTCCATCAAATGTGAAAATTAAGGAAAAAAGGGACTTTTAAGCTCGTACAGATATGATGAAATTTTTCAATTAACCCAAGTTTGAAAGAAAAATTAATTCTCATTGCTTCTACTAAGTAACCAGAAAAGCTGTTATTAAATTGCAATGAAATTTAGTACATTGATTAATTCGTAAATTTTACAGCTTTGTAACCGGTTCTTTTTAAAGATGACGTAAAAACTAAAAAAAAAAATTCATTCATTTACAACATTTATTTGAACTTTTGGATTGAGTACAAAGTTTAAAATATATACACCTTGTATGTTATATTTTGCATGAATAAAAAAACCAAAACTAAAAAATGTGAATTGTTGCCGAGCTCAATTCGAGTCCAAACACGTCATTTGTAAGATGTTTTTTCGGCAAAGAATCATTATGTAAGTGGTTTTTTTTTCTTTTAACTCAGCTTCAAATAATTAATTCCCTTACTTCGTATGGAAAAATTTCGTATTACAATAATTTCGATCCAAGTGGCATAAGTGTACGCGTTAATAGTTTCCTTTACCGATTTGGATGAGAAATACTAAGTAGAAAAGTAATAATAAAAAAATTCCCATTCGAAGATTACAACCCTCGCGTGACACAATAGACTGAAATAAAATTTTTTATCATTACTGAAAAGCATTTTTGGAAGTTTCCAGTTTCCGTCGTTCGTCATTGAATGCACGTGCGCTTGCGGCGTTTACACCAATGATTCACTCACCTTTAGTTTTATCTGATGTCACTGACCACATAACCGTGTCAATAGTTCCAAACTGCTCGATTGGCTTTTATCCAACAATATTCCCACTCATTATCGTTTTGGGTTTAGCCCCTTATTTATTATAATTTGCCGCGCTTAACCGACAAATTAAAGCTCGAGTGGCGCGCAAAAAAACACACCCCACACACATTCGATTGTTGCAATATTCTCGAGATTGAAGTGAGTTCGAGATCGCGCACATTTTATATTTGCGCACATGTGACCAACCAAATGAAATGATTTTGCGTCAGGATCGATATCGGATCATCGAACAGCTGTGCTTGTAACAATACTGTGATATTTAATTATCTTCTCGGAAGCATTTAATTGTACACCGTAAAAACAGGGTAATCCGTACACGGACTAACGGGGTGCAAATTGTTCAACGGTCCTATAAGAGAGAGACGACAGATTTGAACGTACGGCTAAAAGAAGAAACGCGTGCTTCAACGACACGCCATGCTTTTGTAGTGCAGCTCACACACGGGACATTACGTTGGCAAGCGTGCGACTTAACCTGTCAAGTTAGAGAGTATAGCATCATCATCGGTTGGATCGTCATCGTCCATCTCTTTGCCGTCTCCGCTTCGTAGCGAGCGGTTCGTGCGGACGGTAGTGTAAGTGTAGCTTAGGACTGGATCCCCAGATCCCCGACAAGTCTTCGCGTCCTCGAGTACACCCATTTAGGCCTATCAAGCGTATAATATATATTCTCCGCGAAACGTCCTCGGCCTGACGGCCTCCTCCTCGGCTCGCACCAGTTCAATTGTGTAGTGTGTAAGTGTGTGTGTGTGTAGGTAGAGCAGAACTCTCCCTCTTTCTCGCTCGGTCTTTATCGTGTGTGCGTGTCGCAACAGCCCAGCAAGAGCTAAATACCTTAAACACCTACCTAGTTGGGTTGTATAGTTATACACGCGCTGTAAATTAAAAGCGTCAATCATCAACAGAGAAGGCAGTCTGCTCAAGATAATCGACATTTAGTGCGTGGTTATGTACTACAGCTGAGGTGGAAGGTACTACGTTCGTGCCAGATCACGCTTTGTTCGTTGTTCTCCTGCTCTCTCCTCTTGCGTGAGCGTCCTTGTCTTCTTCGTGGCGAAGGCCAAGGATTGTTCGTGCACTTGCAATAGAATCGTCGTCGTCGTCGTCATAGCAAAACCATCGTAGGCAGAAAAAAAATTTTAAGTGCAAGCAAGAAGAAGAGCATCATCGTCCGGTCGCTGTCCAGGTCTGGTTGTCGCTTATGCGTCGGTGAAAGCGTTGCCTCGTCCTCTGGGTGAGTACCATCTCGACATTCTATATAAGGCTACCTAAGGGAGCGAAAATATTGTACCGAACCCACGTGCATCTTCGTTGCTCGCTGTTTGCTAAACTTATACATTGCTTGCAGCTGCAGCCAGCATTGCGATTGATGCATGTCGTAGCTCGATCAAAACGATCCGATGATTCATCGCGCGGGCGTCCGGGATATGAGCTGTGAATTTCGCGGTCCCTCTCGTTTGAGGTGTTTTTTTTCTTTTTTCCTCGATCGCGGCTTTGTTTACGCCTCTGTTGTTTAACGCGACTCTCTGGTGTGTGATTGATCTCTCTCCTCTCTTCTCTCGGTGTCTTAAACAGAGTAAGCCCAAGTTAGTAACGGTACTTGTATTTGTGCTCGCTCTATTTTTTTCCGTGCTGCGAGCTCCGCTCTCCTCTCTCTCTCTCTCTCTCTCTTACCCTTCGCGCAGTCTTGACGATGTGCTCTGCTTGACTTTTGTCTTAGCTCCGATTCATAACCTATTTCCTCAATTTTCGTTTTCGTTGATACTTTACTTGTATTGGCTCTAAAGGATAAAAACATCACCCGCGTTTTCATTCCAACTTCATACTCCCGAGATCATTTTCATGTAACAAATTAAGAAATCATTGGTCGCAAAAAAAATTTTTTTTCTTGTTATAGCAGGAAAAATACTGGCATAGCGTAGACTCGAGTGTACATAAACAAAGAAAAAATTACGCTTTACGATGTCTGGGTACAGACAAAACACCAATCATGGTCCACCTGGGCTCAAACAAATTGATTTGGACCAAATTTGGGGCGACCTCGAAGAAGGTATCAAGCAGGTGTACAACAGGCAAGGCATGTTCAAGCAGCGATACATGGAACTGTACACGTAAGTGGCTGTTTCGTCATCTGTTTTTATATACAGGTGTAAAAAAAAAAAAAAAAAATGATTTAATATCTCATTTTGATATGAATTGCAGACACGTGTATAACTACTGCACAAGTGTGCATCAACAATCAAATTCGAGGCAGAATCAGAAAGGTAAAAAAGGCATCGTGACTGGTGGTGCACAATTGGTTGGTTTGGAGCTGTACAAGCGATTACGCGATTTCCTTCGGAATTACCTGATTGAATTGTACAAGGTTCGTTGCATTTTACTTAGCAGATGCTTAAACAATCTCAAGTTATGAGTCTTTAAATGAAATGTTGGATATAAGGTTTGTGATAAGGTCTTGAGATTCGTGTAATCTCAACCGACGTCACGCCAGCTATCAAAATTGCAATTAAATTTAGGTCCGAATTTTTTTTAACTTTCATTTGCCTTTGTTACAATCTCTTATATAATTATCCGTTAGAAGCCCTTTTTCTTTTTTCTTGCGTGTACTGACTCAGCGATACCTGTGATTATTTCTATGTTTTACTTTTATCTTGACATGAATATTGTTTACAGCAAGGAATTGATCTTATGGATGAAGACGTTCTTAAATTTTACACAAAGCAGTGGGATGAGTACCAGTTTAGTAGCAAGGTGCTGAACGGCGTTTGTTCCTATCTGAATCGCCACTGGGTGAGGCGGGAATGTGAAGAAGGACGTAAGGGAATTTTCGAAATATACCAGTTGGCATTGGTCATATGGAGAGATAATTTGTTCAAGCACTTGAACAAACAGGTATTTATATTTTTATCCCAGCAGTTGCTTGTTTCTTGCTGGATCTGATCGCGTGAACGTTAATTAACTATTATTTTTGTTATTGTTTTCAGGTTACCAATGCTGTGTTAAAATTAATTGAACGCGAAAGAAATGGCGAAACGATAAACACACGTTTAGTTAGTGGAGTTATTAATTGTTATGTAGAATTAGGCCTAAACGAAGAAGATCCCGGTGCTAAAGGTCAAACTCTGAGCGTGTACAAAGAATCATTTGAAAACCAATTTCTCGATGATACAAAAAGATTTTATACTCGTGAAAGTGGGGAATTTCTACGCCACAACCCAGTCACAGAGTATATGAAAAAAGTATGATTTTTTCCAACTCACAATCATTCATTCTTCGTTCCTTTTTTTGTGAAACGAATAACTTAATACTCTTTATTCATCATGACAGGTTGAGCTTAGGTTACAAGAAGAACAAAAACGTGTTCAAGTATACTTACATCAAACAACGCACGAAAGACTTGCCAAAACGTGCGAAAAAGTGCTTATTGAGAAACATCTTGATATTTTCCATGCAGAGTTTCAAAATTTGTTGGATACAGATAAAAATGTTGACTTGGGAAGAATGTATCAGTTAGTCGCAAGGATACCAAATGGTCTTGGCGAACTAAAAAATCTCCTTGAAAGTCACATTTACAACCAAGGTCTTGCAGCTATTGACAAATGCGGTGATACTGCAGCTAACGTAAGAATTATTTTCGTTCCCCAAAATTTCTCACTCGCACTTGAGATCTTGGTTTTTGTTAATGCTAATTAATCTTCTTATTGTAGGATCCTAAGATTTACGTCAACACTATTTTGGAAGTTCACAAGAAATATAATGCTCTAGTACTAATTGCATTTAACAATGACAGTGGTTTCGTGGCAGCTTTGGACAAAGCTTGTGGACGGTTTATAAATAATAACTCTGTAACTAAAACGGCGAACACTAGTAGTAAGTCCCCAGAATTGTTAGCTAAGTACTGTGACGTGTTGCTCAAAAAAAGTAGCAAAAACCCTGAAGAAGCAGAACTCGAGGATACTCTCAATCAAGTTGTAAGCATAGCGTAGGATTTGAATTCATGTTTCATGATGGCTCGTCAAATTAATCTTCATCATTTATTGTTTAGATGGTAGTATTCAAATACATTGAAGATAAAGATGTGTACCAAAAATTCTACAGTAAAATGTTGGCCAAAAGATTGGTGTCTCACATGTCTGCGAGTGATGATGCAGAGGCTTCCATGATATCAAAACTAAAGCAGGCGTGTGGTTTCGAGTACACATCTAAACTTCAGAGAATGTTTCAGGATATTGGAGTTTCAAAGGATTTAAATGATCACTTCCGAAAACATCTTGTGAAATCATGTGAACCCTTGGATATTGATTTCAGTATACAGGTTTTATCATCTGGTTCATGGCCGTTCCAACATTCCTTTAGTTTTTCATTACCAACAGAGGTACCCACAGTTATTATTTTAAAAATTTAAATTTTATATATCTATGTTTTTATCAAATGCTTTTCTTTTATTACAGCTCGAACGATCCGTTCATAGATTCACAACTTTCTACAGTTCACAGCACAGTGGCAGAAAACTAAATTGGTTGTATAGTATGTCAAAGGGTGAACTTCATGCCAACTGCTTTAAAAATAAATATACACTGCAAGCATCAACCTATCAAATGGCAGTTCTTTTACAATACAACACTGCAACGTCTTGGACAATTCAACAGCTTCATGAATCAACTCAAATAAAAATGGACTACTTGCTACAAGTAAATGAGAGCCCAATGAATTTTTATTTATAATAATTTTCAGTGACATTAAAATTAATTTCTTTATAAATTTCAGGTTGTGCAAATTTTAGTTAAAGCTAAACTACTAGTAACAAACGACGATGAGGCTGAGTTGAGTCCATCCACAACAGTAGATCTTTACTTTGGGTATAAAAAGTAAGTTTTTAATTTTGTAAACTTCATTGTTCTTTATAATCGAAAGTTAAAAACTAATTTTCATCCTTTTCAATTGCAGTAAAAAATTGAGGGTAAACATCAATATGCCCTTAAAGACAGAGCTTAAAGTTGAACAAGAAGCAACGCATAAACACATAGAAAGTGATCGAAAAATCCTTATACAAGCGGCAATCGTAAGAATTATGAAAATGCGTAAAACTTTGAAACACGCGCAACTTGTCGCTGAAGTACTAAATCAATTGAACTCCAGATTTAAGCCTCGAGTGCAACTTATCAAGGTAAAATATATTAATAATTTTTTTTATTAGGGGCATTTTTACACTATTGGCTCATGTTTTATTTTTTTTTTATTTTCAGAGGTGTATAGATGGTTTAATCGAAAAAGAGTATCTAGAGCGTGTAGAGGGACAAAAAGATACTTACAACTATCTAGCGTGATCTTCTGATCCGAAACCACGCCGAAAGTCGTGAACGTAAAGATAACGATCAGATGCTACGGTTGTTATGCTCGCGTCTAAATATTTATCTACATCTCTGATTTGATTTCCTATCCAAGGATGCCTTCGCGCAGTGTTATCCCTCTGATCGCATTTAGAATACTGGTTATTATATGTTAAATTGAAATTACTTATACAGTCACGTCGTAAGTGAAAGTTCAGTTGTTTTTTTTTCTCATCCAACACAAGTGATACTTATTATGCTCAATGACTTTACATTCATCGAATCATCTGAACTGAACTCTCAGTCGTAAAATTGTTGGCTTGTGCATCTATATCGTTTACCCACACGTCATTTTTAAATATACGTTTTACCTCTTGATATATAAATGTATTAGTAACTTACTCATTAGTGAATTGTTTTATTTAAGAAATTTAAAAAAATGGGAGCTTCATGGCGAATTGTATGAAACGATAAAAAAAATCGACGTGACTTTAATTAAGGCTGTAATTACTGTATAAAGTCTCATTTGAAAGAGAAGTTCATTATCTATTCTTACATTTATAATTCATAACTTGTCTTAAATGGTAATGTAATTTATGACATTAGATATTATAAAATAAGCATATTAAAATTACAAAATTTTTTAAACTACATTTGTTTTTTTTTTTTTTTTTTTTTTTTTTTTTTTTTTTTTCTTTCTAATCGATGGCCATAGTGATTTTTCCAAAAACAAAAATTAAGGTTGATAATTTGTGTCCATAGTTAACGTGTAAATAAATGAAAACACTTTTAAATAGTTACAAAAACTTAATTTTACATGGGAAAATATTTAATTTTTCAAACGTTGTTGAATTTGTAAGAGTTCGAAATTATAAAAAATTAAAAAGTCATGTTCATATTCATTATTTCGTTTCCTTGTATGTAGACGAAAGCATTTCATACTGCAATACGTTGTGCAATCGCAAATCAGATAGTAAATTTGTAATTATTGAACTTTGAAAAAAAAAAATTTGAACTTTTAGTTTTAATGATTTTTTATTAAAAATGAATTCTTCGAGCTTGACGAAGATGGTATGAGAAAAAAAAAATCTTTCCGACTACTAAAGATTTGAGGAAGAATATTTGTTTATCTGCTTTTGTACGCGCGTGTGTATGAATGTATCTAAATCAATGAGTTTGTTTGAGCAGTTCTCGTCGAACTAAAGACAGAAAAATTTTTAATTCGTCTCACTTCAAGTGAATTAACTTTTGTTGTAGTTCTAAAATTTACGAGAAAAAGTTTTAAAATTAAAGTAGACGAAACGTGAAAGTGTGATCAAAATTTGATGTAAGAAAACATATTTGATACTTTGATGAATTATTCAATGTTGAATATATCGAAGAATGATTTTAATCTAATGTCTATTTAAAAAAGGCCATCACAGGCGTTAAACTATTCGCGATTGTAGCTCAAATTTATTCTTCTAAAAATGTAATGAATGTATAAAAAAAAAAAATGCTCTGCTGACTGTCTAAAACTTATACTTTTGAGTTGTCAACCTTGTCTAATGCTTAATTTTGAAAATATTTTATGGTCTAAAGTGCAATTTTCGCACCCATAATGGATGGAGGTGAAAAAATGTCATATCTCAACCGAGAATTCGGTGTGACCATTTCAAATTCAAGGATTTGGTCGAGAATTCATCATATTCTGTGGACTCGATTTTTATTGTGAGAATATTTTTCAAATTACTAAATCTACTAAATCCTACAAAGGAAAAACAAAGGCGTGTTTAACGGCTAGCTATCAATCACTATTTCGAATCGATATGTACCTGCGCGGTGTGGAAAAATATAAAAATTTTGTGCTTGTAACCACAACAGGTAACACGAGAGCATGTAAATTGTATGCTCGGTACTTACTACTCTTCAGAAAAAACTTGTACAGTCCGCGTTGTAGAGATAATTTTTATGTAAATAAATTGAAATTTATTCAATTCAGATGTTGATTCAGTAGGAAATTTAATGGCAATTCAAAGAAATTGTACTGAAAATTTTCATTTTTCTTTTCCATTCTTACGGTATTTGAAATTTTGTTTAAAATTTTGTGTTTTTACTTTCAAAGACCATTTTAATCGTCGTTTTTCTTTCATTACACTCAATAAATAAATATTGTAACACGAGCAGTTGTAAAAAAAGGTAAGTATATTTTCACACAGAAGCGCAAAGTACAGTTATCATCGTTATGGCAATGGTAAGCCAAGAGGAAATATTCACCAGAAGTCAGCTGGTATTATCGGGCTTCCAGTTCAATAATTTAACAAAATCTTCTTCGACAAACCGAATTTCTTTGCTTGCTTCCAGGTATGCCTGCAACATGAAAAATCGGACATACTTGACAAGATGAAAAAAAAAAAAAAAAATCTCTTAAACCAAGACTATACCAACTTTTTGTTTCTTCAGATTGTCCACAAGTTGCGCTTGCTTCTTGAAGGCCTGAAAAACTTCGGTGCGCTGCTTATCGGCAGTTTTCAGAGCTAATCTCTTTTCCTCCTGGACTTTCCGCACCTGTTCCCTGAGTTCCTGAAACGTCGAAACATTTTTCGTGTGATTCGACGTTCAATAATACGGGATACGATAATTTCGGTGCTTATACATTACTTTTCCCTCCGTTTGACACGTCTTCAGTGACGAGCGCAATTTTTCGTTCTCATCCAAGCTTCTCGCTAGCCTCACGTCGCAATTGGAGGTGAGCTGGTTCGATGATTTTAAGTCTCGTTTTAGTATTTCGATTTCCTGAATGGGGCACAAATATTTTATGCATTTTAAAACATTTTTAAAGCAAATTGTTTTTTCCCTGAATCAAGTCCATTCTTGGTGAAAAAATTAATACTGAGAAAAATGATACATAGTTTTAGTTTATTGTAAAGTATTTAAATGCTTTAACTATTTTTTCTTCCAAATTTGAACGTTTTGCTGGAAAATATTTTTTTAAGCTCTGTATATTGCAAGTAGAAAAAAAAAATTCTGCACAAATAATGCAATCAATTTTTAGGAAAAAAAAATGTTGCAAGAAAATTAAAAAAGTATCCGCGCCCTAGTCTGAGTACGTGCAAAAAGTACGCAACACAAAACGAAAAAAAAAAAAAAAAAAAAAAAAAAAAAAAAAAAAAAAAAAAAAAAAATTAAANTTGCTATTTAAAAAAACTCAAATTTAATTTTGAATAATTTTAAGGTTGAAGTACGAAATATTACTCAAAGGATTGGCAGCTTGTCTGATCAATTGGATAACGGTGGCGACGTCTAGCGACTGGAAGAGGTACTACAAAGTAATATCCTCGAACAAGGTACTCGTATAATTATGATTGAACTTCGCTAGAAGTTCGTTTAATCATCAATATTTAGGTATCGCGCTTTTTACGCTGAAGAAAACATATCTCTTTTGGAGTTTGGACTTCGTCGGAGTATATACTGGGTATATACGAATACTCCGCGGAGTGAGCAGTAAGGGAATTCGAGTAGCCGTTGCTGTGCAGCTCTCGCCGCCTCTTGCTCTCGCTGTAGCGGGACACACATATTATATTACATACGCATATACCTACCTGCCTAACACCGTCAGTAAAAAAGTACCTTTTGAAAGAGAGTGTGCGGTGCAGTGCTTTGTGTTTTGTGTTGTACCTGACTGGATTACGAATGCAAAAATTGTGCGTTGCAGTGTGCATGCCCTTTTTTTTTTTTTTTTTTTTTTTTCATGTGCTATACTATACTGCTGTTGTGCTGCTGCTGCTGCTACGCTATGTTGCTGTGTTGCTCCNAAAAAGTACGCAACACAAAACGAAAAAAAAAAAAAAAAAAAAAGATTCTCACTTTCTTCAAAGACGTGATTTCCGTGTTTTGAGTGTGTATTTTTGATTGCAGATCGTTGCTCAGAGCTTGAGCCTTCGCAATGACTTCTTTCTGAGAACTAAGCTGATTCTGAAAACTTTCCCGTCTCTCCTCGGACTTTTTCACTTTGATCTCCAATTCTTTGCAGCTTTCGTTCTAAAAGCATTAAGGATATATTTAAATAATTCTTTCGAAGCCATCACAAATATACCTAATATATACATGTATTTGTTTACTTTCTTTTTGAGCTCGCACTCAAGGGCCTTGACGTCAGCTTGAAACTTGACCACTTGCGCCTTCAAGTAGCGAATGATGGTCTTGTTTGTTGATATTTGATTATATTTTTCTCTAAAATACAGCCACTCGTTGAAAAAGCGAAGAAAAGAAAAAAGAAAAAAAAAAAAAATTTGTGCAGGTAACTTACACTTCGTGGCAATTATCGTAATTTCCACTGCTCGAGTAGGGCCTCTCGCCCGCGATCGCCCACTTGTCCGACCAATTCTTCGGCTTCTCTATAACGTCCTCCTGATTGCTTATAATCGAGTCCAACTCCACCATCAGGCTTTTCACGTTTTCTTCGAGTGTCTTGTTCAGTTCGAAAAAATCGTGCTCACTACCGCGCACTTGCAACATCGGACTGGACATCGTTTTTTTTTTTTTTTTTTTTTTCGTTGATTTAATTTGTTAAACAATACACAGAGTTTGTCCACAAACCGAACGAATGCATATCCCACATGTACCATGTACGATTTGTTACGCATGCGTCGTTGCTAGGATATTACGTCGAAATACAAAAAGGTGATACATTTTAGGTGCATACGGCGAATGACGATTTTTTTTTTTTTTCTCTCCAAACAAGTAGTTCATACCAATTGTTCTAAATAGACTGCAGATAAGTACTACCTATAAGTAAGTATCAATGCGCTTTAACTTGACGATGATTTGTGTTTCCCTTATAGTTACAAGAATATACTATGTTTCCGGTTTTTTTTTCTTTTTACAATTTGTGTATCTAATATATGCAAAACTGTGCCGGCAATTACCGCTATCACTTGAAATAGGCGCCTCGTATTAAATAATTTAAAAAAAAAAAAAAAATGAAAGAAGAAAAGTTACATTTTCATTTTTACATTTTTATTCATCATGCATGTATTTTTGGTAATATTTCATCATCAAACTTCCGATCGCGATGAGAATCCACGGACCCAAACGAGTATACCACACCTTCTATGTGCATTACCTTGAAAAAAAGCTATTTTTTTTTTTTTTTTTTTTT
>NW_019382195.1:1077417-1216516 GCF_000648655.2 Copidosoma floridanum
AAAAAAAAAAAAAAAAAAAAAAAAAAAAAAAAAAAAAAAAAAAAAAAAAAAAAAAAATAATTTTTTCTCTGAACGGTGGCGACGTCTAGCGACTGGAAGAGGTACTACAAAGTAATATCCTCGAACAAGGTACTCGTATAATTATGATTGAACTTCGCTAGAAGTTCGTTTAATCATCAATATTTAGGTATCGCGCTTTTTACGCTGAAGAAAACATATCTCTTTTGGAGTTTGGACTTCGTCGGAGTATATACTGGGTATATACGAATACTCCGCGGAGTGAGCAGTAAGGGAATTCGAGTAGCCGTTGCTGTGCAGCTCTCGCCGCCTCTTGCTCTCGCTGTAGCGGGACACACATATTATATTACATACGCATATACCTACCTGCCTAACACCGTCAGTAAAAAAGTACCTTTTGAAAGAGAGTGTGCGGTGCAGTGCTTTGTGTTTTGTGTTGTACCTGACTGGATTACGAATGCAAAAATTGTGCGTTGCAGTGTGCATGCCCTTTTTTTTTTTTTTTTTTTTTTACATTTTTTTTTTTTTTTTTTTTCATGTGCTATACTATACTGCTGTTGTGCTGCTGCTGCTGCTACGCTATGTTGCTGTGTTGCTCCTTTGTTTTTTTTTCTCGAGAAATAACTCTCTCTCTCTCTTCTTTCATTCTCTTTCTTTCGCTGTCCACCCCCACGTCTCGTCGACGCTTCTCTTGTAAATCTACCTGACTCCTTTTCATTATTTGCACAAAATTGCTGGCAGTGGCACTTTTTTTCGTCACGATTGTTACTGTTGTTGTTTAATTCAACATAACATAACACAGCATAGATTGTAAATAATCATAATTACAATAATAATAAATAACATGGTCATCATCGTCATTGACATCTGCAATGAAGAGAAGCGAGAGCAATAGTGTAGGGTATATTCTTGTACTACAGTAGCCTTGGTTGTTGCCTAAGACTCAAATTACGCGATCTTACCTTCTCGTTCTCGTATGACTTGGAATTGGAATCTTGCTTGCAGACATACCTATATACCTTTAGCCTCGGCTTAGCAACTCACACAGCCTGTGACCCTCCAATCGTTACTTTCAATGCTGTCTGAAATTTACTATACATTCATCAAATGACAGCCAAACTTTGACAATTGTCATCAAGTCTACATCTCTGTGTTTCAATTTTTTTTAGACCACAGTCGTTTTTTCGTTGTTTCTTGAAGGTATTTTTCAATTAACGCACGATTTTTGTAGCTTTGATCTTCATCATATTATAAATAGTTGGTTCTAAAAGTGCCAATTTTTAATCGTTCAGGATCACTTGTCAATTATGGAAGCACTACGCTTGGCCATACAGTAAGTTTTTTTTTTACCACCTTTGGACAATTTTTTTTATATCTATTTGCTCACCTATATCTTTGCTCTGTATAATTATTTGTTTTTGTTTTCTTTTTGAAATTATTTCTGTGCAATTGTCAAAAACAATTTTTGATGAAATTATTATTAAATATTAAAATTTTTTGTCAATCAAGATCACACAAAATACAATTTTTGAATTAATTGACTATTTTTTTCCTACATGTCAAAAAATAATGTTTGTTTTATAAATACAACATGATCATCTACATTTACTTTTAAGAGAACATAATTTTAAAGTAAATTTATTTTTTTGCAGGACACGGTTGGGGGAGCGGATGGTCACCATGAGCTCAATGCTTGTGGAAACAGTAAGCATCAACTATGAGGACTTTAATGAAAGTTTTCTAACATGTGGTACCTGCCTCTGTATGTACGATGGAAGCGAACATACTCCAAAGTTGTTGCCCTGTTCTCACACTGTGAGTAGAAGAATTATTTTTGCTTGTTCTATAAACAATACTTGTTTTTACATATGTTTCCTCTAGATAGTCAAATAATGCATTTATCGTCTACAGGTTTGCTTACACTGCCTCACAAGAATCGCAGCCTCGCAGACGCGCGAGGCTGGAACGTTTCGATGTCCAATTTGCCGCGAATTGATAACAATACCACGAGGTGGTGTTCCAGCTTTACCTCCAAGTTTTCTTGTTAATCAGTTATTAGATTTAATGTCCAGACAACGCAGAGAAGTTATTCCAAAATGTTCTGTGCACATTAATCAAGAGTTATTATTTTGTGAAACCTGCGATACAGTGTTTTGTACAGTGTGCACAGGAGGAAATCATGCAAATACGTCACCTGGTTGTACCGAACATACTATAATTCCATTTAGCATAGCTATAAAACGCATGTCTGAGATACTACTGTACAAAGCCAATGAATGTATTTCAAAGGTAATTATTATTATTATTATTATTTTTTTTTTTTTTTACTTTTGCCTTGAAATTAGTTTAACAAAAAGGATTAATGTATTTAACATCTTCTAGCTGACACAAGCACAAGACTCTGTAAGAACAGAGCTTCAGAGATTGGATACTGCCAAGCAAAAGTGTTTGGAAGCTGTGGATATTGAATTTAATAATATCGTAGCTAAAGTTGAAAGGCGAAAATCTGAACTTCAAGCGGCTATAACTGCAGCAACTCGTGATAAGAAGCATGTTTTAGAAGAACAGCACACACTCATAGAGGCTGAAAAGAATAAAGTCGAACGTGAATGCGAAGGACTCCAGTATCAGGTTTATTTATTTATTAAATTTTTTTTTCCATTTATAAAGCATTGCTATTTAAAAAAACTCAAATTTAATTTTGAATAATTTTAAGGTTGAAGTACGAAATATTACTCAAAGGATTGGCAGCTTGTCTGATCAATTGGATGCAGCAGTTGCGCTCAGTGAGCCACGAGAAAATGCATTCATTACCGCGGAGTTCAATTACAACGATGCACTTTTTAATTTGGAGCAAGCACTTAAAGTTTTTGGAAGAGTGAGATCTAGTACAACGTTACCAGGTTTCATTTCTCAAAACTATACGTTTATCATAAATAAATAAAAAAATTAAAAAAAAAAAGTATTTAATGATGTAAAATTTTAGGTTTATGTCGGGCAAAGTTGAAAGACACAGCGGTAGTAAAATTACAGGGCAATGTATTAGTGGATACAGTTGATTATCACGGCCATCCGCGAAATGCCGGAGGCGATCCTATTACAGCAGAACTATCACTTGCCAACAGTAATCAATCGCAAAACTCTAGTGCCCATACTGAAACGGAAGTCAAAGATCTTGAAAATGGAACGTACGAAGTTAGATTTAGACCCACCGTTGCCGGTCGCTATGCCCTAAGAATATCAGTTTTTGAAAGGTCTATCAAAGATTATCCTTTGTTCTTTGACGTTACTGAGCATAACGAGCCAGTTAGAGTTTATGGCACCAGGGGTTCTGGGAAAGATGAATTTCTGCAACCAGTGGCTATTGCTATTGACGATAATAAAATGGTTTATATTGTAGACACTGGAAATTCTCGAATAAAGGTAAATTCCAGTGTATCGAAAAATCTATGAATTTCCATTTTTAAAAATCACAATGAAAAAGTTGATTTATTGTTTTTATTTTTAGGTGCTTAATGAAAATTTAGAATTTCAAAGGCACATTACCAATGAAGGTCTGGAAGGACGAAGTTGTACGGGTATTGCGATTTCCGAGCACGGATTAGTTATTGTAAACTGGAGGACGAAAACTGTTTCAGAAATATCAGTGTTAGGAGATACAATTAAATCTTTCTCGCACAACGCCTTTCAAGTAAGTTCTTGTTAATTAATTTTTACAATAGATTTTTGGTTGCAGATTTTAATTACTATTATCATTCATTTGGTATCAATAACTTACACACGTACATTTAAGCGTATTTAAAAATCATAATAAAAAAACTTTTTTTTATCAAGGAACCAATCGATGTAGCTGTAGACAGAAATTACGGACATATTTTAGTTGCCGATAATGGACAGTGTTGTGTATTTGTATTTGATTGTGATGGAAAAGTCTTATTTCAGGTATGGAGTATTAATACTTTTTTTTAACAATTGTAAAACCTATACTAAATTTTTGAATATTTCAGGTGGGCAAAAAAAATACGTTCAAGTTAATAATATCGGTTGCCGTTGGTCCAGCAGGTGAAATCTTGGTAGCAGGCTCACATATCCAAGTATTTTCAGCAAAAGGCGACTTTTCTGACGAAATCAATACCGATGCTAAAAGTACGAATTTGAGAAAAAAAAATTTTGTACCTCACACAAATTTTTTGAAAAATATAATTTTCATGAAATTTTTTAATTAAGGTAAGGGTAGATATGGAGGAATCTCTATTGATGCTAAAGGGCGAATATTGGCATCTTACACTGAAAAAGGACGTACGGTTATTCAAGTATTAAGAATCGATGATGGAAATCTCATGTCTGAAATTGATTCTCACAGTTCTAAATTACGTCGTCCATCAGGGATTGCAGTCTTACCTGACGATCATCTTATAGTAGTAGATTTGGGGAATGATTGCGTGAAGAAGTACAGATACTGGTAAAGTTGAATATATTAATTTAAAAAAATTAAATTTAATCGCGTTTAAATTTCTACACCTGTTACTCGCACGCGTACAAATTGTTAGTCAATTAGTTGGAGGTACTAGCAAGACTCTTTGATTGCCCAAAAGTTTTCAACAAATAACATAACTTAATTGTAATTGCGATGATTAATTTAGATTTTTTTTTTTAAGCAATGCGTGGGTGTTACATGCTTTATCGTTAAGTGGCGTGTAAATAGGCTATGATAATAAATAATATCACTGCCCACTTCTATTTAAATAAAAAATACTGAGCATAGCAAACGGTACATTGTGTAATATTGTCTGTCACAAAAAAGCCAAGGCATAAACTAATTATTCGTAAAATACAATATGTACAATATTTTAACTGATTAACTGTTTGGACGGAAAAAGAAGTATCATATCAATTTTGGAATTTCTTAACTAAAATTAGGAAATTTTCTCAGAAATTCAAACAAAATTTTTATGAATAAGTATTAGTAACAAAATTACTGTGACGTACAAAACAAAAATACAATTAAAATATAGTTGTATCATAAATAAGTGTTGTATATATTTGCTCAGTATTACGTTTATAAATTATTGTCATATAAAAATCAATTATTAAAAGTCATTTCAATACGGCATAATGTGCTCAGCAGATAACGTTTTTTTTTTAACTTTTTTCATCAGTACATTATTAATGCTTGATTAAAATTCAGTGAATAAGAGTTTAGTAATTAGACTCATTTTGTAAATTATGTATGAAATGTACTAGTCTGTGTAGAAAAAAAATTAAGAAAAAAAATTTTTCAAAGTTGCCAGGATATAGAGATTGAGATTGATTTAATCGAAATGACATTAAATGTCATCTCAACAGTAAATGTAAAGACTAGTAAAGCTGTTTACAATTTTTTTCGTACGACTTTAAATAGCCTTATTGTTAAAAATATGTTTAAAATATACAACATTAGGGCTTTAATCCGTTTTTTCTTCGATCGTGTGGTTAAAAATGAAAAATTCAACTCAAAGTATACAAATTAACGCCATTCTAGTAATTTTTTTTATGCCTAGCGGAGTATTACTTAAATGTAGACAATATTTTGTATTTGCTTTTGTACGTTCAACAATGTGTATTGTATCCTTTGGAAATAATCCTCCTATTTTTAATTTGATCAATCCATCATAGGGGCATGAATTAGAGAATATGGCTTGTTCATTGTTAATATGGATACAAATAATTTAATTTTATGCTTTTCAAAGAAATTGATTGAAATTATCCTATCCTTTAGAGAGTCCTTTTTGCCTATAGACTGTATAATCAATTGAGAAAAACAATTGTTCATTGCATTTCACTGTAATAGTTGCACATTCCGGAAATTTCTCGGAATTTAACGTGGTAGGAAAAAAAATTTTTTTTTTAATAATTCGTCCATCTTTTATTGTATGTATACTTAATGTTGATTTGTGATGATTATACGTATTTTTTTTTTTTTTTAACGAAGCAGCATCATGACAAAGGTATGTTTGAGGAGAACAATCTGTTTAAAATTTAAGTTTTTCTTTTTCTTAGTACAACTTGTGTTACGGCACCAATTGGTGTTTTTTGAAATTATTATTTGCACGGCAGTCGTGCGTATGTGTCATACGATCGCAACTACACTTAGACTTTAAATTAAAATTTCGACTGTCCGTAATGTAACATATTTTCTAGTCATCTGTATTTATAATTGTTTGACTGTTACACTGCATTATCAAACACATGAATTGTAAAATATTCGAATTACAATATGTGAATATAGCTGTACAATCACACACACTTTGTTTATAACTTGATATGAAATAAAGTTCCTTGATAAAACTAAAAAAAAAATCTGCATTTTTCAATTTTTCATCGACTCTAACAAATGTATAAACCGATACAAGTCATTTAAATCACATATTTCTCACTTGTACCCATAAATTTATGTACAAAAAAGCTACCCTTATTCCTCTATGATCAGTATTTTTTTTGGAGTATTAGGTAAGCACAAATACTTTTGTGGAATAAGACTTTATATTTACATGTTCAACAATTTTACGAGCTTTATTTTTTGTCATCTGCTGTAATTGCGATCTGAAAAATATATTAAGGTTTTGGTTGTAACGCAAAACCAGTATGTATACGTCCAATACATCAGATACTTTAGAAATTAAAACCATTGCATACTTATAGGTGTGGTATGATATTAACGAATTTTTTTTTTTTTTAATTAAAAAAAAATTTTAATCAGAGTAAGAGTAATAATGTACGTGACTACGTAAATGTATGTACATATGTAAAAACTTTACGCTCTGAATCAGCTGTAGCGCTTTTGTTTTGACAATCGAGTTTAAACCTTTTTTTTCGACTATCGATTAAATTTACTGCGAACAATTAAAAAACTCTGTAGAACCCCTCAAAAAACGTTAATTCACGATTGAACCATTATGTTGAAGAAAAAAAAAAGTTAACTTTTACAAAAGTGTTTTATCCATAAGTGAATCAATATTTAAAAAAAATATATATGTATGTATTCGGTAATTTATTACGAGGAAGCACATCGAGCTAGCGCTGGTCCCGAGCAATTTCTTCTATCGATGGTATGTTAAAAAAAAGTAGAATAAGTGTAACTAAAACACAAGAAACTATTTACAACCGGCTATTTATGACGGATGCAAACTGCTGTGTTGAAATCGGGGCTTTTTTGTACTTTCGCTGGTGAAGAGGGAAATAAGTAAAAAATGAATTAACAGCACATCTACACGTAATTTATTTTGGATTACAGTAAAACCATTGGAAATCGCAGGAAAATCACTCTAAATCGAAAAAAAAAAAAAAAAAAAAAAAAGTTGTTGCAGGGCTACAAGGTGTTTATTTTTTTTCATAGAACTACACACAATATTGACCAACGTATCTAATAAGCCTCTGTCAATAACAATGTGCACCATTATTCATCACACAAGCGATATTGAAAATAACGAAATCCCCATCAATCTTGATCGGACATAAAGGAAAATAAGCATGTATTTTTTTATTTATTTGAACTTCTACATTACTAATTTTTTCCTTCCGATGCTTAGTTCGGAAATTGTAAATTTTTTACAATAATCGTGAATTTGGTTAATTATATATATTTGGTACTTATATATATACACTTCAAGTTCAAGCGACTTAATTATTTACACCATTGAACCAAAAAACACGGCAATTACATGTAAAGAAAGAACATGCATCAATTATTTTAAAAATTACCGATGTTTCAAGTTAACTTGCCGATACTTGGAGTCAGTGCAAACTGGTGCGGTCATCGGTGGTGGTGCGTTGGAGGCCCACAACTCTCACGCGCAGCTTATACTTACCCTTGTACCTGGTAGGTACGGGTTTACGATTTTTACGAATCCGCGGGGGCGTAGTAAAAAAAAAGGGCGACGGGGGTAGGGGAAATGACTAGACACGCGCGTCCAGTGCAGCCTTACAATTATACTTGACTTGAGTAAAATATATATGTGGATCACTTCACAAAAAAAATTGCAATGTTTTTTAAAGGTGTGCAAAATGAGATTTTCAGTGTTTGATATAAATTTTGTTTTTCCATGTCGTGTTAACTTCAAACTATAGATTATAACACTTTGGGCTCCGGCTCTAGTGTCCTTTTTCAAAAGCTCACGATATTTTGAAAAAATATTGAAAGAGCGTTGACCGTAATGTTCGTTTTTTGGTGATTCTGAAGGCCCCAAATATGAGGATTTTGCAATGACACTCTGTTTGGTATATATTACGCACGATAGTCAGGCACCTTCATCTACTACGGCCACTTCGATAATTTGAAAAACCATTGAGATTATTATACTATTAGGTACATTGCGGTATTTACCTTTTACCGGGGCAAATTAATGCTCATGCAGTATTCGCAACTACCATGTGACTATGTAGCCACATTAGACTTTAGGATTGCAAGAAAATTGTCGGTGTCCTCGTTTGTACTCCACAATACAAAAAAAAAAAAAAAAAAAAAAAAAAAAAAAAAAAAAAAANTCTATTGGACGAATCAAATTATGTATTTCACGCAATTAAAAAGTATCCAAAGTCAGCTTAACGGCTA
Source organism: Copidosoma floridanum (assembly GCF_000648655.2). The sequence goes on from NW_019382195.1 coordinate 1,086,026, forward strand.
AAACGGCTAGTACTTTTTCAATAAAATATTTGATTGTCTTGTTTTATTTTATTTTTTTTCTTTATTTTTCATCTTACGGCCATGCAAAAAATTATTTCCATTTAATCTAAAAAATGTATTTAGTTAAATTTAATTTACACGGTTTAAAAACAATTGTGAGTTGAAATAATTTTTCAACATATAAATATATGAAAAAAGCTTTATGGTATTCTTATTGCGGTTTTTGCGAAATGATCCATATATACTTGCAGGGTAAGTGCATGTGTGTGCAAAGTGTAGAGAGAGAGAAAAGAGAACAGAACAAAGCAGAAAGCAGAAAGCAGATGAAAGTACACTGCGAGTACTACTACGAGTACTACGACGGCGCGGCGGCGGCGGCCGACGGCGCGCGTGTGCGGTATACAGTGTATACACAGTTACACTACACACACACACATATCTTGTGGATGGGCGAAGAATGAGAATTTGAGAAGTGAATGAAAGTAACAATGGTCTCTTATGGTGTGGTACACAGTGGTTGTAAATTTATAGTTGTTAATGCGGTATTGCATTTGTGTTCTGTTGAGTTGACTATCCCATTCGATTGAATCGCTATGACGCTTTAATTGCGAGAAGAATTTTTGTGTCTCAGGTGGACTAATAGATGATAAAAAGTGTCAATTTTATCGGTACATCAAGCAGGAAACATGGTTAATATATCTATTAATTTTTATCGATTAAAGAAGTATCGTTACTGTTGTTAGTCATAGGATACATGATTATTTTTCAATACTCAGTACACTTACTCACTACCATTCACACGTAAAGATATGCAGTATGTACTTATTATGTAGCGTGTACGTACATATACCACAGGTAATCCTACTCTCTACGTGTACGTAGTACGTACTTGATAATATACAAGTGTGTGTGTGAAGATTTGTATATATATGGTTATGGTACCAGTCTACAAGACTACAAGTGCCGTGCGTGCAATAGTACTACATTTAACAATGAACGGCTGAACGAAGGACGAGACGACGTCGACTCGACGAGGTTGTATACCTATATATATATATATTCAAGTAGCAGCCGGAAAAGAATTGAGCATACTCGAGCATAATATACCCTTGTACACAGGTATAATGAATTAAATGATAATTAGTTTACAAAAAAATATCAGCAGCAGTACCCTAAATCCTTGGTACTATACATATACAATCGCCCATCGGGGAAGATAAAGAAAAAGACACGTATAGCCGTAAGAGAGAGGAGAAGAGAGCGCGAGACGCGAGAGAGAGGAAAGGAAGATACGACAGCAGTTATATAGAACGCGGACGTACTCTTGTGAGTCTTGCGGTGTGCATGGTGAGAAGAAAGAGAGAGGAGAGAGGAATATTATACTGTGGAACAAGACACGCGCGTGTATAAAAAAGAGCCTCTATCATATGTGTACTACTATATATACGAGAGGCCGAGAGGGGTGTCCTCCTCCCCGTCCCCTAACACGACCCGACCCGGACTCTTGTGAGTGTGCAATGTGTAAACGACGTGAGTACGAGTACGACGATCGTATGCAGTCATCGTGGTGGTGGAGTACGTAGTATACGTACTACGTATGGGTAGCGCGACGCGAGGAGCGTAGGCAAGAAAGAAATAGTAAGCCAGCCAGAGAGCAGCAGAGCGCATCAGAGAACGGCGGCGTCAGCAGCGGACGCACGGTCTGCCGGACCTCTTTCTCTCTCTCGTAGTCTCGTACACACGGTTTCTCTCTGCTGCAGCTCTATACCCCGCGGATGAGATAGTACCAGCATCCCTTCGCGCTCGTCGTCGTAGAGTCGTCGTAATCATCATCGGCGCCTTCTTTGCCATAGTGTGCACACAGAGTGCTAGCTGCTGCCTCTGATAGATTTTGGAGCAGCGCAAACATCCTCGTCGCCGTATACCTGGTGTCTCGCCTAGCTGGTCGATCAAGACCTAGACGTGCACTTTGAGGGTAAAGCTGACACTGCAGGTATAAGATGTCGGCCTCATCGCAGCGGATTGAGCGGATGCGCAAGTCCTCGCCATGCTCAACGGGCAAGCAGGGCCCGATGCGGGCCACTCTGCCCGTCAGCTCATTGCTCCGGCAAAGCAGGCAACAACCGCCCGGCAGTAGCGGCGCCGGAACCACCAATGCCGGTCCCGGGGGGCCCCGCAAGAGCAACAGCAGCAGCCCCAACGTCTCGCCGACCAATAGCGCTAACGCGGCCACGAGCACGGGCACCGGGACCCCCACCGGCGTTGTGAGCCTCGTCGTCGTTGGGCCCAATGGTGCCACAAGTTCTGCCAGTGCTGGTGGTGCTGGTTCAGGAAGCGCTGCCGGATCTGCTGGCGCGACGAACGTTGCGTCGTCCAGCTGCTCTGGTGGCTGGAGGGCCCGAATCTCGCCGGAGGCAGCTGCTTCCGGACAACGGAGTCCCGGTTCCCTTTCTTGCAAGGGCTACTTTGCCAAGTCCAAGACCCTCAGTGCCCGTTGCTCCGACAGTCTTGGCGCCGGTCAGAGCATCCGCAGGACCGCATCTCTTGACACGATCTACCTCAAGGGCCAGTGGCCCCGCGACTCTCATTCTCATTACATGCATCACACCAGTCTACTCGTCGACAAGGCTACTCAGGTCGGTACATACAGCACGCTTGTACACGCTCTTGTTATCAATTGATCAAAATATAAAAGCCACTTTTGATTTTTCATGATTGCAGACTGATGACTGGTCCAATGAGCTCAAAAAGCCCCACAGCCGTCATGCAACAGAACAAAGCATTCCAGATGAAAAACTGGAAAAGTACTTTAGGCATCGGTGCGTTGTTTTTTTTTTTTTTTTTTTTTTACATTTTTAAATACTCATCAAACAAGTATGTTTATACAGTAATTCATTGATCATACCAATGTTGATTGATATTCAGGTTACAACAACGAACAAATAAGGAAAGCAATAGCAGTAGAGAGAGAACAGCTGCATTTGGTCTTATTATGCCTGGTGGTCCACCACCAGCTCTACCTGGAGATCACTCTGTTCTTTTGCCTAGTATTGCTTCACAAACGTCTGCCTGTAGGTTTAAATTAAAAAAAAAAAATGTTTCTGTTACGTGATACTAGAAATCAGCTTTATGTTTGGTTTTTTTTTTCAGTCAATCAATTTAACTTAGGTACAAAGGCAAGTCCTATGAATATACCTGTAAAACCTATGAGGCCTCCTATGCGTTCTTCGATTGAAGGATTGAACCAAGAAATCGAAGGTCTAGTGCTTAAATCCTCTAACAATTTTAATGATCCAGATCACCTAATTGAGGATAAGGTTTGTACATTTTTATCAAAGACATTTGAAACAACCATTCTTTATTTAATTATTTTTATTTTTTCATTCACAATTTCAGTATGCAAGATATCGTGACCAGATGACACCTGAAGGTCATCGTGCTCCTCTGGCTGATTTATTCAGAGCCAATCGCAGTGTCAATAGTGTCAATACTCAGACGCCTGCCACTGATCTTCCTTCGAGTTCTTATTCCTCAGGTAAATTTTTTTTTTCATCTCATTTTTCACTAACTTTAAATACATCAGAAACTGTTATTTTATTAACTTTCAAAATAAATTTCTCTTTCTGAAATCGATTACTGGACTGGTAAATTCAATTACGAATTCAACGAATTCAATTATAAACGCCTTTCTTCAAGCAGGCCCTCCATCTAGGAATTCAGAATCTCCGTTAATACCAGGTTCAATGGAATTGTCGCGTCCATCTAGTGACCTGCTACAAGGTCGGCTTTCACTTAAAAAACTTGAAAAACTTCTTATTACTAAACTATTTTTTATTTATTACGTAGTTCTTTCTTCTAGAGTAGTATTCAAATTAGTGGTTGGTTATTATTTGCCGTCCTCGCGTACAATTATTTTTCGTACACTCACGAGTATTTGCTTGAAATTTTTATAAATTTCTTACTCCTATTACTTAAAAATTAATTACTGTTCCCCAAAAAATTTTAATCCAATCATGATTAAAAATTTATCAAAAAGTGATTCTTGAAAAAAAAAAAAAAAATGTAACACTGCTAGATTTGAAAAATGTTTTCATGGTTGTGTTAAGATTGTTTCCTGTTGTAAACAATATGTAGTAATAATGTGTATATTTAGTATTAGTTTTGTCATGCATGGTATTCATTGTGCATCTAAATTTATAATGAAAGTATTTAACCTTTCTTTTATTTTTACAGGTGGAAGTCGTGGCTCCACGCCAGAGCAGGAACGAGAAGGACGCTTGGGTACTTCTCCTCACATCAACAGGTTTCTCGCTAGAGAACCACCAGATGGCTGTGAAAAAGTCAATACTAAGTTTGTTGAAGAAGTTAGGTGAGAATTTTTTGTAGCACTTGAAAATACTCTACTTATAAATGGAAGAAAAAAACTGAAAACTAACGCACAATAATCATTTGACAGGCGGCCGATGGCGGATTTGAGTAAACTTGACTATTGCTCGAAGCCTTGCGTTGCATTCCAATTAAAGCCAAGCCTAGGGTCGGCGTTCCTTCCATTGCAGCAGGTCAGTCCAACCATGGTTACTACTAGTACGTCGCCTTCGTCACACACAGCGCCAACAACTCCACCTCCAAATCCATAGTCCTTGGCTATATTTTTCAGTGGGAAACGCGTTAATCTAACTGGTATAAATATGACTTACATATATATGAATACATATATTTTTATTTAATTAACATTGCGGCTAGGAAGTCAGCATCTTTTACAAAACAGAAATCAATGCACATACTTTCTAACCTACATAAACTATTTAGAAAGGAAGCGTATAGTTACCCATGAAAAAGTAAGCTGATACCCAGTGTGGCTCAAAAGGTCTGATTTTGGGCCAAATAATTGTGTTGCTATGAATTTCGAATTGCATCAACACTCAGACAAAAATCAAACAGACAAATGTGAAACAAGAGTTTTAATTGAATGGCTCTTAGACTTTGTCGCATATTTTAATAGTGTTGAAGGTGACTAAAAAATAAAAAAATAAAAATTGAAAAAAAAACGAATAAAGGGATGAAAAACACAATAACGACAAATACACGAGGAACAATAATTTGTGATAATTAAGAAGAAGAAAAGTTGTTTGAAAATGAATATTGTGTTCTATATAAAATGAAACTCACAAAGTTGTGTGTATTCTAAATTTAGTGCAAAAAGTGTCTTAAATGACTAATTTTTATAATGCAAGGGTGAGAACATTCAGAAAATTAGTAATGAGATAACGAGAAAAGTATTAAATTTAAATGTTAGAATCATTGATGCAAAATTATGAAAATTTACTTAAACTATGTGTATGTTTCAATATGTACATAAAAGTACATGTTTTTAAAATTCTTAACAAGCTCAAGGTAGCTATTGTTAAGAGTAATTCAGCTTTGTGCACACAATAGAAAGTAATGTCTTGTAAAAATTCTCAACCACTTATTGATTTTTTCTGTATAGTAGTAATTATTATACTATAATAACTAGTGTATGCTCAGAAATATTAGATATTTTTTTATGTTATTGTTACAACTAACACGTAGGGAGACTGATGCGACTTCTATGATTTTTTGTTTTTAAACAAGCAAAATGATGACAAGTATCAACATTTTTATACATTTATTCTTTATTACATGTATTTTTTTATGTATCCAGTAAGGAATGGTGACACGTCAATCCGAATAAAAGGAGAAATCAGATTTTTCCTGGTTAGAGTGCTTTTTATAAAAAAAAATGTAATGAGCGGCTAAATTTATGCAAAAGACTACACTTTTTGCGTACAACATACGACTACTACATGTGTTACCAGAGCAAAAATATAATTATAACGTTGATTATGTTACTTATTTTTTAGTGGATCTATTTCAATTTCGTAGACCTCCGAGTTAACATGTATCTTTACCTATACTAGATAAATTTACTTTATTATCGCGGGAGCTCCTACTAAAAATTTTTTAACGAAACGCGCATTCAACTAATAGTTTTTCTTAACTGCATGAACACGCCAAAATACATATTTTTAAGTTTAGGAGAGAAAATGTTGTATTAAGGTACTTTGTCTCGTTGCACAAAAAAATTATCCATATTTTCATTTAAAAAAAAATTATTTACAAAAATGTTGTTACTTTCTCCCATTAACAAATTTTTTATCCAACATTTTCCTACAAACTGTTAATTTCAAAATATTTTAGATTGAATAAAAATATAAAAAACCATCTTTTACCATTTTTGCTATTAAAAGTATAATGATCTCATTACTGTAGAATACTTTGTTACGTGAAAAAAAGATTAGTAAGGTGGTGCGTCGCGAGAATGATCAACTTTCGTACGTTACAACTTATACTACAAGAAAAAGCTTAGCCGTTTTTAAAACAGTTGAACTCAATGGTGTGAACGTAAAATAATTGACAGATTTATTTGATTGCTCAAAGTACAAGTGAATGTATTTTTGTTATTGTGATGTATAACATTTTTTGCTAGATACTCGTAGATTTTCATATACACAAATTTAACCAATCTAACTTGAAATTTATATAATTCTGATTTAATAATTCATGCCCCACCATGAAATTTTATTGATTCTACATGCAGTGACATTAACGATGTAGCATAGTTTTTCGTTTACTTAAGTTAAATGAATTAAAATTACAGAACTGTCATAACAATAAAAATAGAAAAAGACGATTGCTACCAACTTGGGATTTTTACAGTTTTTTTAAAGCCCAGAAGTACTATTTAAGTAAGATGAATAAATTTCTAATGGCTGTTCTTTCATAAAATAGTTATTTTATTAATCATGTGATTTGTTGAATGCGGGTAAATGTATTGTTAAAGTATAAATAATTGAAAGCAAATAAAAAATTAATTCGAAAGCCTTAAAATTCATTTGGGTTTTGCTCTGGTAAAAATAAAAGGCATTCTCGTGGTGTAGCCGTGCCTAAAAAAAAGAGCGTGTTAAGAAAATAAGGTAATATATATAAGAAAGATACCCGAAGGCTAAATTTCGTATGGTAAACGAATATGCTGCTTATTGTGGGGTCAACTTGAGCAGTGTTGCGACTTAGAAGCCATCTGATACATAAGGCTACTTGAAAGGATGGGACAAAACTATAATCTGCAATAAGTAGGGAAAAATTTATAATCCACATATTTTCAAGAGACAGAGTATGTTATTGTAAAAAAGAATGGATGAGCTTAACGAGTACAGGACTACAATAATGACGAGAATGATTGTACGAGTGGTAAATGTGATGAATAAAAAAAATCGAATATAACGGACTTGACAATATATGTAAATTAAAAATGTATTGCATTATTGTTAAAAAACTGTAAAGTGTGATAGGTCGTCGACGTCGAAACTTGACGTGTGTGCGTACAAAAGCGTATGATGTTCTCTGATTATCGTATGTAAACGTACACGCGATATTAAAGTTGTGGTGCGAAAATCTACGCAAACTATCGTGTCAGAAGTGCATTTTACGAATGAGATTTTTTATTTTCAAAGGGATACAAATATTTTAATAGTACTATACTAAAATTTTGGGTGAAAAGAGGAATTACGTTGTATAGATAAAAATTTCATAAAAATGAAAATTTCCGTTACGGCATACTACGAAGGTACCTTGTGTGAGAAAGTAGGTTGGGGCCCCGAGAAGCAAACTTAATGTTGAGTTTTATAAATTAATTGAAATAACCGGTTCTATTAATACATTTTCATTCGTATCGAAAAATAGTACTTATCGAAAAATAAGTCTGTAAATTTTGTCTCGATAGCAATAATTACAACCAAGGATAGGAGCACAATCCTACATTCATTGCAATGTCTCGGAATACGAATGATTTCTATCTTTCATGCTTATAATGTTTCTAGATAATCGTTCTTGTATCTGAGATGTTGATGTCACATAATACTTAGTGCAGACTTTTTTATTTGTTTACTTCATAATCTTTACAAATCAAATTATAAGTACTTCTTTTGAAAATAGAAGATCTCTACTTACTTCGACTCATTAACATTTCACTTCTGTTTATTTTCAATAAAGGTTGTATGTATTTTTTACAACGTGTATATAAATGTGTATTTAAATATTCTTAAAAAAACAAATTTATGAACAATTTTTACATAGCTAGCTTTATACAATAACAAATCTCTAGTGCTGCTGCTGCTGCTTCTGTACACATTCAGTTATTTTTTTTTTTTACTTCACTTCATCACCGTTTGCCAAATTAAATTAGCCTACGATACATTACTTCGAGCTAGCGCAATTTTTTGAATTTAAGTAAGTTTTAATATAGAAGGTGAAAATTAGAATATAACTAAATATGAGAATTTGTAAATTTTAAAAAATTGAAGCTTAACAAGTTTACACTTGTTTAAAATTATAACAAATTTTAGTGGTGAACCTTAAGGTACCTGGCACATTTATAGGCTCTCTTTTATTCGGTTTATATTTCTTAAAATCTTGGACATACTATCATGATTGATTGTTACTTGTTATGCTACTAACAAATTCGGCAGACTTTCGTAATCGGATTCTCTTGAAATTTATTAATGTTTTATTTTAATGTTTGATTTATTACGATAAAAAATCCCGCTTCTTTCTAGGTTTTTGCAAGGTACTTACATTAAGTTTTAAGCTTTCCATTTTAATGTATTATTTTATATTTTAAGACAGATTCTTGCCAAACTTTAATTTTTTATTTTACAAATTCTGTGAATAATATTTTTAAAATGACTCAACTTTATTACATGAAACAAAATATTTAGACTTATTCATCATAAATACAAATTAGCATGTAATAAAAAACAAAGTTAAAAACTGTATTACGTTATAGATTTCAATGAAATTAAAAAAATTAATTTCATAAGAAAAAGTTAGTTCTAACTTTCGATTTTACGTCACATGAACACGCCAAAATACATATTTTTAAGTTTAGGAGAGAAAATGTTGTATTAAGGTACTTTGTCTCGTTGCACAAAAAAATTATCCATATTTTCATTTAAAAAAAAATTATTTACAAAAATGTTGTTACTTTCTCCCATTAACAAATTTNGATGCAAACTTATCAAGGTATTTTCAACACATTTTATATTATAACTGTAAATATTGTATAAATCTTGAAGAAAAAAAAATGTAAAAGAATACTATTTCCGTAAAAAATGTATAACTATAAAAATATTTCAAGTTCATAACTCTATAATAGTTTATCGAAAAAGAGTATTTAAAAATTATCGATAATTATATCCAAATAGACTACATATGTTAACATTCGTGCAATACAACGGTATGTTAACTCAATTATTATTAATATTATTATTATTATTCGCCTTATTTATAAATTACAAAAATGTGGCAAAAAGTGGCAAAGACTGCTCTAAGATTACAAAAAGTAAAATTACTTCCAATTAAAAAAAAAAAAAATTCATAGTCAACACTATTGGAAACTGTTCAAAGAATGATTTAACATGTAGGTTCTTATCTTAACATATCTTACGAATTATTCGATGTGAAAAATATCTGAGCAGGTTTCAGAAAAGCTTAATAATTCTTGTCAATTATCAAAATTTAGTTAGCCCTAGGACTGCAACTTGAATGATTTTTTTCAAACTTAAGACCTTTGATCATAGAAATACTTATGGTGCGAGAATTTTAGAAATGGAGTTAAATAAGATAAACAGATGTAAAACAGAATCTCTTGAAATTTTAGACATCAATAGGTCCTAGGGACGCAAAACTTAGTTTGTTGAGCTGTAAATCTATTGTAAATTATAAATGAAGCGATTTATCGTTTTACACAACATTTATTTATTTATTTGTTACAATACGGGAATGACCAGTATTGTAATAAATATGCCCCTATTACAACATTGCGATATAATTCAAAACACTGCATATATATTAACTGAACATTATGAAGTTTAAACGTATAAATTGAATGAGTGTAGATACGGCAATTATCGATTTTTTAAATTGTCTTAATAAATTAAACGACACGAGAAATAATGTATATAATGTTACAAAAAATTTTGATTTTAAAAACAATACGTTGTTTATACAAAAAAAATACCAGTAAATGCTTTTCAAAGGCATTCTTGATTATCACTTGTATTATTTTTTAATTTGTATTACTACACTGGATTCGATAAAAATTATATCTAAGCACTTTTTTATTTTAATTCAGCATGTATATGAAATAAAAGTGTACATTATGTGTAAAAATCTTACCAAAATTCTTGTTCTGTTAATTGATAACACTGTACCGAGATCGAGCGCTAAGTGCCAGTATTGTGCACTGGAACTACTAGGTAAGATCTATGAGTTCTTATTTTCAAAACCGCTGTCAGCTATTAAACACAAAACTTTTTTAAATTCGTTTTTACTGAAAATTTTTTTATTTTAATAAAATCCAAAGACTAGATTAAAACAAGAATATGGAAAAACGATTCTGCTACATATTCTGAAATTTGATCATCTTAAAGTTATCATAGATAATATTAGTTTAAAAATTAAGTGGTTTTTTTTTTATCGATTATGAAGTTTTTTCATTCTATTGTATGTACCTTTAATTTGCAACTTTAAAATTTAATATCATTATTATTATTTAATACGTTTCACAGTGGGGTCAAATCCGAAAAAGCTAGCCAAAAATCAGAAAATCAAGTACTTATTAAAAAATTTACTTCAGTATTTTTTGGGTCGCTGATAACAAATTTCATATTTTTAATAAGTTCACCCCTTCATTCCCTTATTGACCACGTTCCGAGTGTTCCGACTGAGATTTACGACGAGATTACGAGAAAAGGCGCATACATGGTTTCAGTTTTTAGGATGACGCTTCCAAGTAGAAACTTTATTTTTTACTTTTTGCCAGCTTTTTTGGCTTTGACTCCACTGTGAGTTTGGGTCACATTTTTATGGTTTAAAGCAACCCGCATCAAACAATTTATCTGAGTTAGTGAGAAAAACGATACATTATTTTTCATAGTTTTCTTGTGATTGAGTATATTTCATTCGACGATATTTTTTTTCCAAATTTAATTTTTATCAGCTATTAAATTTAACTTGTAACAAATATTGTACATTGTCGTTTTTACGTTTAATGATGAAATATATGACGTTTTTTTTAAATATCAGATCGGAGATTTACGCGAAAATCAGATTTTTAAATTTATCAAGTCAAAGTATTTAATAGAGGCATAACATAACTGCTTTTTCCTAACTCTTGAAAATTTTGTTTATATTTTTTAAAATGTATAACGGTGGATGGAGTCCGATGCTTGAGTAGTTGTATTTATTGCACCTGACGGGGCGAAAAAGTTTTAGTTAATTTTTTTTTTTGTCATTTAATTAATGATTTCAGGCACTTTCTATACACAACAGCCCTTTGACTGTAAAATAATTAGTAAATTATTTTACTGAAAAAATAATTTTGTATAGGTAATGTAGAGTACACAAAGAAAAGCACATTGTTTTTTTTATAAAAGTCCAACTTTTTTATATATATATATTTCAACACTTTGTTTAAAATTCATTTTTACAATCCACAAAAGAAACAAATCATTTCAACGCCTAGTGAATCAAGGGAGTAATACAAATAACTTTTTTTTTAATTTTAAACCTAGAAAAAATTGAACCGAAAATAAGGTCAGTAAAAAAAAAAGTTTTATTTTAATCTCCCTTGAAATCAATATTTAAAAGTTACATAAATATATTAATATGTACAGTATCATATATACTTAATATTTACAAATTATTTAAAAATATAACAATTACAAGCCCATATACTGGGGCGACGATGAGTATGTATTCCTGGCAGAATTATCTCTTTTAACTTCTTCAACGTTTGGAAAATCACTATTTAAAAAATGTATAAATATATGTTTTTACAACTCGATAAAAAATGGTGTAAAAAAGTAATTACCCAAAGAAAGGCATCAGTGAAATGAGTGTTTGTTTGCTTGGGCAAGATAAAAATGCTGGTGAACAATGAGAAAGTCTATTTACGATTCGTCTTAGCCACTGCTGTAATTTTTGTCTTCTTTCTTCAACAAATTTGGCATCCTGTAATCAGTAATTCGATTAATGGCTGCGTTTACACGTGCATAAAAGTTTTTATCAATTGCTCTAAAATAATATACCTTATTTCCCAAAGTTTTTTTCGGTGGGAATTCAAAAGATGTAATCAGTGCATCGTGTTTCTTCAGTTCTCGATATAATGAATAAAATTGGGCATACCTTCTGTATATGTTCCATTCAGTATCTTTAATACGAACGTATATCTGAAAAAAAATTATAGGAAAAATATGTAGGTTTTCTTAGTCGATATGTCATATACGATTAAAGAAAATTAATACTTTTTTTACCTGATAAACGTGGTGAATATCTGATGGTTGACCCGTTAGAAATGCAGATGGTATCCATATATGTATGAAGCATGGCACTTCTAAAGGCAAATCTTCTTCATTTATTGGACCGCGAAGATATTCCAATTCTGCTCTTAGCAGCTTTAACAGTTTTTCTCTGAAATTTTTTTTTCATTTTTACGTAATTTCATAATTTATACAATTTTTTTTAAATCTCACGAGATACTCACTTATTTGTCAATTGCATTGTTAATCGAGCATTGAATTCCATGAGTTCGGCGTGCATTTCGGCCACTTGAACTAATTTATGTTGATATTCTTGAGATTCCTTGTGATAGTCTAAAGACGAATCTTCTACGGAAACAATATTGTTCGTATCTGAATCTTTTTTTAACATTTGAACCGCTGTAACGTATTTGCGCAATTGTTGGCGAAGCAATTCATTTTCCCTAAAATTAACATTGCGTTATTTTATGCGTTAAAAAATTATCACTGGAAAAAAAGTAGTTATTCACCTATTTAAAGTTTGTATTTGTAATTCATGCTTTTCGAGGTAATTTTGATGTTGTCTTTGAAAACGGGCTAGCTGAAATTTACTAGTTAATGCATCCTCTCGTGTTTGCTCCAAAACGTTGTTTAATGATGAAAGTCTAGCACGCAAACTTTCTACATCTAAACTGTCATCACTAAGTTGCATATTTACAAGCGGCTCGGTAGCTTCCACTGCTGCTTCAGCCACTTCTGAATCCTGAAAGTTATGTTCCTTTTAAGTAATATTTTAATACTTAAAAAAAAATGTTATATCTTAACACTCACTTCTAGGTAACTTGGCAAACTAATCATCATGTCATCCAGAGCATTGCTCAATGGTGAGACTGGTACTAATCCACCCATATTTTCGGTATCAGTCAGTGGCGTTAAAAGCCTTTCTTCCTCGTAAGCATCTCTTCAAATATTTATATATACGTGTAGTATATTATCTAAACTCAATTTTACGTATAAAATGATTTATCAATACCTTTCGGTCCACGTAATAGGTTTAATATCCAAAACAACGTCTTCCATATCTGTGCTTGATTGCAATTTTGATGTAGAAGTTGTTGAAGTTGGAGTTGATGGAGTTTCGTTAGTTGATGTTGCTACTGGTGAACTTAAACACGCAGAAGATGCACTGACTGATAAACTATTTCGATGCTTATCATTACTATTGTCATGATCATCGTTATCTTCATCATCATCAAAGGATATGATATGAGCTGGAACTTTTTTTCGTGCTTTTGAAGAAGCCATTGATGAGCCTTAAAAATTAACCAATTAAATTAGAATAATTGTTCACTCAAACTATGTAATATTTTAATTACCTGGTAATACTGGAGGGATAATTGGTTCCGAATGTAAATTTTTTGATCTTATCAATCTATTTTGTTCTAAACTATTGTCAAACTCACTGTTATCTATACTTATTGCAAAAAGAATTGTTGTGAGACCTGAAAATGAAAAAATTTATACACTGGGTAATTGTAAACACATACATACACGTGCGGTATAAAAAAGAGAATTAATGAAATTTGTAACTTATATAAATACGTATTTACCAGCAGCAACGTTGGGCAGCATGGAAGATTTCTCCTGGTCGAGTAAAAAGGCCCAGTCATTATAATAAGGCTCAATTACCTCGGGATTGATGATGGAATGGAGGTGCCGTTCAAGTGACCGCTCATTTAAGGCAGCGCGAAGCCAGGCGCGTCCACGACCTTGATCCGTTTGAATCTTTTGTAGCACGCTAAAACGCTCCTGCTCATGCCAAGTCAGTTGTTGGCGGATACATGGCCAAAAGCTTTCGGAATTTTTGGAACCACCTCCAGTCACCAATTCCGATACCTGTCTAATTAAAATAGCAAAATGGTTAATTGTTTTTTTTGTTTGTTTGTTTTTTGTTTTTTTTTTTTTTTTTTTTTTAAATCCAATTTTTACGTTACTGAAAGTAAGGCACCTTAAAGCAGCTATCGAAGTTAATTGGTTTTGTTTCTCTGAAGCATGGGGTTTTAGTCCATGAAAGAAAATTTGTTCAAAAACGCAACACAATTGATGAACACATGCATCGGACTCTGTGGCCAACTCGGTTTTTCCACCAAATCTAATGTGACACTGTTTTGTAGCTGCTAACAGGTCTTCCTGGAGTTTTGATCTCTCTTCCGCGCGATCGACAGTTTGGTTTTTATCATCCCTATTGACAGTGCTTGGCACAATAGCAGACATCATACGGAGAGCCTAAAAAATTTATACACACTTTTATTATCATTTGGCTTTGGAAAACACTACATTTGAAAGTTGTAATTATACCTAACGAGTTTCACCAATAGTGTGTAAAAAATGAAATAGACAATGATAACATTGGTGTAAACGAGCATCGAGCATTAGTCATACAGAAATGATAATCAAGAACTAGGAAGAGAGAGAGCGATGAACAAAGCGTTGATGAAAGGATAAAAAAATATGCGCAAATGCTTCAGAATAAGTATCTTGTACATAGATGTATGTATATATGACAAACCATTCAGCAGCAAAAAAAGCTGTTTGTTTCGATGGCAAGTATGTATGAGTAGGTGCTTGGCGTGCTGTACTAGACACGCTTAGTGAATTCTAGTATGTAATTATCGTGCGCCCAAGTGTATTTGGTTGCTCCTGATCACTAGTGCTGCTCCAACATGGTCGTACACTTTACACATGATCTCTCTGTGTCCTCCAACTTAGTGTTCTGACACGCCATACGTTTGTTGTGTCTCGCAAAAATCAGAACTGTACATCAGCACAAGCACAACACAACAGTTCAGCTCAGGTTGCAATTTGCATTTTCACTAGGTATAATATAAATAAGAGAGAGTATATACACACATCCGCCCCCTTCTCTCTCTTTGAACTACTCTCTATAGATATTTCAACTGTATAAAAATATCATCTACGTCTACGTGCACGCATTTTTTTTTTTACTTGTAACCGTATATACAACACCACAATGCCCCTATACCATCCCATATTTTCTCATTTCCCAACTTTTACGTTTTTTTCGATTTTTTTTCACTTTATATTAGAAATAAACAAATACGAGTTAACATGTAATATATAACCACAACAATGTGTCAATTAATCTTTTGTCTACTGCTATGCTATATATATTGTATAGCTTTAAAATATATATAGGTATACAGTACAATACAAGTCTACAGTCTACAGCCGCCGAAGCTGTGAACTGTGAATGCAATGTGTACCGATCGAGTACTAACTGATACAGTAGAAGTGATAATACCGACTGCAAAGGTGTTGTGTTTACGTTCATGTTTGCGACTCCTGTTTGGCATTTGGCACTTGTCTGAGTCTGCATCTGCAGAATAAAGTGCAAAACAAGTGTGTGTACTGCATTGTTGTTTGCAACTAACTTTTTTTACGCGTTTTTGACGTTTTTATAGTATATAAATTTCATAAAAATACTAACATATTATTGTTCTATGCATATCGTAACAAATTTAAACATAATGAAGTTCAATGATACTTGAATTGTATTGTTTACTACCATCGGAATAAATTCATTAGTGGCCTTTGGGCCAACCGTAAGTTGATGGAAATACGATAATTAATGAAACACAGTATACGTTGATTTGTAATTATCAGTAGCTTATAAAGTTTTCAATACTTTTATTATTTTACAGTTGAAGGGTATGGGATCTTTGACTAGTAGACAAAATGCTGGTGTCGAGGAAGTTGACGTTGTTTCCAATCATGCCTACAAATACCCTCCTCGTTCCGGTAAAATCAACATTGTTTATGTTCTTATAAAGTTTATTTGACTTGGTTGGTTGAGCGATTCGTTAAAATTTGATGCAGGAAGTTATTTTGGAAGTCATTTTATCATGGGAGGAGAGAGATTCGACACACCTCAGCCAGAAGCATATCTTTTTGGAGAGAATACCGACTTGAACTTTTTAGGAAATAGACCAACTCCAGTATGTACAATTACTAATATTAATTAATCAAACTTTTTATGGCTGGTTTTTGTTTTTACATTCGATTTATTGATTCAAGTTTCCATATCCACCACCCCAAGCAAATGATCCTACAAAGACACTTAAAAGCTTAGTAAACATAAGAAAGGAGTCATTGCGTTTAGTGAGAAATCTTGAAAAATCTCCAGTTGCACAGCAAACTGCAGTTAAAAACTGTAACGAAGGAAACAAAGATAAAAAATCGACTTATTTTAACATAGAGTTTACCTTTGATTGCGATGTAAGATGCGCCATCACTATTTATTACTTTTGCACAGAGGAAGTTACAGCCAAAGGAGTTGCGTAAGTAAATTTTGCGAACACTACAGGAACTTGGGATATTGGGATTTGATTTGCAATAATTATTTATTCAGGTACATACCAAAGGATCCTGTGATGAACTCTGACACATATTACTATAAAAAAGGAGCTAATCAATTGTTTAGCCAAACATCACACGTATTTGATCCATCCCAATATTCTGATGAAGAGTTATCCTACAATACTGACAAAGAAGTATGCTTTTTTGTTCGTACATTTTTTTTTTTTTTTTTCATCTCAAATAATTATTTTGAGTGATATATTTTTTTGATAGATAATTCCTATAGCAATTCATTGCGTTGCGGAAGAAATTTTTTTGATAGATAATTCCTATAGCAATTCATTGCGTTGCGGAAGAAGGATCTGATGAGCCCAAACAATCTCACACGACTGTTGCTGTTGTAGAAAAACATTCTGATGGATCTTATGTATTAAAAGCATTGAAACAAAAATTGTACGTTGATGGATTATGTTACTTGCTCCAGGAGATTTATGGTATAGAGAATAAAAACACTGATAACCCAAAGGTTGTACTTTATTGTTGTAACAGACAAAATTTAAAATAAAAAAAAATTTTTTATTTTTTTTTTCCACTTACAGGGAAATGATGAAGATGCAGAAGATAATGGGGCTGAGTGCGTCATTTGCATGTGCGACGTACGCGATACATTAATCTTACCATGTAGGCATTTATGCTTGTGCAATGGGTGCGCCGATTCGCTGAGGTATCAAGCGAATAACTGCCCGATCTGTCGAGCCCCGTTTCGAGCCTTACTTCAAATTAAAGCTCTCCAAAAAGCAACTGGCTCGATAATAACTAATCCACCTCTCTCAGAGGTATTTTTTTCCCACAGTAATTGATTAACATTGAAAAAAAATTAAGTACCAATGCAATACATTTACACACATGTCGTTAGGAAAATTATGAAACGATACCTGCGGGCTACGAAGCTGTTTCCTTGATAGAAGCTTTAAATGGACCCTACACTCCTAGGGCTACCATTCTTCCTCCAGAATCTCCAGATACACCAGACACGGACACTGCAAGTGCTACCCAAGCTGCTGAGATTCTTAATCGGCACGTTGATTGGCAAAATAAAACATTTTCAAGAAATCTTGTATTGTGTAATTATAAATTTTTTTATTTTCAGATCTATTGAACGGACCGCGATATCGAAACATTCACTATCCAAAGATGGTGACATAATACCAAGAACCAGCAGTGCGCCTTGTCCAACGCCAGAATTTCGCATGTCCGTTCTTTTGGCCAAAGGAGAGAATTCCGGGTCACAAAAAGATCTTCACAACCGTTCGCCGATTCCTCGTAATAAATCGTGTAATCATGCACGTGATAAGTCGAGTCTCAGAACGCGAGATACTTTGAGACTTGTTAACGAGAAGCAACCTGCTGCATCTTTGTATGAGGTGAGAAATTGTTTTCAATCCCTATCAATATTTTTTTACTTGTTAAAAAATTAACCAGTGACATACGCTGTGCGTTGTTTATAGAACCAAAATCAAGATGAAGACAGCGAAGGCGAAAAGTTATCCCCTCTTTTGGATACAACGGCCAGCACCGAAGCTTTGGACAGGTCAACTCGAAAAATATGTGAAATTGATGTAGATGACGAACTGACTAATGGTGAAAATGAAACTCAAAATGATAGCACTTGTCATTCTCACTAATTACTACTTTTGATGTAGAGATTTAAGTATGTTTTTCTACAAATAAAAGCATACCATGCTTTAACAACTTTGAAGCAAGTTTTAGATTAGGATTGTTTGGTAGTCAATTGCTTGACTATCCTACATATATATTTTTTAAAAATTTGCATAGCATACATATTTTACTTTATTCTTAAGTTATTGTTATTAACTCTTGCAAGAGGTATTTTCGGTACAGTTTATAATTATTAAATTATTGTATTATATACTTGAGTATTAACTTGCTTCTATCTCAATTATCTGCCGTATACAGACTTTTTTGAATAACATTTATAAAAATTCTATTGTATTCTTAAGTTGATCATGGTTGAGTGATGGTTGTCAAATTTTCAGTATTTTCATAATTTACTAAAAATTTTCAGTATTTTCATAATTTACTAAAAATTTGTATGAACCATATGTAGAAAACTTTATACAATTTCTAATTTTATCTTGATGCATTAGATTTGCTCCATTTTTTTTATTTCAGTAGCTAAATGCAACGATACATTTTTTTTTTATAAAATAAAGTTATGAAACAAAAAAAATTTTTTTTCTTAATTATGAACATACCCACTATAAAACATTTTCATATCTGTAAATTTCATTTAATTGAACTCGTAATACATTGGTTTTACAAAAAAAAAAACTCTAGTACAATTTCGAGATCAATACTTCTAATTGTTTTTTTTTTTTTTTTTTTTTTTTTCTGATTCGCTTCTGACAAATAAGACGTAATTTAAATAGATTTAAAAATTTTTTATTCATAGTTGAATACAAATCACATAAGTAATCAATCAAGCGGCCAAAATTTCCCTAAACTTTTTCCAGTTATCAAGAGGTCCATGTTCTGGTAAATATTTAACATTACAGCCGTCAGGAGCGAGACGACCATCGTTTCTCAATTGTTCATACTCATCGCGCTCGTACTTCGTGAAGCCCCACTTCTTGGAGACATAGATCTTTTGACGGCCAGGGAACTTGAACTTGGCACGGCGAAGAGCTTCGATAACAGCCGCCTTATGACGATCGGACGACCTGATGCTCATGATGGGCTGTCCAATGCGTACTCGTGCCACGGTTCCTTGTGGCTTACCAAAGGCACCACGCATCCCAGTTTGGAGCCTAATAATAGTACCGCACGAAGTTTTAAATAAAATATTGTGCAGTGTCAAATTAATTCTATTCAGACTTTACATGGCAGTTAAAGATAGTATTCATTATTTAGATCTACATAACTTACTTAATTTTTGCAGTAAAAAATAGATATATGAATGAATAAAGTTTCAATTAAATTTCATGGTCATGTTTGGTACAGTTCTAAGCAGAAATTTCACGTTACACATTTAATACTTTGAAATTTTAATTCATAATGGTTTGCTTCAACAAATACGAAATCTTTTTAAAAACTGTCAAGTATACTGAATAATCATAAGAAACAAGCAATATTTAAAACACTTTGCACAGTCACGTTTACCTGTCAGCTCCAGCACAGGACAACATTTTGTTGATCCTTATAACATGGAACGGATGAAGCCGCATTCTGATGTGGAACTGGTCCTTACCAGCGTTCTTGACCATGTATTTGTTTGCACAAATACGTCCTGCTTCAAGTGCTTCAGAACTAAGCTGTTCATACTCGTCGGACACAAGATGTACACAAAGTGGGAAGTCTTCAACTGATGCCTTCTTTTTTCCCAAATCGAAAATTCTGATCTTGGGGTCTGGCACACCACGACAAAACCGAGATTTTGGGTACGGTTTGTTTTTACAATAGCGATAACTGCAACGAAAAATATTATTAATATAGCAAGTGATACACATCTACTGGAGAAAATGTGCAATGCCTCCTAATGTTTTCAAATGTCAACTTTAAAAGCTACATCATACATTAGTAGGGATCGTTATATTTTAGTGAAAAATTGTAAAAGAAAAAAATAACATGCAGAATTTGATGACAAACAGTATAAGAAAAAAAAATGACACTAATAAAACTCTCGAGGTGATCTTCTTACCATCTTGCTGGTCGGCGACCCATTTTGACCTAAAAAAACAAAAATAACGTATGTAGTGAACAAATAACTATTAATAAATTCAGATGTATGATTATCAGTCTTCTAAAACAGCACAATTATATCATTTGCGTGATTAAAGATGTTAATGTATATTTGGGATTAAAATTTATAAATCACATACCAACGCGAGCTAAACTTCGCGTGAAAGAGATGATGGAGGTTAGGTCGTTCTAACTTGCGACGAGAGAGCGCCTCCTCGTGCTGAATTTCCACAATTTTACGCGCTGCGTGCGCAAAGTAGACGCCTCCTTTTTTTTCATGACGCGGGTAGGCGCTTCATTTTTAAATGGTATTTGGTTAAATTTGGTTTTTAATTAAAAAATACTTATCGAATAATATGTAAACAAAAAATAAATACAATTTGGATTCATTACATACAGATTTTTAATTTATGGTTTTTATAACCGCTTATCAAACTTTTCTTATTAAATACTGAATGTTTTCAAATTTTTCAAATAGTCAGTGTGAAAATTTACGTATACGTTCATATGACATTGACGATATTAATAGTACGTAAAGTTTATAATAAAAACACTCTTAATTATTTATGAATGAAAATATTGATTAGTGACCTTCACAAGCGAGTTTTTTTTAAGATTGCTAACTCGACTATATAGTCGATGGTAGAGACTAAATCGATCATCGTCGATGAATAAAAATACATATATATATATATATGGATGATGTTATTTATTTCGCCCATGACGTATCAGTGTGAATGTTGTCTGCTAAGGTGATCGAGTTGAAAGGAAAGGATTTGCAATTTGCAAGCATTGCCAAACAGTGTTTCATGAATTGAGGTCGCTAAATTATCTTTTTTGTTAGTCAAATTATAAAAGTGCAATTATAAGGAAGAGTCGTAAAACAGGTACAAACAGTGTGTTGAGGCGTCAAAATCGAAAGAAAATAAAAATAATGGAAAAAAGTGCATTAAACTGAGCTTTTTCTATCTATAAATTACAATGGAAGTTGTGGAGTTGACTGAAGAAGCACCCAATAATAATCAGTTTACGGTCGCAGATTTAGATATTGAAATCCTTCCAGTTATTTACGAAATCATTCGAAGGTTCGCCTTCTTTTTTTTTAATGTTTAACTTAAGATTAATAGACATACTTTATATGTTTACTTCTTGATGCATTATACAAGAACTTTCACAACTATTGTGCAATCTTTTCTCTGCTATTGAACTTTCCATTGAAACTCCAAATGTCAAATGTTTTTAGCGTTGAAAAAGATCCACATGATACTACTCAAAAAGCAAAAGAATCTCAAGACACGAGTCAAAAGATTTTAGAATTACAAAAAAAGTTGGATTCTGCCAGAGCTCAGGTTTAACTTTGTTTCCATCATTATTCATGGGTTACTCAATTTTTTTGAGTGTAATTTAACACAAAAAATATATTGCAGATCAAAAGACTTCCTGGAATCGAGTATAGTAAAGAAGAGCAGCTACAAAAACTGGAAACTCTTAGAAATCAATTAAGACTGAAAAGGGAACTTCTTCTCAAATACCGTAATATGTGCACACCTGAAGTGCCAAAAGCTTAGTTAAATCAATTTTTGTCAGTACATACACGGTACAAAATGGTATTAAGGTTCATCCTCCGGTATTTGGCCAACAATGAGCAATTAGTTAACAAGTTAGCTGATTCAAAACCAATGAGAAGAGCAGCGCAAATGGTAGTTTACTTATTAAGTAGAACTAGTTCTTTTAGTGGCTCACATCAACTACCTACCAACAGTAAAGAATTTTCTCAACAAATATTTTCGGCTGCAAAAAGATTTTCTACAGACTTTCAAAAAGAATTGAAATCAGCTCAGGAAGAAATAAAAAGAAAGCAATCAAAATAAATTCGCAACAGAGACTACAACGCAAGATCTCAATTGTTAAAAAATTGGTTATAACAAAAATAGAGTATTTTTTGTGAAAAATACTTTTTTTTTTTAATTACGTACCCAAACTCCTTTTTATAATATTTTTTTCTTTTTCAAATAAAAATGATTAATCTACCCTTATAAAACAGCATTGTGTTACACACACATACTTCCTGTGTATATATTTAATTCTTTCCACCTGTGTGGGAGTTTCAAAATGTTGAATAATAATTTCATGATGTAACTACGTCTATTGGTCAATAAGAATTTATATATTTTCTTCTCAGAACAAATAAAGGTATTCTAAACATTAGTACGTAAATATTATTTGGATAAAATTATCTATAAAAAATTCGTATGAATAAACTGATTTTAACAACTTGGTTATACTGTTAAAATAAAGGTACAAACAAACAATTTTTTTGATTTTTCAAATTCTTTATTATGTCATATTTATACATTAGAAGTTCTGAAAAATAGAACAAGAACTTTTTGAAATACATTTTCTTACATGTATGCTTTAAACCATTAAATTGTGCATTTTTTAAATTTTGATTTGGATGAATATTTTCAAATATTTTTTCACAAAAATAATTTTGTTGTCCAATATAATACTCTCTCATTCAGTCATTACTTATTTGACCTAAATGTATACTCAAGTAAAATTCTATCTGATAATACAACGTTCCTGCAATAATACGAGCATATTACCTCGTAGTTAGAACATGTCATGAATTATAAAAATAATTATCCATCTTATTAATACTTGAAATAAACATATTAAGTTACACTTTTTTCACACATTAACACTATTTTAGAACTATATAGAATAATAATTAAAGATTTATGTATACTTTATACATAATTATTTATCATTTAAATATTTGAAGGAGGATTCTGTTCCACAAGTGGTTGCACAGAGCTACTGCCATTGTTTTGTGTTAGTCCTCTTCTAGCCCTACCTTTTTTCGCAGGATTTGAACTTTGTTTTTGCGATGTATTCTCGCGCTTGGTATTTTGAGTGTCTGTGCTATTATTAGCTTCCGGATTTTCTGACATCTGAAAATAAATTCACGAATATTTTTAAATTTGTCAACTGATTATCATTGTAATTGTGATAATGACGAAGGAGTATTACTTGTGCATTTGTATTCTGTCGATTTTGTTGCGGCTTATTTGGTTTATTAATCCTGGAAGATAAATGTGCAACAGATGGTCCCGTGTGTGGGATTAATCGCAAAACGTTGCCTACAGCTTTAGTACGACCTTCTCTGAAAACCATTCGTTGTCCAGGTTTTATATACTCTGGATGCTTTATGAACTTAAAGTGAACCAAAGCCTTATCTCCTGTCCTCAAGCAGTCTTGAGACATGGACAATATTGACGCAGTTTGTCGAATACTGCCACAATGTACTGAAATTAATTTTTTATTAAAACAAATTTTTTTTTTTTTTTCATAATGGACGGTTTGGTTAAATTTAACGTACCCATTGCTTGATAGCGTGAACTAATGGTTGTTGGGTGATGCAAGACTAATATTTCACCCTCAAATTCCCAGCAAGCTTGCGGATTGAGAGCTGGTGAGACCATTACCATACCCTTGCGAATTTGCGATCTTTTGATTTTTTTCAAAGCAAAGCTTGCAGTCTGTCCACCACGCACTTCACGCACGGGCATTCTTTTTCTGTGAATACTTTTAACAGCAATCTGCTGAAAATGTCCAAGGGGATCCGGTCCAAGAAGTAATATATCGTTCAAGCGTATAACGCCTTTTAAAGTTGTCCCGGAAACAACAGTTCCTACTCCCTAAAAATCATATTATGTTTATTTCAGATTAAAACGAGGTGAAAAAAATTATTATTATTATACTCTTACAGGAACAGAATAGGTATCATCTATTTGAAACTCGGCAGGTTCATTGTCATGACTAGTAATTCGGGCAGTTAATAGATTCAAAAACATTTTCAAGAGATCTAGATTTTCTCCGTTTACATTTGAAACTTGAAAGATCGGACATAGCCTGGAAGAAAAATAAAGTATACTTAAAAGTAATTCTGAGAAGGTCCACATTAAAAACTTCTTTTCACACGAACCTTTCGGATACAAAGTTAGTAGCACTTATTACTACATCATCAGGAGTTTTTACAGTAACTGGAACTTTTCTACAGCCAGGAGATTTTAGGATTCTCATTAACAGCTTCAGATTTTCTTGTAATACATTTGGCGGGCACATGTCAATTTTTGTCACAACAACAAAAACTGGTACCGACAGTGCTAATGCCAATCCAAGATGTTCTTTTGTCATTCCGACAATACCAGCGTTTGCACCAACCATCAACATACCTAACAGTAAAGGACAAACCATTTTATATTATAAATTTTAAATTTTAATTGATGTGGAGACTAACCGAAATCTGGAGCGTGTCCAGTCATCCCAAATACTGTGGTTTTTAAGTAACGTTCATGACCAGCAAGATCAATAAAGGTAATGACTTTAGAAGATTTTTCACAAATTTTAACCCAGTCTAGAGATCCATGCTCAGGTTTGTTAACAACATTCCCTAAATAAATTGGAAGATTAATAAGTAAAATGGCATGAAATAATACTTTTACACAAATTTTACTAACCGACACTATCAAAACCAAGAATATCGTTTCCAACTGAACTTGTTCTTCCAGTTTCAGCTTCATGCTTGTGTCGAAATAATTTTTGCCGTGCCAATCCTCGTCCATTATCAAGTTCTCCGTGGGTTAAAACACCAAGTAATGTCGATTTTCCAGCATCAACATTGCCAACTACAGCAACCCTATTAAAGGAAAAATTACATTTTATCTTTGCTATTGATTTGCGTAGTTTTCTACATGTACACACCTTATTTCCAAAAAGTCTTGTTGATCTAGACGTTTTCTGACTAAATATTGTCCTGTCAGCTTGCGTTCCACTTTATTTTGACGCAATAAGACACAATCTGCTTCCAGAGTTGCTGCCAATGATTGAAGAGTAGCCACTGATGCCTCATACTCATCGTCTTTCAAACCATCTTCTGATCCATCTAAATTTAAATAAAACAAACAATTTTGGTCTGTGTTGTTGTTCATCTACCTAAATTTCATTTTATTGAAATGATAAAAATTGTATTAAAATTCACCTCCTCCAACTCCGATTTCAAATATAGTTTCACTGCCACCATCTTGAATTCTTTCTTTCAGTTTCTTCAATAATAATTCATACTGGTCTTCAGATGGACTGACCAATACATCCTGCAGAAAAATAACAGATTAAAAAAAAAAGTTTTTAACAATGATAGAAGATATATTTATAATATTTACCTTTCCCCTAATAAGTGAATAATCAATGAGTGACTGAGAAAATTCTTTCTCATTATTTTGAGGCGAAAAAGGTAAAAACGTTGTTGTTGGTGCTGACATGCTTAAGTAGCTTTTAAAAGATATTTATATACTTATTATCTACAATTGTGAGTTGTGCTCAAATACAGAATTTAGTGTTATTGTAGACGTTCGTGCTCTCCAAAATTTAAATCCAAAGTGTCTTCTGTAAAAAGTGGCTGGCATAGGCATCACTATGGACTCAAAATAGGCTGTCTTTGACTGCTCAGCTGGAACAAAAGCTAAAACAACAATATATTGTTATTTGAGCGAAACAAGAAAAATCCTATAATCATACCAAGAAAACAATAAAATCACTGCAAGATGTTCTTTTATATTTTATTGTATTCTTATATTAAATAAATTGACTTGTATGCAATATAAAGACAAATTTTGGCATGATTCGAAACATAGTTAACAATTTCATCAGATAAAAAAAATATATATATACATATTATTTCGAATCGCGAATGTTTTTCGTGACATTGAATTGCAAAGTCAAAAATAATCGCAACAAATATTGTCAAACAAAGTCCCCCTCCGGATTAAAAAAAACAAACTGCGTCACAAATATGTTGTGAGTATAAATATATGTGCGTGTATACATATAGTGCCAAGGAGAAAGAAGGAATTAAAGATTAATAACAAAGCCCTCACCTGTCACAGCTTAAAACCTTCCATTTCTCAAAAAAACTAATAATTCGAATTGTTAACTCAAATAATCGGAACACTGTATCAAACACAAGTACCTTTGTGTACACTATTCGATGAAAAAAAAAAAAAAAAAAAATACATATAAGTAATGCACCGTCCTCAAGAAACGTCAACAGCTTTCTCACACGTATGCGAGAACAACTGCGTACTTTAGGTACTTTAGAGAGCTTACACAGCTTACTGCCAGAAGCAAAGAAAGTTTATATATGCTTTAATTATATACAATGTTCTGAAATGACTTTTAACTATACTTCGAAAATACTTAATATGCATGTAGTGAAAGGATTCTCGTAAGTATATTATGAGCAGTGCGAGATACACGAGACTGCGAGCTCCTCATAGGAGTGAGAGAGAAGAGAAGTCTGCGCAATTCTAATTTTCCGCGCAGAACTCTCTCTTTTTTAGTCTTTTTTTTTTTCTCCTCCCCCGCGGCTTTTGGACTGCGGAGTTTCTGGAGTAAGTATACTTGTTGTTGAATTGAATTTAATGATTTTTATTGGCTGTAACTTAAATTACATAGCCATTTCAATTGAAATGGAAGGTTTACATCGATATTGATTACATTTGTAATTACGTGTTCGGTTCAGAACTTACATGAAAAGTAAAAACTGTGTAAAGTATTAATCTTAGTAACAAACATGTAAGTATATATCTGTAAATATATATTCACTGATTCCGCTCGAACACAGAGGGCGCTTATCAGTAGTTATCGTATAATTGAACTTTTAACTTAATAAACTGTTTGACAATTTAATGGATATAATAGAATTTTATTCTATAAAGAGCTAAGTTGTACTAAATATAGTTGTAATAACATCTTTCTATATAAATACTATATAGGTTTTTGTATGTAGAGAACAGCAAGGCTGTACAACAATAAATTCAGTTTAACTTTATAAATATAACCGACAGTGTGTTTTTTCCTTTTACCTAATTTCCTGTAGGTACCCTATAGCACATAATAGTAAAGAAGCGGTCTCGCGCAGTGGACACAGCTATGCTGACAGTACTATATATATTATAGACCAAAAGCTGAGGCCCGAGGGTGGTAAAAAATTAATGCAGCTTCAACTCTTACAGGGAACCTCATGATTCGTCGAGATCCGAAATGTTGCTGTCATATTTCATTTTGGTAAAGAGTGATTTCCTTGGTATTCAAGAAGAGCCATGTGGTCAACACTACTTACATACCAGCCGCAACCTAAACCAATGGATAGAGAATAAAAAGTCATCACAGAGTTTCTAATCTTGCCGCAAGATAAGAATTTATTAATTACCCGAAAATCGACCTCCAAAAGGAAATGGACTCTCTAATCTTATCTACGATGCCGTATCTATTTCATCTTAGGTAATTATTCATAGATAAGATTAGCGTTGAAAGGTGCGGTTTTCAAATTCTGACGAATGAATGGTAGTTTTCCTACGAGTTTGAAAAGTCTCTGTTTGCGAACCGAGAGGTTTGCGGCCCGAGCCGAAGGCGAGGGACGTAACGAGGTTCGTAAAGGAGACTTTTCGAACGAGTTCCGGAAAACTGCTTTTTCGCCCGAGGAAGTACCAGCCTCCCAAAACCACCCGAGGGCGGAAAAATTAATTTTTTTCCCCTTTGTTTAATCTAAAAATTGCCGCAACTCCGATTCCATGCGTAAATTATTGAAAAAAAGAAAAAAGAAAACGGTTGGCAAAGTTGCAACTACAGTTAAGTATTGTTTTGTGTAGGGGCGTACATTTTTTTTGAGGTCAATTTTCAAAAAACTTTTTATTTTCTTTTTTGTTTTATTTGTAATTTGTAGCCCAGCTCAGCTCCAATACGGGATGGACGGACGGAATCACGGACGACGGACGGCGAACAACAAGACTGAAGAACGAGAGATGCACGCGACTGCGCAACACTGAACACACCACTTAACCAAACCATCACTTTAATATACGCATGACGCAGATGACGCTTTTATGTCGACGGACTATCCTTCATTTCTGCACTTTTCTTCAGTAAATAAAAAGTGTGTAATTGTATACAAACGTTCATTTATTCATCATTCCATCCTCAAAGATAGTGTTAGATTTAATATTATCAGTTAGTAGAAGTATACACACTTGTTTTTGTGCAAGAGATTGTTATAAACTTTTTCTTTCAGTTGTAGTGCTGTATACATTTTTTACCCAAAACTAATCGTATTTTGGGTTACATGTATCTACAAAGTTTTTGTGACATTGATCTTCTGAAATATTGACTGAATCATTACAAATGAAGATTATATTTTGAGAGGTTAAGTAAATGTGTAAATATTAAAACTGACCAATACAAGGTGAACTTAGTAAGCTGATCTTTATATTGTTGATGTATAAATGCAGACAAACTTGCCGATTTACGTGTATTTTGAGAAAGGAAAGTCACATATTTTGAAAACAATGCCAACCGTTGATTCAGACGTTGAATACCGAGTTGAATATGTTATGGACTCAGAACCTCAGGTGCAAAAGAAAATTAAGAGAAGTCGTGAGGACAAAGCTTGGAGCGACTGGGATGAGGTGCTCATTGCATCAGTACAAAAACATCCTTGTATTTGGAATCACGATACATCTCCAAAAATCCGGAGTTTTACTTCTCTGCAAGAAGCATGGGAGGATGTGGCGCAAGACCTGGAAGGTATAAATATTTTGCATTCGTATGACATACACTTGCTAAACAAAAGCTTTTTTTTTTTCTGTGCAGGCACCTTTGATCCTGACACTGTAAAAAAAAGATGGAGAAATTTGAGAGATTCTTATAACAAAGCTCGTAAAAAAGCATTAGCTTCCATACCCAGTGATTCTGAAGCATCACACACTAATCTAAAAAGTAGTTTTAGACATTACGAAGTCATGAGCTTCTTAACTGACACTCAGACTAAAAATAAGTAAGTACCTTACATTTAAAATATTTCGAATTCTACTTTTTTATCAAGAATTAATTAGGGTACTTTATGTACACATTTCAGGTCATCAATTATTGTACAAAGCCCAGCAAGTACAGTGGATGAAATGCCAAATCTTTCTGGAACTATTAGCTCTAGTGGCTCTTACCCAAACGAAAGTCGCAAATTAATCTCAGAAAAAACTCTGAGGGTCAAGCCAACATCTAGTACTATCAGCCAAATGAGAGGTATTTAAAAAATAGACTTTCTTTGTAGCTGTATGAAAATAGCTGTTTATAGAAATGATGATTTTCAAAATAATTGTAGTGAATGAACCATGTACAGGACAAAAACGAAGTCATCAGGAGCCTGATTTTGCTGAATTAATCAGGGTGATTGAGAAAACTAATAAACAGATAGATGACATTGAAGGTTTCTCTGTGCATCTGACGGGAATTATGCGAAGGTTACCATACAAGTCCCGAAGACGACTTGAGATTGATATCATGGAGTTAGCAAGCAAAGCAGAAGAAGAAGCTGGTTTAATATAGTTTTTTGATTTTGATACAAACTGTAATATCTATTATAACACATTGTCACCTTGTTCTTCTCAGACGATTACGTAAGTAGACATGCACTATGGGGGCACAATCAATCTACCAAGCACCAGAGTAAAATATGTAATTTGAATAATATAATTTCTTTTTAATGTGATTTTAATGTTTTGTTTAAATCTGATTTCATTTTTAACATTTTTTTTGGCAAATGTCAAATAAAATTAGATATTACAAAAACAATTTTAATTGTACGAAGTTTTAGGATTACACTGTTAAAAAAAATCTATGATACAAAAAATTATTTTCTTATGAAATCCTTGAGTTTTTACTAAATATTTAATTTGTAAATGTCATATTAAAAAAGTCAGATACTAATAAACGATTTTTTGGCTACTTTGAACCAATTTTTGTCATTTACAGCGTAAGTCGACATTGTAGAGAATGAATGACTCAAATAATGCAAAATCTACACACTTTGGCAGGTAAGGTACGACTGATACAATTTTTATCTTTTAAAAAGTATGGTCGTAATGTGGTTTATAACGTCAAGTTTAAAAAAAATCCCTTGTAATCCTCTGAAGTTCTTACTATTCTTAATATCGTGTTACTGTTGCGGGACAAAAAATCATAGTAAAAACTATTTCACACACCAAATAGCAGTGTTTATTACATGACCGCCATCACCGTAGGGGTATACAATCTGTGTTTATAGATTCTGAACTGTTGAATGTAACTTTTACGTGTTTAGGAAATTTTTGTTTTTTCTACCAAAGGCGTAACAAACATCCAAAAGCCACGAAAAACGTCCGAAGTAAAAAATAGTATTTTGTCTAGAAGAACAAAATTTCCTACACACCTTAAAAATACAAGGATATTTTTAATATGTTTGATATGTTTTGAAACACGCATCCAAATTTCTTACACATACTTGTTGCAAAAAATATTGCACGCAACTCGCGCGGACGATTTCCGTTTTCGTGGCCGCTGCCAGTTTGTAGTGAACCTAATATTGTACACATTATTTTACGAAAAACCGGTAAGTTTGAGCTTGAAAATTTGAATAGCGTGTAATCTTTGTGAGAAAATTCATGTTGTCGTCGATAGTTTCAAGGCATATCTTCATTAATTCGCTGACACAGTACTTATTCAGAGTACTGACGCAGGCTTTTTTTAGAATACCGCAACATCAAACGCACGTCAAAATGGGATTTATTTCGTTATTTTTGGAGTTGCTCTTTGAAATATATAATTAACATAAGGTCTTACAATGACCCCCAATCAATGCGTTTTAAGCATAAGTCAAATTTAAATGAGGATTATATAACGTATATATATTATCACAAATGAACATAAACAATCGTGACATGATGATCCTCATTTCACCCCCACAATAATTAGTACACCTCGTTTAAATTTGACTCGTATGCTTAATGAATTTCTTGGGGGTCATCATAAGCAAGATCATTAAGATGTTACGTTGATTATATACTTCTAAGAACGACTCCAAAAATGACGATAGATACATCTTATTTTGATGTGCGTATGTTACTCTATAAGGCCTACACTTGAGTACTGCGTCAGCGAATCAATGAAGATATCGATGAAATCATACCGATCCGAGACTCATCTGTGAAATAATGAAAAATAAAAAAATTTAAAAAAAAATCCGTTTACGGGCTCCGAATGTAACGACAACAAAAAACAAAAGGTGTTTATGAAGACAATAACACGCTCTTGAGATTTCGTAGCATTTTAGGCGACGATGTTCAAATAAAGAATGTAATAAATTTTCTGATTCATTAAAAAATATCAAGTATAAACCAAATCCAGCTTAATGAACTGTTAAAAAAATAAATATGCTATCACACACACACACATTATGTTGTGTGGGTACCATTTTTCGGTCATTGCGTTTCACAATTACTGTCTTATTATATATATATTATCACAATTACTGTCTTATTATATAATATTATACTGTCTTACTATATATATATATTATCGCACAATCAAAACAATATTTCTTGAATTTGTGCAAGAGTGGAAATATTAATTCAAGAAATGTGTATAATACGATTTTTTTTTTTCGTGATTTGTAAAATTAGTTTTTAAGCCAAAAATCTCACTGAATTGTCGAATTTTTATCTCAAAATATTGAAAAAAAACTCTCTTTTTTTTTTTTTAAACTGTATATGCTACGTAGTACATAATAAAATTAGATATTACAAAAACAATTTTAATTGTACGAAGTTTTAGGATTACACTGTTAAAAAAAATCTATGATACAAAAAATTATTTTCTTATGAAATCCTTGAGTTTTTACTAAATATTTAATTTGTAAATGTCATATTAAAAAAGTCAGATACTAATAAACGATTTTTTGGCTACTTTGAACCAATTTTTGTCATTTACAGCGTAAGTCGACATTGTAGAGAATGAATGACTCAAATAATGCAAAATCTACACACTTTGGCAGGTAAGGTACGACTGATACAATTTTTATCTTTTAAAAAGTATGGTCGTAATGTGGTTTATAACGTCAAGTTTAAAAAAAATCCCTTGTAATCCTCTGAAGTTCTTACTATTCTTAATATCGTGTTACTGTTGCGGGACAAAAAATCATAGTAAAAACTATTTCACACACCAAATAGCAGTGTTTATTACATGACCGCCATCACCGTAGGGGTATACAATCTGTGTTTATAGATTCTGAACTGTTGAATGTAACTTTTACGTGTTTAGGAAATTTTTGTTTTTTCTACCAAAGGCGTAACAAACATCCAAAAGCCACGAAAAACGTCCGAAGTAAAAAATAGTATTTTGTCTAGAAGAACAAAATTTCCTACACACCTTAAAAATACAAGGATATTTTTAATATGTTTGATATGTTTTGAAACACGCATCCAAATTTCTTACACATACTTGTTGCAAAAAATATTGCACGCAACTCGCGCGGACGATTTCCGTTTTCGTGGCCGCTGCCAGTTTGTAGTGAACCTAATATTGTACACATTATTTTACGAAAAACCGGTAAGTTTGAGCTTGAAAATTTGAATAGCGTGTAATCTTTGTGAGAAAATTCATGTTGTCGTCGATAGTTTCAAGGCATATCTTCATTAATTCGCTGACACAGTACTTATTCAGAGTACTGACGCAGGCTTTTTTTAGAATACCGCAACATCAAACGCACGTCAAAATGGGATTTATTTCGTTATTTTTGGAGTTGCTCTTTGAAATATATAATTAACATAAGGTCTTACAATGACCCCCAATCAATGCGTTTTAAGCATAAGTCAAATTTAAATGAGGATTATATAACGTATATATATTATCACAAATGAACATAAACAATCGTGACATGATGATCCTCATTTCACCCCCACAATAATTAGTACACCTCGTTTAAATTTGACTCGTATGCTTAATGAATTTCTTGGGGGTCATCATAAGCAAGATCATTAAGATGTTACGTTGATTATATACTTCTAAGAACGACTCCAAAAATGACGATAGATACATCTTATTTTGATGTGCGTATGTTACTCTATAAGGCCTACACTTGAGTACTGCGTCAGCGAATCAATGAAGATATCGATGAAATCATACCGATCCGAGACTCATCTGTGAAATAATGAAAAATAAAAAAATTTAAAAAAAAATCCGTTTACGGGCTCCGAATGTAACGACAACAAAAAACAAAAGGTGTTTATGAAGACAATAACACGCTCTTGAGATTTCGTAGCATTTTAGGCGACGATGTTCAAATAAAGAATGTAATAAATTTTCTGATTCATTAAAAAATATCAAGTATAAACCAAATCCAGCTTAATGAACTGTTAAAAAAATAAATATGCTATCACACACACACACATTATGTTGTGTGGGTACCATTTTTCGGTCATTGCGTTTCACAATTACTGTCTTATTATATATATATTATCACAATTACTGTCTTATTATATAATATTATACTGTCTTACTATATATATANAATGTACAGATTATGATTGGCGGAGGGAAACAAAGGGAAGCCTCATTTGGTTTTTTGCACTTTGCATCGACAACGTGGCTCTATGATGTTTTTTTTTTTTTTTTTTTTTTCATCCACATTTCTAAGACGCGGTTTCCGCTCCGCTCAGCCGGAAGCTTATACTTTTTTTTCCCTCCTATCCCATCAAATGATAGATGATACAGTAGCGCGGACTTTCACGGGAATTCCTGTACTTTCGGAAATTGAATAAAGTTTTTTTTCTTTCCACCCATCCCAGCTAAAATTGTTCCAAAATGTGCTGATGGGCTACGGGCAGCTGGCGCGCATATGATGTAGCGCTGACCATCGCCGGTGCGAGCGAGAAAGTTTGACGATAAAGTCCTTCCCTCGTTCCTATCGTTCCTCGGACAATATTTACTGTATTGTGCGTACATTCAGTTACACGTACGGTTGAAAATTTACTAGCTTACACCAAAAAAAAAAAAAAAAAAAAACAGAAAAGAAGATGACCATGCGAGCGTTAAACATTCATGCGAGCATGTGCACGCTCACTGAATTGTCGAATTTTTAACACTTCTATCTCTCAAAATATTGAAAAAAAACTCTCTTTTTTTTTTTTTAAACTGTATATGCTACGTAGTACATAATATGAGTGAGTGTGAAAGAGCCTCGCTCCTGAGAGAGATATATATATCTCGTGTTTGAGATCTTCGGCTACTCTGAAAGTAAGATTTATTTCGTTTGAAAATTTCACAATTGGAGCACGCAGATGTTGCTGTAATTCTATAGCATCTCGAAACCTGTTGTTAGAAATGTAGGATAACGCAATAGCTTTTAATATAACGATGAGAATGATGACATATGTCGTTAAATTACACATCTGTTATGTTTCAGATAGGTATATATTTGTATTATTTTAATGATTGTGAGATTATTGACTAAAGTATACACGTAAAGGTAAAAAAATCTAAGGTTTTGGACAAAGAATTTTTTTCCGGCAATGATTTCAGTCATATATATAAACATGCACACACACCTATATAATACTAAAAAGAAATAAATATATACATATGAATAATATTATACATTGAAAAGGTAAGAATGCTTCAATCAAATTGTATCCCCAAAGTTAATTAAGTATATACTCTCGACTCGTAACTTGTATGCGCATGAAAAAGAGAAAAAATTTCCGATACCGTTTTAAAATTGAAAAAAAAACTTCCTCGGAAAATTACAAAAGGGAATTGAATTACTCACTTCAAATTAGCGCGCCAATGGCATCTCTTTTGCCGAACTACAAATATCTTTATCTTTCAATATATTTAATATATGCTATAACTCTTTCTCCCTTGATAACTGTCAGTAGCAGACGCAGCCAGTGTAATATATACTTATACCGTATACAGAAATTGTATTTACATGCGTACAATTGTAAGTCCACAAGTCCACAATCTACACGCAACAGTACCCGAGTGCGCCAGAGGTTGCACGTTCAGTTCAGAAACTTCAGAGTTCAGATTAAAATTCGGAGTCGTGTATGAGTGGAGAGTAGAGGGAGCGAGAGGGAGCTGAAGCGAAGTGTGCAATGCATTGGGCGCTTTCTCGGTGTGACACTGCAGCGACCGCGCGCGAAGAGCCAAAGAGAGAGAACACATAGCCGCATAGCCGAGCACGAGCACGCAGAGAGCGACGACACTTGGATCAGATCAGCTTGTACGGATGTACTATGTACAGAATATATTTAAGTTATATACAAACTTGCAACTTTGGAGTGTGCTGACTGTTTTGGAGAACACACAACAAGATCGAATCAATCGTAGTGGGTCAACGAATGTTAATTAAACTGTATGAATCGTACAATACATCCTAGGTATTAACGTCATTCGAGTACAGTAAGTACACATAAGATTAAGTCGAATTACAAGCTTATATCATATTATGAGAGAGATACACACGCAGCATGCGCTCTCACCCCTCGTTACCATGAATCTCAATATAGATATATAACAATCCGTTTAACTTTCAGACTCAGTGAACTCATCGTTTGTTTCTGTGTACGATTCCTTCTTCTGGCCCAAGAGTCTGACTTCATTGGAGTGGCTTTGCCATCAACAAGCTCTACCTACCTACAAGCCAATAATATATCTTGTCAACGTTTCATCTAATCATCACAACTGTTCGTCCGATAATAAGTAGAATAAAGAACGGTACTTAAGACGCTGCCATCAACGTCGTTTTAAAATCAAAAATTTTACGCGTCGTTCTAAAGCGTAGCCTTGGGTGATTCGTGTGTTATTTATTTGTTTATAGGTGGTCAACATACACATCAGGCTACATCAGGCTGCTGTGGACCTGAATAAGTAGACGGTCTCGAAATAAACGTCGCTCATCCGATCACCCTGGACAGTTAAAACCTCGTGAACACTTCATTTCGTCACATTATTACTGGACGTAGCCTCGCCTAACGAGCCAACACAAGGACAAATTCATGCTCGACCGTCTTTCGCTCCGTTTTCGCTTCTCTCTCGACTCAGCGAAATTTTATTTCAATGTTGCTGCTCTCTCATCGTAGCAGTACTTATTAGCTAGTCCAAGCTACACTATTACGTATCTGTTGGCTGCGGGAATCAAGCGTCGTCTTTGGATTTTAGCAAATATAATAAGTATTCGCGAGTGAAATAATAATAATGATGCCTCGTTATTGCTTCAAGTTGGATTCTTAGCAGTTTTAAACAATTGACTGAAGCAGCAACGATGCTCGATCTCGAAGCTTTACGATCTTAGCGCATTTTAAATATTGGTAAGTCGTTTTTCCATTACTAGTATACAACGAAAATGCATGTCGACTTTTTCTTCCT
Source organism: Copidosoma floridanum (assembly GCF_000648655.2). The sequence continues at coordinate 1,122,835 of NW_019382195.1, forward strand.
CTCATTCATTCTTTGGTTAGCTCATCCTTGAATTGTCATTGTTTATTGACTACCAAGATGTCTATAAGTTACAATTTGTTTTATCTATCCGCTTTAGTTTATCAATTCGATGTTTTAGGTTACATTAAGGTGTATTACTATATTTTATAAAAATTATGGCTAAGTTAATATTTTTCATAATAATTTTCAGATAGCGATTAGAATAAAATATAAGTATGGCTCGGCCAAGGAAGACAGAGGCAAAAGCCTCGGAAAAAGAGAAACCAACCCCACCACCAGCTGTGAGAAAGTCGAATAGGCAAAGAACTAAAAAGCAATTGAAAGAGCTAAAATTGAATGGTGATATTGCATCCCCAGTGGTCAACAATTCCGAAGATTCTAAACAATCTGCCGATAGTGATAACAGTCAAGAGCCATCTAAAAAAAATGTAGTTCCTAAAAAAGTAGGTAGGCGTAAAAAAACGGTTGTAGAAAAAGAAAAATCCACAACGGAAAGTGCAAGTGATCAAGGTGAAAATAGTGTTGATCAAAGTGATTTAAATGTTAATGTGTTGAACGTTGAAAAACAAATGGAAATCAGTGATAATATTGTCAATGAAGTTGTTTGGTCCGAAGATGTTATAGAAGAAACAATTATTTGTGAGGAAATGGAAGTTGATGCTGAAGTAACTGACAGTACTTGTATAACGCAGGATGAGAATGTTGTGCTTGAAGAAGTTTTGCTGATGAATGACCCTAATTTTGATGATAAAGATATCGTTGAATACACTCTCATAGAAACAGAGGATATAGATCAGCCTTTGAATGTTGTACCACGTGAAACTATCGAAAGTGTAACATCGATCAATGAAAACTATAAAAATACAAGTGACTGTGAAACAATAGAACAAATAGAACAAAGTGTTGCTAGTTTGTTGATGACTGACAATACCGAGTCTGTAAAAGAACCTAAAAGTGTTATTGATATTTCCCACAGGGAAAGTTATAGATCGTTAAGGAGTTCATCCAGAGGTAAAGGAAAGCCTCAAGAGTCAATAAACCAAGCCACCCCTGACAGTTCAGTAAAAAAAAGGACAGACCGAACGAGTAAAAAAGTTGCGTCTGATTCCGATGGTAGAGAAAAGACAGTTAGAAGAAAAAAAAACAGTTCTGCTGTGTCTGCCAATACTGTCGAGGCAAATAATACTCAAAGCTCTGTGTTACCATTGCCAAATGTTGTAGCATTACTGCAAGAAGATGATACTAGCTCGTCAATGTCTGAAAGAGCAGAAAGTCAAGATGTTTCTGATGCATCCACTACTGACTCTTTCAAGGATAAATTAGTGAATAATAGTCAAACTGTAGAAGAAAAGAATATTTGTAATTCTTTGGATACAAAAGTAACACTTGAAGCATCTAAAAATGCGGTACTTGGTAGTGAAGAACATTCCAGGGATAGTGAAATGGATGCAAAAGCTGATTCTGAAGATGTTAAAGTATCTAGTAGTAGTGAAAACAGCAATGATACTTTTTTATCGTCAGGTAGTTTTAAAAATTCCGACCCTAATTTAGACAACAAAAATTTATTCAACAAATTGAATGAAGGTGACAAAAAGTCTGGATTTAGAAGTCGCAGTGGAAGCACTGACACGACTGAATCAGAAACAAGTTCTTCTGGTGTTCGCCGTAGTAACAGAATCAGAACCATTGGTTTGATGAAACCAAGGTAGATGCAATTTTTTTCTCATTACTTCTCAGTAAAACTTAACAAGTAGCTATAATTTTTTTTTTCTCAATCACTAACTGAAAATTTTTCTTCTTTGCTTAATATAGGTCTCGAGGTCGTGGCTTAGTTACAAAGACATCTATAGAATCTTCTAAAATATCCATTCAACGGGAAGAACAGGATAAGCTCCTAAACAATGTTCAAGCAACCTTAGAAAAAGGACAAAACAAAAATGGTTCTGATAACTCGTCAGAAACCTCTCAGTCGGACAAGGAAAATTCTAGTAATAAAACAACTGCTCCACAAGATGTTCTTACACCATTACCATCTATTAATAATGCAACTGCTGGTTATGATTCAGATTCAAATAAGCCCGTAAAAGTAAAATCACGTTGGCGACGATCTAGTGAATTAGAGATGAGCAATTCGGAAGCTTGGGCAGTGAACCAACCAAACGCAAATATTCCCAACTCTTTGGGAATCCAAGGATTTTCAACAGGCATCTCAGCGAATTCGTTTAATGATTTCAAATCACAATCTATTGGAGTGGGATCGCAGCAAGAAACGAGAACGGAAAGCCAAGATGTGGTGGTAGTTCCATCCCACAGCAGTAATACTAGTATGGATACGTCTGGTAGTTCTACTGTGATTACTAACACTTCATTGATAAATGAAACTTCTTCAACAGCGTCAACTCTCAAGTCAATTGGAGCGAAAATTCATCTGCCAATGATTTCTGCGAACGCAGATAGGGAGATGGAAGAAAGGCTTAGTCAATTTGAACATTTGAAGGAAAATTTGTACTTGACGGAACGGTGAGTTGAAATATATTTATTTGATCAAATTTCATTTACAAAAATGATTTCAAATTTAATGAAAAATACTCTTGCAGTTATACCAATAAGGAAACGAAGCGAATGCTATGTGATTGTTTTTTAACTGAAGAAGAATTTGAAAGAGGAGAATTAGCTTGTGGTGAAGATTGTCTCAATAGGCTGTTGATGATTGAATGGTGATGGATCAATTTATGTAATTCGATGATAATTTTTATGTTGTGAAGAATACATGTGATTAATATGTGATTTTAGTGGGCCTCGATGTCTTGTTGGCGATAGATGTACTAATAAGCGGTTTCAAAATAGCGAGTACGCGGATTGCGAAGTGTTTCGCACCGAGAAAAAGGGTTTTGGTTTAAGAGCCAGAACCAGTTTAGATGCGTAAGTTGTACCAATCTAATTTAATTTTAGTAACGATTAGCTTTGCATTATATTATTATTATTATTTTGAAAAATTACAGAGGGGATTTCATTATGGAATACGTTGGTGAGGTCGTGAATCCAAAGGATTTCCGAAAAAGGGCAAAAGAATATTCAAAAGACAAAAATAGACATTACTATTTTATGGCGTTGAAATCCGATCAAATTATTGATGCAACAATGAAAGGCAACGTATCTCGTTTCATTAATCACAGTTGTGATCCGAATGCTGAAACTCAAAAGGTAAACAATTTATAATAGAGTTGGTGTAGGATTTTATTTTTCCGTTTTGATTTAAAATGCATAATTCATTTGACTACTAATCACTATTTTAGTGGACTGTTAATGGTGAATTAAGGATTGGATTTTTTATTAAAAAATTTGTAGCTGCAGGAGAAGAAATCACTTTTGACTATCATTTCCAAAGATATGGGTTCGTAGAATGATTGTTTTATGAATTTTTTCAAAAATATTACTTGACGATTGTTTTTCCTCATTGTATACACGAATGTTGCATTGAATATTTCAGAAAAGAGGCGCAAAAATGTTTCTGTGAAGCAGCGAATTGTAGAGGTTGGATAGGTGATAATCCAGAGGACAATAAAGAAAAGTCAGAATTCATGGATGATCTGGAAGATGATGACGATGATACTGAAGACGAGGATGAGGAAGAAGAAGATGAAGAAGAAGACGGAGGAGAAGAAGAAAAAGCACAGGAAGAAAATAAAGAAGATAATAAAGAAATTAAAGAAAAGAAACCCCGGAAACAAGTGAGGAGAAAGAAAACTGAAAAGAAAGTGTCTGATCACATGGAAGATGAGGATGTAAGTTGTAAAAAAATTAACTTTTTAAAATTATTTTACAATCTTGAATCACATAATATCTAAAATGTAATGTTTCAGTTGGAAGAACAGATCGAAAAATTATGTCGTACTGGTTTGAAAAATCGAACCCATACTTTAACTCTGAGTCGATTGATGGTTCGAAGTAGAGAAATACAACACAGAACACGTCTTCTTAAAGTAATACAATCCGGAGATCACCCCTGCCGAAGATTATTCCTTGATTATCACGGTCTCCGATTAATATGGAGTTACATGATGGACGTTATCGGAAGTGATACCGACGTTGTTCAACAATTCAGATTAGAGATATTGAAAACTCTGAGCACACTGCCAATACCCAATAAAACAATGCTAATAGATAGCAAAGTACTTAGCATAATAGAAAAGTGGTCGAAGCAACATTATCATTCTCCTGTTAGTGGAAACTCGCCAGATGATGATCAGTCAAAACTGAAATCGAGTAGCAGCGACGAACCTACCACTAGTCCAATGGAAATTGATAGTAAGGACGAAATTCAGTCTGAAATTACGAGCAATTCTAATGCAAATGACATTAAAAAGCCTGTAGAAATTAAGAGCGATATCAAAGGAGAAATCAATGAATATTCAATAATATCCGAGTTGGCATCTAATCTTCTTGCTGACTGGTCAAATTTGAAAGAAGTTTTTCGTATACCAAAGAAAGAGCGGATAGAACAAATGAAAGAGCATGAAAGAGAAGCTGGTAAGTATTGTGATAAATTAAATTGGATAAGGTTTTAATTTCTTTTTATGCTACCCAGTGACAATTTTTTAATGTTTCGTTTTAGATCGCGGATACAAAGAAAAAGTAGAAAAAGAAGTTAGAGATGGTACCTTTTTCGACAGGTGCGGTTTATAGTATAAAACCGTTGGATCTTCAATTTACAATTTTTGTTAAAACTAAATTGATGTTTTACAGGTATAGAACTGACAGGTATAGTTCACGTAGTGACTCAGACAAGCGGTTGCGTCGGGGAAGAGACTCGCCGGATTTTGAGCATGGAAGGTCCAAAGACAAAAGAGGCTTGGATGAACGGCCAAACTTGGTGCCGATGCCGCGCATGACCAAGTATGAGCGTCGACAATTGTTTGCCTTGAAGGTCGCGAAAGAAGAGGAAGAAAGGCAACGACGCCAGCATGAAGATTTGTGGCAGCAACATGAGGCGCAGTGTCTTGCCCTTGGCTTGGATCCTAACACGACCGCAGCATATGATCCACAAACGGGTTATCCACTCTTTTTCAACCAGCAATTGGGCCAATGGCAAGCTATTCCCTGCCAAGTTCCAGGTAAAAATGGCAAATTAAATGATTAAAATTAAAGAGAATGCTTTTTTTACGTCAGCTAAGCTCGAAAATTAAAAAATTTGTAGAAGGAGCTACACCTGAGACTATTGCTACCATGTTCGCTGCAGCTGGAGGATCTGAGATCGTTTATCCACCAGGATATGACCCAGCAACAGCTGCGGTGCCACTTCAGATGCAAAATGGGCCAACGACAGCTTCAGTTACTCAGCAGCAGCAGCCAGTGCAACCTGAATTTGAACAGCCTTCTTTCGATTCACTGCCACCCCCACCACTTGATTTGCCACCCAAATGGAAATGGGCCAGAGATAAGAAAGGTCGACTCTACTATTTCCATGTGAAAGACCGAGTCTCTCAATGGTTGCCACCACCACCCGACCATATCGCCGTACAACCTGATTCCTCCGATACTTCGGAGTCGAGCGACGAAACGAGTTCGTCCAATGACGAGGAGGAGGAAGTCGAGCCGCAGTTGGGCACTCCTGAACAACAGCTGGTTGAGCTTATGGAGGCCGACGAAATCAAAGTAGAGCAGTGCGTTCCCCCGGAACCTAAGAAACGTCGAGACGGACTCGTTCAAGAGAGAATCATCAGCGTAAATACTCTATGCATAGACATATATTTAACTTTCTATTCATGGTCATTAAGATTATTGATTTTTTTTTTTATTAGCCCCGGCGAGAAGAAGATAGAGTAGATCACAAGAAATACAAAGAAATCAAAGAAAAATTAAGACGACACAAGGAGAGAGCCAAAATAAAAGAGCAAGTGGAAAAAATGAAGAAAATGAGGCGTAGCAGCAAATCGAAATCGTATTCAAAGCATAGTACAATTACTTCCGACATGTCTCCAACGACAGAACGGAAAATCAAAGATGCTTTTAGAATCAGCATGGCCGAAGTGATGGTACATTTCCTTAATCCGTATCGAAAAAACGATTGTAAACAAGGAAGAATTACAAATACTGAAGATTTCAAACATCTTGCACGCAAGGTAGTATATTTGTTTAACTCTACACTTCTTTTATCTTACTGTAGTTGCAAAAATTATTTATTTATGTTTCAGCTAACGCATTTTGTCCTTGCAAAAGAATTAAAACATTGCAAAAGTGTCGATGAGTTGGAGTGTAATGACAATGTTAAGCATAAAGCTAAAGACTTTGTTCGAAAGTATATGAGTAAATTTGGTGCAGTGTACCAGAAAACGGATGAAGATTAACTTCAACGATAAATTAAGGAAAGTGATTTACGCTATTTATTATCAAAATGACTGTATCTATGTGAACTTTTCTTTATTCCTCAAGTATTTTTGTGTAGATAAGTCACGCGAACTTGTGAAAAACTATTGTAAAATATTGATCACTTATTGTGGTGGATGAAATGTCTCAAGATAACTATAGTGATTGTTGGATATTTGATTTTTTAATTTTGAAAGTTTTGTACAAATTGTTAGGTTACTAAACATACAGGAACTTTTTGTGAGATGTTTTCTTACTATCATTTTGTAAATTGTTGATATGAACTCAATTTATCATGTAGCAAGAAAACAAACTTGTTAATGTAAAATTTGAAGCTATTTGTAAACCGCGAATATATTATTTATATAGTATATTCGCTTAAGCATATATATTATTTATGATAAAAAGCGCGTTTACAACATTTGTGTCGTTTGGCTTATTCAATCCATGTCATCCTCCAAATATTTTACATAAATGGATGAAAATTATTATTTTTTTTTTATTTTTTTTTTTTTTAATACAACAAAGAAATTGAGGACAACATCGATCAGGTATCAGTAAACATAACGTTTCTTACCTAAAAATTGTACTGATGCCAAGTCTTTTTTAAAAAATATTTTTTCCTAATGCCATCCACCAAATTTTATATGTAGATACATTTTTTTCTAATCAATGGCACGGTACAATTTCTTTTATTCATGTTATCACCATTATTTTTTCCAATTTACCCAGGAATTGGAAATAGGAACCATGTAAATATTTTACAGCTAATTAGTTATTTTACGTAGATTTTCTAAATTACTTATTAATAGCATTGTTACATTTTAACTGCCCCTTCCACGATTTTATTTAACGTTAAAATAATAATTGTCGAGTTTAGTACGTATTTTTTGTAAAAACCATTCAATGATTTATTTTTTCAAGTTCATTATCTTGTTTTGCTTCGTGGCAGCGTTGAAAAATAAAAAATTTCATGTCTCTCCACATGTATTATATGCATACAACAGTTAAGCGTGTAGTCTATCTGAAAAAGATTTTTCTCTTATTTAATATCAACATGTATTGAAAACAAAAACATGTTTGCGCTAAAGAGTTTGTAAAAAATACGAGCGTATTTGTGATGGAGATAAAATGGTAAATATTGTGAATTATCAATAACAACAAAGTTGTATGTACATTCATTGGCCAAATGTACTTGAGCGGATTGAAAATTTTTGTACAAAATAATTGTAAAATTTCAGCTTTTCAAGTTGTTTATAAGTTTTTGAGTATTTTCGACACGTTTTCTAAGACAGCTACAAGAAGACTTCAGACTCCTATTTGCTCGTTCTTTCACTTTCCAAGCTGCCTCCCTTGAAACATTCAAATTTGCATAAACTTCCATTTCTTCAAGACTCCTTAAAGTAGACTCCAAATGTTTCAGTTTGGTAGACAATATCTGAGAAAGTATAGACCATGTCTAGAAAAAAAAAAATTTTTTTTTTTTATTGTAAAAACGGTTAAACAAAAAAGTTCAATTTCAAATACGTAAGAATATTTACTTTGTTCTCCAATATCATCTCGGATACCTCAGTTTCCTTTGTACTTTTTCGTCTATTTTTCTTTTTTAAAATATTAGGCTTGATGTGTGATGCAGCTAAAGTACAAATGGCACTCAAAAAAGCTAAAGTTTCTCCACAAGTGGACGCCCTGAATAAAATATTTTTTAATGAAGCTTCCAAGTCTCTTTGGGGCACAAGCAAAAGCTTCAAACAATCCGATTCTTTTAGTGCCTCGAGGCATTCCGCATCGGGGTATGACGAATTAGCCAGTGAATCGGCAAACTGAGCAATCAAACCCAGTTGTTTGGAGCTATAAATTTCACGCAAACGATCCACAGCATCCAGAGGAACTAAAACGCTATTTATTCTGTTGATTTTATCATCAACACATACAAACTCGAATTTTTTGAGAACCAAAGGAATTGTTTCATTTTGCAATTTTCTTAATTCGGCAGCTAATAAAGACATGGTTGCAGATGAATCTGATGCATCATTGGCAGCCGCTATTATTCTCAGAATGATACTACGAGCAGCCAGTAAACAAACCATACACTCCCGTGTTTCCTCTTTCATGCGTATATCATCGTCCTTTTCTTGAAGTGGTTCCCAACCTACCACAACCTAGAATCGTAAATTTGTTTAAAAACTAGTATTTGATGATTTATTTGAATGAATTAATCTAGTGAAGATAATACAATCCTTACATCTACATCTCGATTGTCGCGCAATTTATCCCATCGAATAGGGTCTTCTGCGTATTTAACGTTCATGGTGGATAGCGTTAAAGCAACCTGATTTGGACTTTCGCAATTGCTCAACTCTAATAACATTTTGTCGACGGTAACTGAAGCAAAATGAATTGAATTTTTCAAACGCTCTTGAAATTCGAGAAATTCTTCGATTTTGAGGAAACTCCCATATCTAAATGCAAACGCTAAATTATCGGCGCTCTGAAAAATTAGGACAAGCATAAGTATTTTAAAAGTAATTGAAAATAAATACGGAAGTGAAATAAAACTAACTCACATCCTTGTAACTCGAAGTAAAAAATTTAGCAGCATTGTCTAGACAATTCGCTGCCTGAGTTAAAAAACCAAGAGGCGCGAGTAATGGTACATGTAGGTAACCTAGAGAATCTAATTGGATATGTTTACAATCTAACAGTGAATAAGCATAATCAGCAGCTTCTGCTAATCCTGCCTCTAAATACGTCTTTATCAAAAGTATCTTTATGTGAAAATTGGCAGGACTGGACATTAGTCCTTCTTCTAAAAGTATCATTGCTCTAAAACAAATGCAAATGTAAAAAATGTTAAAGTATTAAATGTTTTAATAGTAGTTAATTCATGTGAAAGCGACATACTCGCACAGTAATTCTGCTTCTCGTGTGTCGTTCCACAATTGATGCAAGATGTGAACAGCCAGGAGTATGTAAGAATCAGCAGGACAGAAATCAGTTGGTAATCTAGTGTCCTTCGGACAGAGAGCATTTCCTTTCTTGTATGATTCAGTAAAATATTTTACAAGTTCCCTTCTCTGTTCGTCACTCGTTCTCGGCTGGTGATGTCTTCCACAAATACGTTTTAACTCTTCAAAATGAATATGCTTTTGCATTTGGTCGACCGTTACTGGATATTCATTTTCCACCATCCCAATATCAGTCTCGATCTGTCAATTTATAAAATTGATTCAATTGATAGAAAATATTTCTCATCGCGAAAACAATCATTTCTCATACGTGTTCTAATAATTCTTCCACATCAGCATCACTCAAGAGATGTAGATATAATTTTAATTCACCAACTACGCATCCTTTGGTTCCAAATTGCTTGAAATATTGTCTCATATCATCACATATGTGTGCACAATGCTCGATTTCCAATTTTTGTTCATTAGCACGCTTCAGTAATTCCAAACGCGCAAGTTGAGGCGATCGTACTTTGTCATCAAATGTGAGAGTGATTGTTTCATTCAAAAACTTGTAACATTTGGTAGCTGTTTGACACTGTAGACCTGCTGTTAAATATTCCTGATAATATACCCAGTTATCTCGACTAGAAAAATAATAAAATAAAAATAGTTAATTGTACGCATTACATTGGCGATAGAGCACACTTTTTTTTTAATAAACAATTACTCGTTACGTATAAGTTCTTCGTAAGCTTTTGTAGCTTGATCAAAAGATTTCATCTTAAGTAGTAATTTAGCTTTACGTTGTGGAACATGAGTGAGAAAATTTGCCAATTGGCCAGATAAAACTTTAAGTATTTCATCTGTCTTTCCTTGGAGATCTAAAATCATCAAATACAACTGCACTTCTTGCTCTGCCTCTATTTTGTTTTCGTTGATAAATTTTAGCACCTAGTATAAAAAAAAAAAATTTTTCAATAAATTTATGAAAAACATCAAGGTCACAGCTAATAAATAAAACAAACCATTCTCTCTGCCAACATCAAAGAAATTCTTTTGGCCTGCTCGTCCTTTTCATGCTGAGCCTGCATCACACAACTCATAACAGCCCAAAAGTAATAAGGATTCTTAGGAACTACTTTGTATAAATGTAACGCTGTTTGCTGCTGTTTCTTGAAATCCCCCAATCTCACATAGGACATGAAAAGATGCGTGAGAAGATCTTCATTTTGAGGATCAGCTCTTGATGCGGCCTCATAGACCTCGCTGATTTTCTCAGCTAAAAAAAGAAAAAACGTTTAACGGTGTTTTTAAAGTGCAATAAAATGAAATTATAAGTCGAGTAATCAGTGCGTTGGGAGAACAGACAAGTTATAATAATCAACGAGGTGACTATGGGATATCTGGGCAAATATATATTGATGATAATACTAACGTTGCTGTGTTTCTCTGTAACAGATACTCATGGCTTGGAGCGTTGATTCCTCGAATGGTCCAGACTCTCCACGCACCTGGTCAATGATACTCTGGCACTCGTCCTCTTTACCGAGGCGAAGCAGGGCCAGTGCCTTCAGAACGCGGACGCACTGATTTTTCGGATGCTTCTTCAGGAACTTTTCCGCCTCGTGGTAAGCGCTTTTGTTATTCCCATTGTCAAGCCTATCTGAAACGAGCAGCAGTACGTAGCCGCGAATAAGTTCTGCAGTGTATTATCATCATCATCATCATCATCATCATCATCATAATCAAGATCTTTATTAGCATCACCATGAACATCATATCATTTTTAGATGATACACCACCACCACCAATGAGTACCATATAATTACATAACCTCGCGGTGCCGGCGCGCGTGCCCGACTCTCGCGACCGAGCGTCCCCGGGTGCTGCAAAGAGCAACGACAGTCCCAGGAGACGGGGGCACAGTGTCGGGGGACCGTCGTGCATATTAAATTGATATGTTGTACAGCTTGTGTGCAATGACAATCTAACGAGATATAAGTACGTGTATACATATAAATATATATACGCCTATATATATATGTATACATATGTACGTGTGGTATATTGCGCGAGAGCAACAAGCATCAGTCGGCTTACCGTAGATGGGCTTAAGCCGGCGCTCCGTCACGACATCGGGCTTCTGCTTCGCCGCCATTCTGTACTTTGTCGGGTGACCGAAGGCTCTGATGGTTGCTCATCACTTCGTTAATGATCGAGCTGATGTGATGTGCGGAGAGCTGCTGCCGTGCCGCCGTTGCCGCCGCCGCGCCGTATAAGTCGTCACGTGTGTGTGTGCCTGTTGTATATTTAAATTGTAGATGTAGAACGCGAGGCGTAAGTCTTAATTTTACCCGCAGATGCACACGATGAACGTCTCGAGAGCCCCAGCCCCACGCTCTTTTAACTCGTCCCTACGCCACTGTGCCTTTGCTCCAAAACGGCGCGCTCCCCGCGTAACTCACCAGCGGAGCCAGTTTAAAACCGTGCAAGTCGCGAGAGCCGCTCAAAAAAAGAGGGGTCGGCCGACAAGGGCACTTTTTAGAAATAATTCGACTCCGATACTCGAGAAAATGGTATATTGAGTTCACGTACGGGTACGAAACTCCCCGATCTCCCTCGCCAGAATAACTCCCCTCGGGACCTCCGCTCGACAGACTCCACATTTGCATATACTTATCTCATCTCTTTTTCTCTCCAATACAAAATATATACATTCCCCCCTCTGATCCAACCCCTCCCCCTCTCCGACGCCCTGACCATTCATGGAATTCAAATACACATCACCCACGCGCACCCACCCACATTTGTGTGGCGCCAACACTTTTTTTTATGTCAACGCTTATTTTTTCGAATTAACAAAGTGCGCGTGAAGAACATTGCCAGTTTACCTGCAGTGAGATTAATGTTAAAGAGAAATGTTTTTTTTTTTTTACTGTCGTGTATAATATAGATATGAATCCGTCAAGCCCGGGAATATCGCAATTGCCGAAGCCGCGGCAATCATCGTATGATAAATTAGATACCTATTGACATAAATGTATGACGTGAGTTTTCTTTCAAAAAAAAAAAAAGAAACCTTTAAGCGATTGCTCTTTAAAAAATTTTTTTCACACAAAACGTACCCAATTCTCGTGCCATTTTTTTTTTTTGTATGTACTCTTAACATTATTATGAAGAAATTTATTATATTTCTCAGCAACTTGTTTGTCGTAAATGATTGCCTTATCGCACAGTTAGATTTAATTACGAGAATCCTTTACTAAAGAGTGACATGCACGATCCGCCACGAACGTTTTAAGACTTTTAAGAGCTTTTGGATACATCAAAGCTGAATATCTCTTTTTTCTTATCTCCTGATATATTTCTATTCCGCTAATTAACCGAGGGATTGTATCTGTCGGGTATTGTTAGTGTGAACACTTTGTCGAAAAAGTTTTTCTCGGCACTGCTGCTGACCAAAAAAACAAAAAAATGTTAACGACACGTTAAACTTTATTTAATTTACAAATGAATGTAATGACAAATTTTTAAGTTGAATAATCATGCTGGTCAAGACGAGAAGAAAAGTTTTCCAAAAGTTGTTTCGTTACTTAAAAACTTGAAAACTATATATACTTTTAATCACTCGCACATGGATGATGAGATGTTTAGCAATGATTTTTACCAAGTACTAGTCAAGTCAAGAATACATTTGATTTTCGAATATACCTCATCAAACAATCTTCGAGTTTCGCAATTACATAAACATGCAACAGAATTAAATATTAAAAAGCATGAGTAAGCCAATCATGTTACGAAGGCTGATAATCGCGTGATCTATCAATTTTACAGTCCTCAATGGTACGATTTGTAATTGACATGCGTGCATTTTATACATGAATAGTAAAATATAAGAGAAATAAGTAGCGCAGTGAAAATAATATAAGAATAAGGTAAATCCAATAATTGCGAGAATAATTGCTACGTGAGTGACGAAGAACATAATATATTATATACGTGCCGGCTGCAGTTGCCGGTTGCAACAGGTGTACTTATATATTAGGCAGTTTGGGATACATTACAAACAGACGGATACATATATTGTTATTATTGCATATCCCATCATTGTTACAAAAAAATTACAATTTGATGTTTTTTATGTTAAGTCTATATCTATTCTATACTACTTTAATCTCGCCTTCGTATACTTTTACTTTTTCAACTTGACTCTTAAAACGTCTTAAAAACGATTGTTGAATTTTATTAAATCATCATGCATGATATACTCTAAATTACATGAAATATAAGTGTTACATATAAGTACTTACCTATACTTAAATAGAAGAAATTTTAAATGGCCGGTGTGCTCGATGCTCGTATGCATATATTTTTATATATGTATATGTATATGTGTGTAGTCTGCTCTCTTTACTATACTTACTGATGTTTGTCTGTGCACTTTGCACGTGCAGTGTGCTGGTTATAATTGCTCGCGATTGCACTGTATAATAAAGTTGAATAAAAATATAGTGTGATATAACTGGTAACAATAATTCTGACTTTTCTCTACAAAAGCACGTAAGCATGCCTATTTAACTGAGTTAATTACAATTTTTATAAAACCGTAAATTATTGTTTTCGTTTTGCAAAGCTTTTTAGGTTTTTTTTTGTTTTTTTCATTTTACAATTCGCAATAATATACATCTGTATGTGCGCGTTGAAATTTTGAAGTTTTTCAATAATGAGTAAACTACGGTATTTTTCAATACAAAATGTAAATGATTTTTCAAATATTCACATTATTACAGCTATGGCATCAATGGATACAAAATCGGAGTCTACAGAGGGTAGCTCGAAGAGCTCTGAGAAAGATAGCACGGATGAAAAAGACAAGCCAACCTGTATAATAGTGCTTGGAATGGCAGGTTCAGGAAAAACTACATTTGTCACCCAACTTGTAACTAAAATGTACGACGGCGATAAACCCTACGTTATTAACTTGGACCCTGCATGCAACGAAGTTCCTTATCCTGCTAATATTGGTATTTATGATTTTGAGCACTGGTTATTATTATTTGATGTATAATTTTTATTTCATCAGATGTTTAAGTTTTTATTTGAAACTGCAGATATAAGAGATACAGTCAATTACAAAGAAGTCATGAAACAATATAGTTTAGGACCAAATGGAGGAATCGTCACGGCCTTAAATTTATTTTCAACTAAATTTGATCAGGTCATAGATCTCGTGAAAAAAGCAGGAATAAATCACAAATATGTAGTTATAGATACACCAGGTCAAATTGAGGTTTTCACTTGGTCAGCCAGTGGTGCAATTATAACGGAAGCATTGGCATCTCATTTTCCCACTGTAATTGTTTATGTTATGGACACTGTTCGAAGTGTCAAGCCTGTTACATTTATGTCCAATATGCTGTATGCTTGCTCTATTTTATACAAAACTAACAAGTTGCCTTTGATTGTGGTAATGAACAAAGTAAGTAAAGGAAAAAAAATTGTATCTCATTTGTATCTATGAAAAAGTAATTATGAGAATTTAATTTTTAGACTGATATAGTGGATCACAGCTATGCCATTGAATGGATGCAAGACTTTGAAGCGTTTCAAGAGGTACTGGAGTCCGAAACGTCTTACATCAGTAATTTAACACGCAGTATGGCACTTGCTCTTGATGAATTCTACAATAATCTACTCTGTTGCGGAGTTTCATCGATAACAGGAACTGGAATTTCAAACTTTCTTACACTTGTTACTAATGCTAGGAAGGAGTATTACGAGTAAGATATTACAATGAGTTTTTTTTTTTTTACCAACACACTTATGAAAATACAATTTTTTTTCTAATAGACACTACCGAGTTAAGTGGCAACAAATTCGGGATAAAAAAGTGAAGGAACAGCAGAAAAAAAAAGAACAGCAATTGTTGAGTGCAGCAAAATCTACTTCTGGAGAACAGGTTCCTCTCATTACAACAGTCAATAGTGGAAGAGAAATATCTGATATTTATTTGAAGCACCCAGCAAATGAATCAAGTGAAGATGAAGAAGGTACGGAAAATGCCACTGAAGTAGATGAAGATGAACGTAAAGAAGCTGAATCATTTAAGAACTTTTTGGAAAAACACAAACAAGATCATGAAAAAAGAACCATGAATCAACAGTCATCTTCTAATGAATCATAGTTTTAAATAGGTTTAAGTATTTATTGATTATTATATTTTTGCAATAAAACTTTTTATTTCAAAATTGTACAGTCGATTGTTTTTGTTAATCATTTGTAAATTAGAATAATAATCGTCACATACGTTCCCGTTGATACAGGACTACTATAGTTTGTGTATATCATGATTGTAGTTTTTTTTTAAATTTTACTTTACTCGTTGCATGTGTTCCATAACTCAGTTTCGAATTATTATTGATAAAAAAAATCGCGGTTACAAGATACCCAGGTGATTATAAAAGTAACGATTTAAAAAAAAATAATTTATAAAAACTTACATTTTTGTATTTACAGCTTTTTTACAATTTATAAAAAATTTCAACATATTTAGTCATCATCTTCAGGATCAGGTTCATCAAAGTCTCTCATTCTTACATCTTCTTCCTCGCCATACTGAATAATATTATCAACTGTCAATTTTATATCTGCTATACTCTCTTCATCTTTAATATTTAGTGGTAAGAATCTGACCAAGCTGTAATCTTCGATGACTCTACCAAGTGCTTGCGTGAGCTTGCTGTAATGGTCGTCATCTTCTTCAGCAAGTAAATTCATTGGATCCGGTTCCAAGTACATGTCCAACTGTTTCCTAGCAGCTTTTGACAACAAATCCATTTTACTGAGAACATTCACGTGAGGCAATTCCAAATTAATCATAGCCGTCAGTGCAGCCATTGTGCCGGACAAAAATTTTGATGCATCAACCAAGAACTGACTGTCAACTAAAAACACCACACATAAGTGGAAATTGGAGTCTTGCAAAGCAGTGATCAAGTCTTTCATAACTGTCATGTGCGTATACAACTCCAATTGTCCAGGACAGTCAAAGATAATGTAATCATCGTCGGTATCTTTCAGTTCATCCTTGAGCCAAGACAAATTTTTTATCAAGTATCTAAAAAGTAAAATTTACTCTACTTAAACAATTGATTTAGCATTAGTTGGAGATTTTTTCTGAAAAGAAAAACTCACTCAAAACTATACACCAGAGAACCATTGGGTCCCAAATTCAGAGTTTCTGCAACATCGTCCACAGAAATAAGCTCTCTGATATCAATGAGACAGTCATAATCAAAGTGTTCGGCTGCAGGATCGAGATTGACAACGTCAATTGTTCTTCTGTCGGCAGCAGCATGTTTTTGCATTATAGAACAGTACGTGGACTAAAATAAAAATACAAGAGGGTAAGTATTTTTGAATATGATTTGTACTTACTTTTTAAACAGTTTGTTTTTCGTATCATCGCTACTTAGGTTAGATGCGTAAATTTAATGAAAATTTAAAGTGATTACCTTGCCACTGCCTGCCGGTCCAATCACTAATTGTCCGTACCTCATTTTTTTAATTTTTAATAAAAGTAATGAACGTTAAGTATACTTTAAATAAAAAAAGAAAACGTTCTCTACGAGACGTTTGAATTCACGTACTTAAGTTTATATTTTTTGTCCGGTCGCTTTCGCTAGTCAAAATCTTTACTGACGGCAGAGTAGAAAGTGACAGTACCATCACGTCGTAAGTATAAAACGTAAGAGCTGCAATATGATTTGGCAAACATAAGATAGAGTGCGATGCCATAATACATTTTCTGCAATAATTTTGAGAACCAAAAATCGTTACGCGTACATACAAAAACGAACAAGTATTACTTATGCAGTAGGTATGCATCACAGATAAAGTGATTATTACTAAGTAATTGATAATTCTGACTTTTTCAATAATTACCATAAGTAAAAGATATTTGCGTGGAAACATGATTTTGTGTAGAGAAAACACCTGTTAACGAATAAGTACTTGTGAACGCAAATAAAAATTCATACCCTTAAAGAAAAAAACACGAGAACGAGACAGATTATTGACTGTAACACTATACATACTTACAATGAAAGTTCCAAACAACCGCGATGTCTATCTTTGATATCCGAAGCAATCATAAATCAGGTATTTTCCCGCAAAAGAGGCGAAAAAAGTGTGGACTTTCGGAAATTTTTCTGATGAGCCACCGACATAATAATAATGATACCACGTGTAAAAATAGTTATTGTATCCGTCGTGGAGAGAGAGAGAGATGATCTCGATACCCTCGATTCTCTTTTGTGCCAAGAGATTCGATTAAAATTTTTTTTGACATCCCAGCACTCCAAGACAATGGATAAGGAAGCCTGCAGCTTTCCCCCGGAGGGGGCCACTCGCGGACGACGCAATTACATTTAATAAGAAATTAATCCCGTCGTGTCCGACGATTCAATCCGATGTTGCTGCAGTTGCAGTAATTTCGCCCTTCCCCTTCTCGTGGCTCTTTGAAAAGTATATGGGTTAGGTGCGTCTATAGAGTACAACCTCTTTGTTTTTCGAATGATAAAATAATTGCAGCTTAGTTTCCCCGTTCCATTTCGACAAATAATTGTGTCGTTGTTTTTTGATTATCGAAAAACTATATACCCACGAAATACATATACTCATTATTTTAATTTCATCACGATCTGCTATATGTATGTATATATTTATAGTTTCCTTGAAGCGCTTCGAATTTTTTTTTTCCCCTTATCGCCTCGAATGGAATATATTATTATTGCCAGCGAATCGTTTGAAATTACTTTTTTGTAACAACGCAACGAACAATATTTCATGCAACAAAGGGTAATAATTATATCACATATTATCATGTATACATTGGGATGACGCAAGAAACTCGATAGATTTTCTATATGTAGGTATAACGAAAGCTCGCACCAAGTGCATACGGCAACGAGAGTGTTACAGCACGTCCAAATCTGGCATATTGTACGTGTTTCTAAAAAGTATACTATTAAAAATATCAACTCTATATGCATATTATAATATTACTCCATACATGTATATACGTTACATCGATCGTTGTGTCGACGGTATAATACCTACAAAGTCATCCATTAAAGCTGTATAAAATTCTACATTTGGTGAAAACCAAAATGAAACGCGTTGCCTCATAACACACGCGCTCGTATAACTATATGTAACATTTTATGCCCTGCGGTAATAAATTGTACAAAATTTGAATTTGTCGCCACGAGGCACAACACAGGTGTGTGTATGAATATTATTACATACAGCAGTGTATTCATATTACAAATTGTCTCTCGTTACATTCAAAGTATAGATATAATATACACTTAAGTCGCGTCGTTTGTTTATTCAAATTTTTGACGAGTCCCCCCCCCATGACCAGCCGGCCGGCCGGCTTATTTCCAAGATATACATGTATATATATATACTTACCACCTTCTCGTTTCTAATTTCAATAATTCCTCGGGCGCCGTTAGAAAGCTATCGAAGAGAAGACCGATTTTTTTTTTCCCCGCGTACAGCAAATGTATCCCACACGGGCAACAATGAGAGCAAAGAAAATCTAATTTGAGGTTTCCGCGATAGATCGCAGGCGCGCGCGAGGGTGTTAATCGGCCGTTAACCACCACGCGGTATATCATCATTATTTGCCTGTTATCGGAGCCAGTAGTATATACTTGTACCTATATAGGTGCGCGAATTGCAGCGGCAACTATTAACTTGGATCGATTGCTTACTCTGTTTTACAGCGAACGACGTCCTGCAAGACCGAGAGGAAGGAGATCGACGTTTATACGTGATGTGCTATATACAGGATAACCAAAGCTGTGGCCCTCATATGAGAGGTATATACACCTTTCTTATACAGCGCGGCGGGGGGGGGGGGAGAAAATCGGCCCGGCTTCTCTCTGTACGCGTGTGTATATACGTGTGTACACACACGGGAGATCGGGAGTAGCTCTCGGACTTTTTTTTTTTTTCTCTCTCTTTCCCCGGCACGCGAGAACACACCGACGGGAGGCTGCCGTTGGGCTCCACGAGAGAGCCTCCGTATACAGCAAAACGACGAGTGCTATCACTAAACTCGGAGCTCCGAACCGGGCCGGGCGAGCTCCTCTTTTATACCGGCGCGCTTGCGGTTTTCCACAAAAACCAAAAAATCGGCAAATTTTGGCGAGTGAAACTACATACCATTGGTTTTTTTTTTTCAAATTACGTGTACAATGAAATTCTACCGGCTACTTGGCTGACGATCGGTATAGTTGCGGAGGAATCGTCGTTTTCTCAAAGGATACGACTCGATAATGGAAGTGATGAAGCTTTCGGGGCGCACCCCCGACTCGAGCGAGTTTTTGCGCGAGGCCATGCTGTCCCAGAGATTCGCCGACGTCGCGCTCTGCTGCTCCGGTGGGCAAAGGTTCATGGCTCATCGGCTCGTCCTCTCCGCCGCTAGTCCGTACTTGCAGGTCCGTATATACATCAGTAGCGCAGTACTTGGCCGCTCCACCGAGAAAATGTTACGCGTGCACAATGTATATGCAGCAAGTACTCGTACAGTCGCTGTTTGAAAAGAAAGCCGGAACGGCAAACATCGGCCCTGAAAAATTATCGCGCGCTTACACTGTAACCAATAATCCAATCTAACGTATACATATATACCTATTTATGCCGTATTTTTTTTTTTTTTTTTTTTCTTTTTAATCGCTCCTTTATCATTGGGGAAGCTTATTATCCTCATTGTCGGGTGATGCGCGCATGGATGTTGACGGGCGCGGAAATCGGCTAAGCTCTTAATGAACTGTATACACCCACTTGTAAGTTCGGATTGAAAAAAAAAAAAAAAGAGAAAAGCCCGAGATGCGGTTGAAAATCGTAAAACGCATATAAAAGAAGCGATTAAAAGGCACGGGCGTATAATATACAATGCATAAATCACGCTTGGTATACGCATCGTGTGTATAAATACGTGAAAATCGAAGAAAAATTATCCAGAGTCGCAAGCATTATATATACTGGATGTCTCGAAAGATCCTGTAAGATAAAACTCCGGGCTGCAGCATCTCCGCGGTTAATCTTGTGAATTTACGAGTCGGATGAACGTCAAAATCGGCTGCCCGTACGCAACATAAGCACGTAAATTATATTATATATGCACCGTGAGCTCTGTACGTGTACGTATAGAAAAAAGAGTATAATATTATAAGCTTGTGATGTTGCGCTCTTTGATTAAAATTAACACTCGCGTGCATTCGACAGTGGGACAAGAGTGAATAAATGCAGTCTATAAGCCTCGGTCTGATGTATTAGGGGTATGGATATATAATATAGCGCCAAGACAAAAGCCGTCGAACCGGTCATCTGCCGTGTAACACGATTGTACAAGTATATACACATGACACACATTCAACTCAAAATACCAATAGACACGCGAATGCATCCTACAACATTTAATTTGCGCGTGAGCTTTAAAAAACAATAAAACTCATATTATCAGGAGATGGCGCGAATGATAAAGTCACGCAATTACATTATTGGGAGTGCCGCGATCGCCCACCGTTAGATTGCTCGTAAATGGCATTTATCGCTACTGGTTTTATCTCTCCTTGCTTGATTGTACATTCAAACGTTTGCCCGATGCGCTATACCGTATGGAAAAAAAAAAAAAAAAAAAAAAAAAAAGCATGCGTGGAGAGGATTGGCGCGGATAATCGTCGCCACCTTTCATTGCACCTTGTTTATGTAAATGTAGTATAACTATTGAATAGTAATCGATTCAAACTAAATTTTCACTCAATTAAAACAGTGCAAATTAAACTTGTGCATCGCAACGAATCAAAAAACGATCACTGACCAAATGTAATTGACTTCGCTGATGGTATTGATGTGGTATAAAAAAAAAAAAAAAAAAAAAAAAAAAAAAAAAAAAAAAAAAAAAAAAAAAAAAAAANAAAAAAAAAAAAAAAAAAAATGGTTAAGATGTGAATTCAAAAGATGTAATTGTTTAAAATGAAAAAATCTACCAATGGCATTCGTTAATTTATTCCATTCATGTACGGTCGTACATTAGACGAAAAATGTTAGTCCAAGTGTTTGAATACCTCACAGCAAACTGTGATTCTTAAGCTATTGTACTCATCCGTTGGAAAAAAACTTTTTTTTTTTTTCTTAAAACAGCACAACGATAAATAAAAAATATTTTTAGTAAATAGAATTTTCTATTGAAGTATTTGAAAATACCCATGAAATAATTGTGCCCAAGTCTTCTCGAGTTTTCCTGTAACGTACACCATAAGAAGTTGTTTGCACTATCCATCGAGGACTATTTTTACATCGAAAACAAAAAAAGGAAAAAAAAAAAAAAATCATTTTACATCACATATTATATTGAAAACACCAACTTTGAGTGCGGATGTAACATACTCTAATCAAATTACAACTGGCAAAAAAAAAGCCTCGTACGAGAATACCCTTGAAAACCCATACAACAAAAACGAACTTAACGACACGCGAGAGCGCGAAACAGAATAAATAAAAAAAAAAAAAAGGTACACGATGCAGTAGTTGTTATCCACCAAAATGGGATTGGGGGGGGGGGGGTGGAAAGAAAGGCAATTTTATACTCTGATGCCGCTGTCGCGCAATCTCTTTCCTTTTATTTTTTTGTATTATTTTCTCTCCCGGCACGGACCGCATGCACATGCAGAGCACACACGCCGCGCACTGCAATCCCTATACAGACAGGTGGATGGACGGACGGGCAGCAATAAAAGCCTCGAATTTAAAAGGAAAGGAAAATTGACGCTCTTATATATACACACACACACATGATATATAAAACATAGGGAGGGTAACGGCAGTATCGGTCCGATGTGTATACCTTGATATATATAAAAGAAATGAAAGTAAAGTGTGCGGCACACGGACGGAGGCTACACGAGATAAGGTATACAAGAGATGGACTTGCGTGCAGCTGCATGTATATATTATAATATAAATCTTGGGTCTCAACACGAGAGTGCCTCGCTATATTATATCCCCGGCTGTATACAGTCGAAAATCCAAGCGAGCGTGTAATATTGTATACAGCAATAGGAGTAGGTCACTGTATAATAATTATACCCCCCGCATCACCTGTAAAATAATATATGTATATGTATAAGAGAACGCAAACATATATGTGCGCGTGCCACATATCTCCATTTTCGCATCTCCCTGGACACTTTGTATTACGCGCGCACTCATTCAAAAGTTGAACCATATAAATATCCCCGCGCGAGTTTTCGCGTAAGAGGAAAACAAAAAAAAACATTCGTCCGAGCCATCGAAACGTTAAGTAGCCTTTCCGTCTTGCCGACTCGGCTCTCCTTTTGATTTATCCTCGGTACTTTTGTATCTCTACAACGCGAGTATAAATGTGGCCCCCGTGCAGTGTATCGGTACCCATACATATATGTATGAATATCAGTGCAACGAAACAACGGTCATTTTTAACGCCTCGCCCGTGTTATTGTGCCCATTGGTCTCTTTCCGAAGGTAGTGACTCCACGGTTGGCCTTTTCTTTTCTGCAGAGTGCCATTTTTCACGACTACAATATTAATATAGTCCACACACACGAGGAGGAGGAAAAATCATCGGGAAATGTAAGGTTGCGGAGAATATGTACATACGTATTTCCTCTAATAAATTAAGGCGCGTGTATAGCCAAAGAAAATTATATACACAAAAGTGCGCGCACATTTATTGGGGCGTGACTATCTGTCTGGCAACGAGGCAAGATATCGAAAGAAAACGAAGCTACACGTGTACACGTATGTATAATGCGCGAGAATATAATTTGTCAAAGAGTTATGGGGATTGGTGCGGTTTATTACAATATATACATACTCGTGTATTCGTATGGGTGGCAGTGCATGTAATATGGATGACCGGCAATAAAATCGGTCAGCACACGGCTGTTGGGTGATTTATTGGTACGGTATTTTATATATGTATACGTATACGCACTGTGCCAGCTTTCCTCGGGCTTTATGATGTAGGGAGACAGGACTCAGGTATACGCCGCAGTTGTATTTCTTGTCTGATGCGTTAAAAAATTTTTTTTTTTTTTTTTTTTTTCCCAAGCCAAACAATGGGACTGTGCATCATCGCTGCTTAACATCAGCCATTTAGCGAGGTGAATACCTCCCCGAGCACAATGTACGTACCGGTACTGCGGATTATTCATCCTTTGGTCATCACTGCACAATCCCGTTTCGGTGCTCCATTTTAACTCGCTTACAATAGCAACGTGCGCGTGTCTCTGCGTTTGATGCATATTATAACGATCATTTCTTGTACGCGCGAGCCACGCGACACTTCGGAGAAAACACACAAGCAAAAACCAAAGCTCGACGAGTAAGTAGTTTTTTTTTTTTTTTTTTTTTTTTTCCATGTCGCACCTCGTGATTTATGGATGATTGTTCGCCGCCGGGCGCGGGGAATTTTAATTGGCTCGGGGAAAAATCGGCGCCAGCCGTGATCGTTACCTAACGTATCATGCGTATTCCGCGATTAATTGCTCGTAAAAGTAATAGGTATTACCTTCCGTATGGGTAAAATGGTCATACAGGGATCTGAATGGGAGGCAATGCGATAAATTTGATGGTCTTTCAACGCGGATAAATGCTCCGAGTGATTACGGATGGGGGAGTATTGTAGCGAGAAGAAAGTTAATCCCGTGTGTCTACCTATATGTATAAACGAGTGTTGAAATAAAAAAAAAAAAAATAAAAAAAGAAAAAAAGGAGAGTCACAAAGCGTATTGTTTAGCGAAAAGTGTGCGCGTACCTACGCGCGGTCGTCGCGTTCCACGTGTTTGTACGTACAACTTGTCCACGCGTTGGATCGGTATGAGATCGGTATCCATATTATACACTCGTACAGTGGACGCGTTTCAGCTATACGGCAAAAGAGTAAGACGAATGCCCATACGGTCTTGACGATCGGACAAATGAGCCGCCTGCACTTTAAAAGCGCTATATAGATATATTATTAACTGTATATGCTTACCACGACTCAAGTCGCCCGCGACGATTTCCCATAGAAAATCCATCATCGTCAGAGGTGGACACGCGCGCGAATAGGTGTGTGCCTGCGTTCATTGGAAGAGAATACATATATGTATATACGCGTGTTTGCCTTGCACTCGAAATAGTATATATCCCTCGGATGGTCGTCTTCCGTGGAAAACGTCACCGCTTTCGTGGCTCGCATTTGTTTTTCTTTCCTTTCGTCTCTCTTGTCTGCGATCATCAGTGTAGGCAGACTCTCGCCGTCACTTAGCCATCACCGCAAGGTACATAAAAAAAAATATTAAGGACATCACCTCGTGCTAAAAGCCTCTGACACGATAATAATCGCCGCGCAGTGCTACTTACGGTACACGAGTATATATAAGTATATACCTACCACTGTAAAAAATGATGTTTTTTGTTTTTCATTTATGAGTGTATATACACCGTTTGCGAAATTGCGTCAAATCAGGGAATCGGACATCATAAAAGCCCAAATGTTGTTTCGATAGGACAAATTTGCTATCATTATTCAGTATTTCAATATATAGAAGCAAGCGAGCTCTCGCATGCGAAAGAAATAAAAACAATTAAAAAATAAGGAATGTTACAATGTCCATTATGTCCCTGTATTTTATGAATCTCGTGATAAAAGAATGGCCGATGTATGTAAATGACGTGTCCGTAGGACGTGCTGTTGGCGCACAGCAGCTGCCCGAGTAGCAACTGCGAGCCAGTGACGTTGATCCTGGCGGAGGTGGAGGCCCCGGAGTTGGGGGCCCTGCTCGGCCTCGTGTACACTGGGAGTGCCACCCTGCCCCGTGGCCGGTTCGAGGCTTTCCTGCGGGTGGTTGAGCTCCTCCGGGTTTACCTGCCCGGTTTCTCGCACAGCAGCAGCGACGACGAGGCCCCGGCCGAGGACCTGAGCTGCTGCTGTTGCGGCGACACGGACTGGGGACCATTGCACGCCAGGAGACAACGGGTGGCCAATCGCGTCGTCACCGCCTCGCCCTGGAGCCAAATACTCAGGCCCCACCACTTGCCCAAGCTCCAGCCCATCGTCCTACAACAGCCGTGCCTCCCTGAGAAGGACAATGACGCTACCCCTGCTGTCCCGTTACACGAGCAGCCCCTCGGCGTAAGTATATACACCACCTACTTATATATCTGCGCTCGGATATATATATATATATATATATCACGCCCCGAGCCAGTGTACAGTGTTATTTATCGCGCTGATAGTGACGCCCATCGCCAAAATCCACGTGTATAGTATACACCTGTATACATAACGGATATACTAACCGCCGAGCAAATCAATTTGATCGCCGCGCGCGCACTTTTCAGCTCATGGTTGGATCTTGACGCCACTCGGACAAGTGAATCTCTCTTATTTTCTACACGTGTACGCGATAACACGGGACGGAGTATACGATCCTCTTTTTACCTCTCTCTACAGAGAGGGGGTAGAGTCGTGAATGCTTTTTCTTTTTTTTTTTTTTTTTTTTTTTTTTTTCCTCCACTATCCAATCCTTGATCCGAGTCGAAATCTTTACTGCGTCCGTTTTATTGCTACCGCGTGTACATAAATATAAAGCTCCCTCTTTCTCTCTTGAAATCGGATACCCCATACACCTGATGGCGCGAAAAACCACATCGAATTCAAGAGGAAACAATTATCCGTGACGCGCCCACGACATTCCCTAAAAAAAATAGGGGACCAAACTCATCGTATCGCGAACGAAGCGACCGATGAAATTCGTTAGAAAACAATCGTATACACATTCACCATAATACCTACTCCCGCAAATTTAACAGTTACATCGTTTCGCTCGTTTAAACATCGCACACGGTGATAAATCACTGGATCGTCATTGTTTCTTCCTCCCTCCTCCTCCCCACCATGAATATACTAATAATAGGTATGGGCCACACCCATAGCATAAATAACCCGACCTTGACAATTAAACGTCACAATGAAAAACTTGACTATGGCAGGCATACACGTACGTATTTATATACTTACATTTCTCTCTCTCTCATAAATTATTCACGCTCGTCGATTGTCACATCAGAGGGGAAAGGAGTATCGTTACCGTATCGTTGATGTTCTTCTTTCACTTCATTTGGTGCTTTGTTTTTTTTTTTTTTTTCATCATACAAACGACCGGCTTAACGCAAAAAAGCCGAAGCGGTATATATTGTACAACATCGATTACAGGAGCCGGTCGACGCGGCCTCGTCCCCAGGGTCCAGGTGCGAGCTCTCGCTGCCCGTGAGTCGACTCTGCGGTATCGATTCCCCGGAGACCGTGCCGATCGTCGTCGAGGAATCGGGGAAACACGACGGAGCTGCGCTAATCGTCAACGATAGGAACAACAACGCCAGCGACGATAACAACAACAACAACAACAAGCAACAACCGGAGCAGCATCGGTGCGAGCTGTGCCCAAAGTCCTTCGTCACAAAGGCTTCGCTCAAGGTATACACGATCACATACACGTGTGTTTACGTGCGCTTGACGATATGGGACTTTTACGGGGTCTTTTTTTTCCCGCTTTATCTCGCCGAGGGACGATATTTCACGTTTTATGGGAGCAGTTAACCGATTTCCGGGCGTCTACGCAAATGTAAGCTCGGAAGACTTGCGAGTGGGGCGGTTCGGCAAAGTGAATTTAATTAATTAAAAAAAAAGGGGGGCAGGCGAGTGCACTCGGACCGCGGCGAAATCACCTCTCCGATATACTCGCAGTAAAAGGCTTTTGGATCGAGAGCGCCGTTTAATATCCGAGGAGATGCACACACACACGCGTGGGAAGCTCCATTACTCTTTTTTTTTATGCCTATATTTCCTCGTTTTACAAAAGAAAAAAAAAAAAAAAAACAACAACAACATTGGGCAATTTTCGCGACTTTTCCATCGGACCGACGATCGCCTCGTATAAACGAGATGTAAAATTATTTACGCGCGAGAGACGAGGAAATATATACCATAAATTTGCCAACGAAAGTTGGTGGTGGGCGGCGAGAGTGGACTTTTTCGGATATCCACGCGTTGATGCGCGCTATTGTATATAAGTAAACGATTATCAATCACACGCGGGGGTCAATAATAAAATTATTGTCGTTGTGGCGCAGGTGCACCAGCGCACGCACTCGGGCGAAAAGCCATTCCGTTGCACGGAGTGCGGCAAGGAGTTCTCGCAGTTGCGGAATTACAAGTACCACAAGTCCGTGCACGAGGGTACGCGCGAGTTCGCGGCGAATTGCCCGGAGTGCGGCAAGTCGTTCAACGATCGGGGCTACTTGAGCTCCCACATGAAGATCCACCGGAACCGCAAGGAGTACGCCTGCGCCGAGTGCGGCAAGAGCTTCAACCAACGGGTGGCGTACAACATGCACGCGCGCATCCACACGGGCGTCAAGCCCCACCAGTGCGACCAGTGCGGCAAAGCCTTTTCCCGGAAGATGCTGCTCAAGCAACACCTGCGCACCCACTCGGGCGAGAGGCCCTACGAGTGCCAAGTGTGCCACAAGGCCTTCGCCGACCGGTCCAACATGACCCTCCACACGCGCCTACACTCGGGCCTCAAGCCTTACCAGTGCACCCTATGCTCGAAAGCCTTCACCAAGAAGCACCACCTCAAGACGCACATCAATTACCACACTGGGACCAAACCCTACGCCTGTCCCTCCTGTCGGCTCAGCTTCTCCCAGAGCAGCAACATGCGCACCCACTACAAAAAATGCGTCCTGGTCCAACAACGCCGCGCCAACGACAATGCCCACGGCAAGTCTATGGACTGCGTCGAGCAACAGCTCACGCCCCCCAACTCGGACCAGGAGTCCGGCAGTCTCGTCGTTCACTGAACACCCGTCCAACTATCACATCATCATCGTCACAAAAGTCACTTTATCATCATTACCACGTGTTGTACATGTCATATATTTTATACATCCCACTGTTGCACCATGACTCGCTGTATGATCAATAAAAGTACATAGTTTATTTATCGTATACGTACAGGTTTCGCTTGAAAATTTATTTCTCTTTTCTTCCTCTTTTTCCTTTTCTTTTTCTTTGTACGCCGTACAAGTGTATACATGTACAAACGAGTATACACAGTAAAAAAAAAAAAACTATGAAATTATTCAAAATCACAGTGTTACTTGCACCTACGCGTGCGGTCGATTGAAAAAAAGTGCTTTCAGTTGAGTGGAGGTCTCTAAAAGCTGCACTCGGCATGAACCCTGCAATTAAAGAGGGATATGTACTATACGGCAGCAGAACAAAGAAAATTTTCATACCCGATGGACACGGGTCAGGTAGTTTTTACGTAACTCCATTTTTATGATATGCGAATATAGGTATATTTATATATTATCTCGGGGCGCACCTGACGCAATAAGAACCAGTTTTTTCGTTGTTGAGAATTAACCAAAGTAGAAAGAAAAGAAAAACCATGCGGGGTACGCGTATACGAATATTCATTGTAACGCCGACGTGGTGCGAACCTGTTTTTATCAATATACTTATCGGCTGCGGTGTACATTTTTTTGAACGTAGTAATAAAGAAAACACAAAAATCGAGGGAAATCGGTAATTCTCTATTTCGATCGAATGAATAATGCAAAAATCTACATGAAAGACACACACGGAAAAATCGAGTGAATGAAAATTGCATTTTATAAACAATAAGTAATTGAGAATCGAAACAGAAAATGAAAATTGAACCAAAAAATTGGCTATTAAAAAAACAACAATATGTTGGTTCAAAGGTTTAAATCCCTTCTCATTTCCAGTTTTTCCTCTAATCGCGTCTTCTTCCCAATAAACTAACTCATTATCTTATGACTTAATCGACTTGAAAGTGAGCCAAGAAATAGAAAGCCCAGGTTATTGTAGCAACACACATAAATAGGTGTCAAGACAGCAAGTACTTCGAGAACAGTTGCCTGGGCCAGCTGATCCCAGTATATCAACTCAAACAATTCATTTATAAATTTCGTATAGTTGCAAGGCCACATGAAATACAAACATGATAAATTTCTAAACAAACCAATTTTCACCCAACAAAGCGGTAAATTTTAAATCACGCACTGATTTTTTTTAAACTCATGTAGCATATTTAGCTATAACCTGTATAATATTTAGATTAACTTACGAAATATTCAAACATCATCACCTCTTTTTAGTTTTTTTGAAAACCAAACGCCTAAAAAAAAAGTATAATTTTCAGTGATCACGAAATAGCGATCCTTTCACTGTATCTGCTTTATTTACTAAAATATTGCAAATTTAAGATTTCAATCATTTTAATTCTAAAAGTTACGAATTGAAAGTACATCCACCGCTTTTTTACGGCTCATAACAGTTAACGGAGATAATCTAAGAGATATCCAAGCAATAGCAACAACATTTAGTTGATGTTTAAAGCCCAACACCTGCAATTTTAATTTTTAATTTTTTTATTTTCGGTGATCACGAAATAGCGTCCTTTTCGCCGTATCTGCATTATTTACGGAGATATGGCGTTTTTAAGATTTCGATATTTTTAATTTTAAAAATAATGAATTTAAATTGTATCCGCTGCTCTTTTATGGCTCATAACTGTACATGAAGCTGAGCTTAGGGATATCCGAGCGTCAGCAATGATATTTAGTTGATGTTTAAAGCCCAACACCTGCAATTTTAATTTTTATTTTTTTTATTTTCGGTGATCACGAAATAGCGTCCTTTTCGCTGTATCTGCATTATTTACGGAGATATGGCGTTTTTAAGATTTCGTTGTTTTTGATTTCAAAAATGATGAATTAAAAATATATCCGCTGCCTTTTTATGGCTCATAACTGTACATGAAGCTGAGCTTAGGGATATCTGAGCGTCAGCAACGATATTTAGTTGATGTTTAAAGCCCAACACCTGCAATTTTAATTTTTATTTTTTTTATTTTCGGTGATCACGAAATAGCGTCCTTTTCGCTGTATCTGCATTATTTACGGAGATATGGCGTTTTTAAGATTTCGATATTTTTAATTTTAAAAATAATGCATTAAAAATATATCCGCTGCTCTTTTATGGCTCATAACTGTACATGAAGCTGAGCTGAGGGATATCCAAGCGTCAGCAACGATATTTAGTTCATGTATGAAGCCCAACAACTGCGATAAAAATTTTTTTTTTTTTAATGTTCGGTGATCACGAAATAGCGTCCTTTTCGCCGTATCTGCATTATTTACGGAGATATGGCGTTTTTAAGATTTCGATATTTTTAATTTTAAAAATAATGCATTAAAAATATATCCGCTGCTCTTTTATGGCTCATAACTGTACATGAAGCTGAGCTGAGGGATATCCAAGCGTCAGCAACGATATTTAGTTCATGTATGAAGCCCAACAACTGCGATAAAAATTTTTTTTTTTTTAATGTTCGGTGATCACGAAATAGCGTCCTTTTCGCCGTATCTGCATTATTTACGGAGATATGGCGTTTTTAAGATTTCGTTATTTTTAATTTCAAAAATAATGAATTAAAAATATATCCGCTGCTCTTTTATGGCTCATAACTGTACATGAAGCTGAGCTGAGGGATATCCGAGCGTCAGCAACGATATTTAGTTCATGTAAAAAGGCTAACACCTGCAATTTTAATTTTTTATTTTTTTATGTTCGGTGATCACGAAATAGCGTCCTTTTCGCCGTATCTGCATTATTTACGGAGATATGGCGTTTTTAAGATTTCGTTATTTTTAATTTCAAAAATAATGAATTAAAAATATATCCGCTGCTCTTTTATGGCTCATAACTGTACATGAAGCTGAGCTGAGGGATATCCGAGCGTCAGCAACGATATTTAGTTCATGTAAAAAGGCTAACACCTGCAATTTTAATTTTTAATTTTTTTATTTTCGGTGATCACGAAATAGCGTCCTTTTCGCCGTATCTGCATTATTTACGGAGATATGGCGTTTTTAAGATTTCGTTATTTTTAATTTCAAAAATAATGAATTAAAAATATATCCGCTGCTCTTTTATGGCTCATAACTGTACATGAAGCTGAGCTGAGGGATATCCGAGCGTCAGCAACGATATTTAGTTCATGTAAAAAGGCTAACACCTGCAATTTTAATTTTTAATTTTTTTATTTTCGGTGATCACGAAATAGCGTCCTTTTCGCCGTATCTGCATTATTTACGGAGATATGGCGTTTTTAAGAATTCGATATTTTTAATTTCAAAAATAATGAATTAAAAATATATCCGCTGCTCTTTTATGGCTCATAACTGTACATGAAGCTGAGCTGAGGAATATCCGAGCGTCAGCAACGATATTTAGTTGATGTAAAAAGGCTAACACCTGCAATTTTAATTTTTAATTTTTTTATTTTCGGTGATCAAGAAATAGCGTCCTTTTCGCCATATCTGCATTATTTACGAAGTTATGGCGTTTCAAGATTTCGATATTTTTAATTTTAAAAATAATGAATTTAAATTATATCTGCTGCTCTTTTATGGCTCGTAACTGTACATGAAGCTGAGCTGAGGGATATCCGAGCGTCAGCAACGATATTTAGTTCATGTATAAAGCCCAACACCTGCAATTTTAATTTTTAATTTTTTTATTTCCGGTGATCACGAAATTGCGTCCTTTTCGCCGTATCTGCATTATTTACGGAGATATGGCGTTTTTAAGATTTCGATATTTTTAATTTTAAAAATAATGAATTTAAACTATTTTCGCTGCTCTTTTATGGCTCATAACTGTACATGAAGCTGAGCTTAGGGATATCCGAGCGTTAGCAACGATATTTAGTTGATGTACAAAGCCCAACACCTGAAATTAAAAATTTTGTTTTTTTTATTTTCAGTGATCACGAAATAGCGTCCTTTTTGCCGTATCTGCATCATTTACGGAGATATGGCGTTTTTAAGATTTCGATATTCTTAATTTATAAAAATAATGAATTAAAAATATATCCGCTGCTTTTTTATGGCTCACAACTGTACATGAAGCTTACCTTAGAGATATTCAAGTGTCAGCAACGATATTTAGTTGATGTTTAAAGCCCAACACCTGCAATTTTAATTTTTGATTTTTTTATTTTCGGTAATCACGAAATAGCGTCCTTTTCGCCGTATCTGCATTATTAACGGAGATATGGCGTTTTTAAGATATCGATCATTTTAATCCTAAAAATTATGATTTCAAAGTATAGCTATTGCTTTTTATGGCACATAATAGTATATTAAGCTATGCTAAGGGATATGTAAGCATCAACATTGACATTTAGTTGTTTAAAAATCCTAACACCCACATAAAGACTTTTTTTTTTTTCTATTATTGGGGATCACGAAATCTTTCCATTGTTTACGGCGTAATGGTAAATCGAAGTTATTCGTCATTTATATTACAAAATTTTTTATTTTTCAGCATAGGAACTACTTCTTTATTGCTTATAACGGTTTACATAATTGTTAACCTAAGAGATATTACGTTATGAGTATCGATTTTTTGAGTCTTTAAGTGGCCGATTTGGTCTGGCGCAGTGGCCTATATTTAGCTTACCTGTATAATATTTATTTGTCAGCGACGATCTTTATCTGATTCATGTGGTCAAATGTCTGGAGTTTCAAAAACAAGGTTTTTCAATTTTTTTAAAAACAAAACTTTGTCATTTTTGTGATACCCGCATTATTCATGGGGACACGGTAACTTTGAGTTTTTGATTATTCCTAATTAAAAAATATGAAACTAAAAGGAACGCCAAACAATATCCTTCCAGGAACGGTGTTTGAAAGCTCTAATTAGTATAGCTGAAACCTATACTAAAAGGAGCTCCGATGGAAAGCCACAGTGTACCTAATGAAGCGGAGCTGTATTCAACTAATGTTTTAATTAACCGCGACAGCCATTGTCAAAAACAGAAAAAACGTATAGAGGGAGAGAGCTAGAGACGAGAAGTATTGTTATCAGCAGCGAGCGATCTAGCACGCGTAGATCACAGCAACGTGACGATGCCTTATACGTAAAACGAGATGATAAAAGTAAACTCGAGCTGCCGAGCGCATATACACGCGCAACCGAAAAAAAAAAAAGAAAACCCCGCTCCTCGGGATTATGAGCGCCTAATTAACAAATTTAGCGAGCTACTGCAGTATACGGTATGTAAAAGATATCGCGCAGCTAAAATAAATATAAATTTCACACGACCATTATTTTTACGTGTGGCATGTATGTGTACTCCCGTTGCGATGCACCGGTGGGTATTTATGCGATTGTCCGCCCTTACGTATATATTCACCATACCTATGCTCGTATACGTACGTGTAAATTTACATTATTTTGTATACACCATACACGTACACGGAAATGGCCAATTTTTTCATCTGTGTATACCCAAGAGGGACATTTGGTCCAACAATAAACGAGATCCGTACGTGTATACCAACAGGTCGAAAGTAAACCACATCTGATCGTAGGTATATAGACGAGGGGTCCAATTATACCGTATTCAAAGTTAAATCAAATTATAATGAAGCTCAGGGTGCGTTTGTGTATATCCTCAGCTTCTCTCATTATATATGGCTCTTTATCGCTCGTATATGCAAAGCAAAAAAATACCTACACATGTGTATAATATATAAGCGCACGGGGGGACACCCTGTCACATAGATATCATCTGATATCCTTAATATTTAATTTTCTCTCTTCCTTCGTCTAACTGCGATGATCTCGCGTATACGTAATCTCTTAAATTCACTAGCTCTGTTTCTTATCTTGGCGCCTCATATGAGAACATCCTCGGCTCGGGTTCACACGCACTGGATTTTTTTTTTTTTTTTTTTTACGCGCACGCCAGCGCGGCTTTTTTCATGATTATCAGCGTTTAAGTGTACCAAGAGCCCTGAATTGCGTTTCCTACCCATGCACATACGTGTGCGCAACACATTACGTTATCATCGTTAATCCCCTCGGTTGGGAAGGTAAGTATAATATACTTTTACTCTGATGGCTTTTCTCTCAGTCTCTCTTTGCGTGTAAGCATCGCTTACACTTAAAGCCGTCACCGTCAGCTGCGACACGAAAGTGAAGAAAAAAGATTAAGTATCACGCACGTGTATACATGTTAATGCAACTTGATTATTTTATAATACATCCGAACATGCTCGATGGACTAATGGTGATGTAGACACGTGTTTAACTCTATTGATACAATCATAAAAGCTCATCGCTTGTGTTTTGAAGAAAAACAAAGTTCGGCCGTTCGAGGACGCGCACGATTAACTTTGATATAGTTACGCAAGGGAGAATGAGCTTTTTTTTTTTTTGGTCTCAGGTGCGTGTATCGTAATTGATGTGTGCTTGTGTGTTTCACCTTTCACTCGCGGGCCATCACCTCTCGAATATGTTGGTACAGTGTCCTCCTCACCCTCGATTTGTGCCGTAAGTGCTCAAAATATATATACACACGCAATCGTCCCTTGACGTTTTACGAGTGCACTATCTCTCTCTCTCTTTCTCCCCGTCAATCTCCGACCCCCCCCTCCTCCCCCTATGCGTATTCTCTGCACCTTTTTTTTCTTTCGCTTTTGCTTTTGTATAACCGGGCGAGATTGCAAGACGTACATGTTACAAGCCAAGTTGAATATCGCGTTCCTTTATACTTGCGCGTACATTCCATTATATTTTCACTGTGCTCGTGTGTGAATGATAACGATATATTATTCATTTATTTTGAAAAAAAAAGGAAAGAAAATTATATATACTGACGTTAAGAGGGTGATTAAGATAACATAAACGTCTCAATTAGCACGACTGGCATGATACACGCGTGTGAAGTGTAAATTTGCTGATTAATTGATATACGTAAGCGATGATGTAGCCCTCGGTGCATTCAAGGACCTGCGATCAATCGAAACGGATCAAAGTATATATTCCTCCCGGAGGATGCTCGAAATATAATACAGATCTAAGAGGATACAGGAGGAAAATTATCGGATTTTTGTGACAAAGAAGAGAGGGACCGAATAATAAAAAGGTCAGTTCACAAGCTCCAGGTGTATACACGCGGTATTTATGCAAATCGCGCGTATATATGTACATAAGATCGGCAAATGATCAAACGGGGCACGGGATATATAGCTATGTACAAAAACAAGCGCGGATGGATGGACGCGGGGATCTGCAGTATAGGCCGCTGCGGCTTACAATCACCTACAAAAATACGAGAAGGATACGGACAGTGTGTATATGTAGGTGAAAGTAAAAAGATCCGAGGAGTCACGCATCCATCGTATATATACCCAAATGCTGCATGTACATGCATGCGTGTGCTGCATCGCGAATAGTATTGTATACATATATGCCAACCGAGATGAGGACCATCAAGCACACGCGCGAGCGTGTATATACTTACACCGCTGATGTTGGCCGATGATAAAATTTTTCCCTCTTTCTCGGTCCGTACCTACACATAATGCACTGCATCTTTCCGCGAGTTCACCTCTGCCGGAGCTTGAGCCGTACCGGCAAACTAAACTAGGCAAGTATACATGGTGGACTCACCTCTCCTCGCGTATAATCGTATACGCAAATTCTTGAGCCTAATGCATCTCTCTAGGTATTTAGCCCGTTGAATGAGGCTGCACTTGTATGGCCCACGGATAAAGTGTACCCAATGGAGGGTGATACGCAGATAGCTATACGTACTTGTACACACACTAACGAGATAAGAAGATGGAGGCTATATATCTGCAGTGCTGTAGCCGGAAGAGAGTTATACAGTGGAGGCTCGATTTTTTTTTCGTAATTTCTCCTTCACTACCGTGGCCTCTAGTGCAATAAAAAAAGCTCATTGTCTCTGTTAATTATTAATTTGTTGTTAGATCAACAACGTTTTTTTTTTTTTTTTTTTTTTTTTTTTATCGTTTTTCCCTTGAAGTGTGCTTTCAAAAGGGTTTTCCAAGCAAAAACAACGTAATAAACAAAAATATGATTATTCAAGTGCATTATTGTAGCTGGAAAAAAAATATTTCTAATTAATAGACAGATTTTTTTAATTTTTTTTTTTATTGAAATAGGAATGATATAAATAATAACAGACAATTTTAATGGGGTAAGATAACGGACAAATCCATCGAATTTTTCTTAATTTTACGGGGTTGGTAAAGCTGCTGCAGAGGTTTTCAATGTGGAGCGGGGAGTCTTTAATGACAGTAATTGGGTTACGGGGAGCCACAAAAAAAAATAATGGATAATTTTATAAGAAAATAATGTACATGATCCCTCCCTTCTCGACTCGCGTGATAAAGAAAGCGCGAAGTATTTGAAAATAATAAAATACTACATTGAAAATATTTGAAAAATAATGCAGAAATTAGAAAAACAAATGTTTTTATGAATACGTTAAACTTTTAAGCAAATAATTGTAGTAATTATTATTGAGCAAAATTTCCATCGTTTATAAGACAGGACGAATAAAAAAAGAGAGATTGGGAATAAGGCAGTACATTGGCTTTTAATAAAATTGTTAAAATAAAAACAAAAAATGTGATACTCTATTGGCTTTTAAAAAAATTTTTAAAATAAAAACAAAAAATATGATACTCTAGCAAGCCAACCAACGTTTAACTTACCTCACTTACCTGAGTTAGTGACGGCCGGTGGACTACCACACGTTTTTCAACGTAGCAAATCATTCAAACCGAGCCGCGCACTTGACTATAACGTCAGAGGCGAGCCAGAGCACATATCTCTGACGGCAACTCACAATTTGGTCTATATATACTAATCAAAGACTTTTTCGCCGCATGAAGGAGTGAATTCAGGAAGCAACTACCGGGTGTAGGACTCATTGGGAGGGTTGGAAATGAGTTCATCTCGATGAAAACCCTATTTTACAATTTAATATCAACTTTTCTTGTCGTATTATCGTTTAGTATTTTACAAAAAACGATTATTAGCCCTTTTTTTGGAGAAATCGATACCGTATGCCTCCACGCGGTCGGAGATGCAACTAAGTACTATCGTGGCAGCGAAGCGGGAGATTGGATTAGCCACCACAGGCATAGGGACCCAAAAAAGGGCAGAGGGAGAAGAGCAACAAACTTCATTATCATGACTTTTTAATACGTATTCGCAAGTATTCACGTATTTTTATCAGTCCGAATATGCTTGATACGACACTTTAATGTGACAGTCAAAGTAGGATTATACGGTATACGATCCATCCGTTGCCGGTAACACAGTTACCTGGTCGTATACCAATAGTATTGACTTTCCTTTGTTAATGTAGGTAACCGGTAGTTACGCTAATAGAACGCTGTAATGACTGTAGTGTATATCTGTGGCTAGATGTATAGGTACGGTATCAGATGGAAACACATTATACAAAATGAGGAATTTAAAATGTACGGATTATACATTCGAAAATTTATCGTCGTCGTAATAGTAATGCAATGTACATGTGTTTTTTATGCCAACATATTACAGTTAGTGACGAAAATCTAATTTTTAAATTTACAGTTTAGCGCTTATTTCTAATAGACGGCCAATCAAATCGCGTTTTAAAACAGCGACACGCAACTTTTTTCAGGAGGTTCGGATAGTGTCT
Source organism: Copidosoma floridanum (assembly GCF_000648655.2). The sequence goes on from NW_019382195.1 coordinate 1,160,861, forward strand.
TTTCAGCGGGTGAGAGGCAAAAGAGAGTCCTAAGTATATCATACGAGTAAAAACATTTAGTAACGTAAAATTTCTTTCTCAACTATATAAATGGAGATTTATTTAACAGTCGAACTTATCCGCATGGGATAATCTTGTTTCCTCATCCGTTTCGAGCGATAATTGTGGATTTTTTACATATGTAGAGTACATACCAGTTGGAGAAAGTGAAAAATCAAAACTAGATTTTGTTAATCAAGAAAAGTTCAGTTGATGATGCGAAGCATTTTTCGGCGTATCAGTTGGAACAGCGAAACAAAGGCCTTAAAAATACTCGAAACTTTGTTACATCGGACGCAGAGGAGTAGCTGTATAGGATATTTGCACGCGGTAGGCACGCATGAGAATTTTTTTTTTTCTTACTATTTATAGTAGCTATATATGTTTGAAGCGCTACGCGCGATCTTAATTATTGTGACTACTTTTATAGTTATTTACAACTGTATTTTTATATTTTTACATTCCATAATCTAAAAGGAAATACGAATTTTTGTCTACTTATCTCCTCCGATAGAACAAACAAGTAAAATAACCGTCATTTAATATCATTGCCACATTGTGAACTCACGTCATTTTATATTTTATTACAATTTAAACAGTTTGATTTTTTTTTTCTTTTTTTTTTTTTATAGTGCCAAATAAACCACATAATTCAGTTACGTGACAATCAATGTTTTAATGCGAGGTTAAAAAAATGAAAACATAAAAAATGGGGTACAACGCAAGATAAGAAACGATGATAATTGTGATGCGAATCGAACAATGGAGAGTAAAAAAGTGGGAGAATTCCATTGTTTTCAATCAATATGAGTTTGAATGAAAAGAAAGGCCAATAACCCGATATACCTGTATGGATGTGTATATTGTGTACGTGTGTCGGACAGATCACAGATCAACACGTGCACCACCGACACATTATCGTTAACACACGTATGGACACAGGAAAAATAATAGGTTTACCCGCGTGTTTTATGGCCCACGCGCGCGTGTTCGCTCCATGAGAAAAACGATAGTTCTCGAGAGATGATGGGCATACAATATACTTACACCTACGAACTATTCGATAGACTCGCACGTTTCGTTGTTATGGGAATTTCTTGTTTAGTACAAAACATTTGTGTATATCATATATGTACAGGTTGCCTCATCTGTTGGCTATTTTGAAGATTCTTGTAGGTACGTGTCGTAGGCAGTAAAGACATATTTTTTTGCATGAAAATAATTCAGAAAAATAAAATCAATCGAGAGTGTCAACAAAGCCACCTGACGAATATTAAAAAACCTATAAGCATAATAAGTGTATAGTGTAATTATATGAAATTGATTATCTTGGACTATTTTTCTCCCTTTCTCTTTTCATTGTTTTACATATACGTAAGTTGTTTGATGGTACACGCGTGTGTGTATAAGTTCGAGAAAAATGATAAAATACACGCCTATTGTTGCATTCGTCGAATCTATGGATTCTCTCGCGACGAGACGTGCGCTCATAATCACGCGTCTCTGTGATATAGAGGGCATTGTATATATTTATGATAGACACGCATTTCGACCCAAGGATTCCAATGTAGCGCGCGAGGAATAAAACTCTACAAATTAACGTCGTAAGGTAGATAACCCAAGGGGTATAATATATCTAAGCATCCGCTTAATTGATTTTGTACCTGTTGGGTGTATAACATTAGAGAAGCTTTCACCCGAGTGGATGTGTTGTATGGGCGTACTTATACGTATTATGGCGAGTCGTTAGCATAAGTGCCCATGTACGATATCGGAGCCGATTGAAAAAAAAAAAAAAAAAAAAAAAAAACATCACCGTATAATACTTGTACACGCGAGGAATTTTAATTTCGCAATCGAAGAGATTTTTCGTTTTTTAATTGAAAATCTGATTGAAATCTTCGAGTTTGGGAAAAAATGAAGAAAAAAAGTCTATGTGCGCGGGTGGATATTTTACATTTACGAGGAAGAGGAGGGTACTGTACGGGTGAACCTTTCCTTTTGAAATGCGACTCCTCAGCTGTAAGACTGTTTATATAATGAAATTCAATAAATGAAGCTATGGATATGGCTTATGCAGTAGCAATGAGAGTGCTTGTACCTAACATAACCGATGAAAAAAGAGAAAGGAAAAGAGAGAAGAAGAAGAAGAGCTACTTGGCTTCGGCATCGGTAGGAGAGGGAATTCTCGTCTCTCGTTTCGTTTTCGTAAAATCTTTGTACGTGTACCCGATATGTGTGTGCGTTTATGTAAATGTAAGGTGTTGGACGTGTACACGGATCATTTTACGTAAAGTTTCAGAAACTAGTTGTACAACTTCAAATATTCAATTGTTTCACGTCACGATTTTTTTTTTTTTGGAGTATTTGTTTCGAAAAAAAAGTAATGAAAGAAAATGCCATCACCGAAGTGACTGGGTTGTCACATTTCAATGCCTCACTTTTTTCTGCTCAATATTTTTTTTTTATTTGTCTATGTGACAAGCTTTTTTTCGGCCCATAAAATTTTTTTCTCCATTATTACGCGTCGTTTTAGCGATGGCCCCTAATGTAGATAAATTACACACGGTGAACTCTTGGACGCTCGGATTAGACTGTTTAGTATTTTAGAAATGTCGAATTTTTATTCTTTTTTGGCATAAAGTACCGCAACCTATAGATCATCTATTAGCATAGTTTGAAATTATACATACGATAAGTATACATGTGCTTTCATAGCTGGCGAAGCTGAATTTTTATTTGAGAATCTTTGTAATGGCAACTTTATCAAACTCTTTTCTTCGCCGTGGTTCATTTTTTTATATTTATGAAAAACAAAACAAATAATTTTATCAATAATAGACTTAAGCCCGAAAATTTCAAGCTTTTTTAGACCCCAATGTAACTTGGACAAAAAAAAACTCAATTTCACTATTTTTCGTAAAATGACCCATGTATATACAATCCGATCGGTATATTATATCAACGTAAGCCGATATGGTACACATAATTGCGAATCGGTCGCTTCTCTCCTTTGCGTGGGTAGCTACTGAAAGATCAAACCCCCTCCCCCTTTTTCACAAGGAACGATGGCCTGTGTGGTAATTGCGTAATTTCCCATCACCGCCGACGCAAACGTGCCGATCTGAAATCGGTAAAATGTAATTAGTTGCAAAATATGAAGTAAGCGCCGGTGGAATGAATTTCAGGTGGATTGGCAAACAGCCACGGCAAGAGGGATAAAACGCATCTTTTGGCCAATTTCATGCCTTTTACTGCGTGGAAAATAAGTTTCCACAAGTATTTTTGTACATACACACAGCCCAATGGCTCTCTCTTTTCCGCCCAAGTGGTACAGGACAAGTTTATCTATCGGGCTGTTAGGTGAGTATATACATAGGCATACAAATTTATACATTATGCAGATACGACGAAAAAATGATGAGACGGAGGAAATCAACATTATGGAAACGAAGAGATTTTTGCGGGTCGCGCTCGATCGTTTCCAGTTTTGTCCGTGGGGCCACGCGCTTTACTTTCATCCGATGAAAAAAGATCGGGTCAAGAGAATCCGAAGAATTATCATTGCGTCAAAATGTATATTATATCAAAATAAATGTAATGTACGTAGGTTCCAGCTTCGCCTTGGTTTTAGTTGCAGGGAAGAGAGCATTGGAAACGTTGTTTTCGCTTTATTATTTCCGATGTCACACAACACCATAGTTATAGTCTCAAGGAATTCGAGGAGCCGTAGATTTCCCATTTGGGCTACCTCCACTCCAGAGAGACTTCAACCAAAGTATACGTTAAATTTTTTCAAACAGTGCATTTTCACTTGATAAAAGCTGCAGCTCTATGTACAAATCCTATTCGGTAGAACTCGTTACCATATTAACGAGTTTATGTGATCAATCAGATGCAAAAAAAAAGAGTATCCGGAAAAATAACAAACACGCGTGACTGAAATAAAATTGAAAACGAGACGCGTGTCGGGGGGGGGGGGATTTCCCGATAGTTTTGCGAAATGCAACCAGTTTTCCTCCGTATGAATACATACATATACACACGCCGTCAAAGCACTGGCCAATTATGGTTCTTCAACTCATTAGGTGCTTTTTTGTCCTCCTCTTTTAAGTACCGCCTGCAATGCCGATTTTATATACGCACTACAAGAATACCTGCACGTGTGTCTCTATTTTTTTACATTCAAGTACAATTTACGATTCGTCGAAGATATCGGAACACCTACTGGCGGGTGTTAAATAACTTTTGTCCGCAGGAGAGTAAAAAAAAAAAAAAATAGAGTACTTGTTGTCGAAATTTATATTAGCTCGAGAAAACTGAAAGCAGCTTTTGCAAGTCTGTATTTAGGAGTGAAAATTACACCTACGAGAGTAGAAAAAAAAAAAACGGAATATTGAGCTAATACCTCGTACTGGCCGAGCGGCTCTATATGTATTCGATATCTGTGAAGTGTATACAACTACGGCACCCCACAGCTTTGGGTAAGTAAGTATTTCGTTTCTTTCACTGGGAGCGTTGCAAAACCTTCTCTTCTCTCGGTGTTTTGTTTCGTTGCGCCGTTCATGACGGAAGTGTCATACGCTTGGATTTTTTGTTTCTACATGTAAGCATAACCGTTCAAAATTATTGGTACGCAACAATTAATTGTACCCGACAATAACAGGTGCAACTGTAATTTTTAACGAATGTTGCAAATTGTGTGCAGAGAGCAGGGCATACTTAATTATTAATCGGGATCGGAACAGCCTTTTTTTCCCCCTTTGGCACGCTTTTAACGTTGAGATATAAATATCAATCCAACTTGAACGAGAGCACGAAATAGTGTTTTAAGCGATGACGAGGTTTCAGGAGTTGATGGCAGAAATCAGGACAAATATAATACAAAGTAGTCGAAGCAGGGATACTCGACGCGCGCTCGACGACGACTATTTCTGTAAATATCCGAAAAAACAAGGTGGGTTTTGATTTTTTTTTTTTTTTCATTCAATTATGTTACGACATGAGGAATTCTGTGAGAAAGTATAAAACTGTGTGTTCGATGAAGGAATAACTGTTGCCGAAATCCTGCGCGAAGATTACAGTAGTTCCGGAAATGTCCAAGAGGAGCCGGGGAGTCAGATTGAGCGAGGGTATGTACTTACGCGGACGGGGAATAGACTAAAAAAGCGATGTTTTTAAATGGAAAACAAAAAAAAAATGGTGATTTTCAGGTACGACAAGCCGTTCGACAAGTACGATTCCTTTGGGAAAAAGTGTCAAGCCGATTCGAGCGGTGGTAAAGCGAAGGGATTGATTTACTGGTTTAAAGATTCGCAGCCACAAGGAAATGCCCAGCAAGTGAGGAGCAATGGTTACGTTGAAAGCAGCGCCATTGATCGATTTGAAGAGCGCGATTCCGTTGGGATTTACGAGATTCTTCACGAAACTTCGGTTGATCCGAAGATTGTCAAAATGAAGAGATGTTTGGCGCATATCAATGGGGTCCGACTGCAAATAAAAAAGAGGGAGTTCGAAGTTTGTTTTTTTCAACTGAAGGACCATTTTCACTGCATAACAAAAGTAAGGCTAAGCCATGCCGATATTTGTACGGGTCTGATATTTTTTTTGATCATTTTTTCCAGAATTCCGGAGGTGAGCGGGTCAAGTTGGATAAATTTTATGAAACTTTAAGAAAAGTTAGAATAATTGTGAACAGAGATTTGTTTGAATTTTTGTTGAATGAATTGAGTTTGATTGACGATGGTTCTGTATATTTTGAAGATGCTCTGAATTTACTAAACTGGAAGTACAATTTACCATCGATAGATAAAACTTATGGTAACAAACATTCTTGTAAATAAAATTATTGCTCATTCAAAATGAAAAAAGTGTTTATTCATTTTTAAAATTATTTTTCAGCTACCGCTACTCAACAGTGTTTTTCAAAATAAATTTAAAAAAAATTGGAAATAATTTAAGTAAAAAACTATATAACAATTTCCTACGATAAAACCACGCAATCATAGCTTATTTATGTAAGATTATACTTTTTATATCAACAACAGGAAAAAGCTGATGAAAAATAGTTACAAGGCAAGCCATGGGTGGTGTTTCAATGCTTCTCGATTTCTGTCACCATAATCGTACAGCAATTCAGTGCCAATAGGTATTTCTGCCTTGGCGAAAAAAACCAAACGTGGTTTATCATCTACATCAATGATCTTCGAGATGAGATTGCCTTTTCTTGAGTGATTAATCAACCGGCCCAGTTCACCCGATTCTTTGGTGGCATCGATACTGTGCAATGAAATATACAATTTAGAGTAACTGAATTATTTGAACCTCCATGCTAAATCGACTTACCACCACTGAATATCCTTGTGTCTGAAATAATACATGTAACAACCAAGTTTTTTATTCTTTGCGTATTTCATTTCTCTCTGTTTGGCGGTTGCTCCATCTATGAGATCACCAATATATTCGATTACAAAGTCCCCTTTGCTGAACTTTTTCGTGGTGATTATACCTCTGCCTTTTTCTTTAATTTCTTCAATCTTTAAAGATCAAAAATATTACAACACTTTTTTGAGATTTTACAACAACTTACTATGTAAAAAAGACTCATTTACCTGTAATCCATCTCTGACTTTTTTTATGATTTTATTTTGCAAATCTTGTTGTTTTTCGTAAAAAATATCCTTTGATTCCTTTCTCTCACTTCTACGAACTTGGAAATAATCAGTAATCTTATGATTGGACAAGTCACTTTCCGATTTACTTTTATTCAATCTTGAAGATTTTTTTACACTAGGTTTCTGGTCATTTTTAGACTGATGAAAAAATATTATTAACATAGCATTGATCAAGAGGAAAACTACGGCATTCACAAACTTACTTGTTTCTTCTTTGAAATTTGTTGAATACTTTGTGGTTTTTTAAGGCCATCATCAACGTTAAGATAAGAAAAATTATTACAAAGTTTGTGAGTGGGGGAACTTCCTTTGGTACAGTTTGAAGAATCATTTTGACTTTCTTTGAGTGATTCTTCACTGTCAGACGTAACGATTGTAGTTTTCTGAACAGCTGCCTTGACCTTGACATTGTTTATAAATACCGTTCATTTAATTATGGATGCGTCAGCCGATAATGTCAGTAATATGAAAAGTAATTAATTGTGTGTTATGGATACTCTTGTAGGATGAAATTGTTTTTTTTGATGCACGAAATTTCATTCAAATTTTTTCGCGGGATAATGGTAAAAAAACTGAAAAATTACTAACTTCCGAACGATTCAATATACGATTGAAGGTGGTTTAAAAAAGGAAAATAAATAGCTCCTGTTCGATTGATATTAATGCTTCACCTGGTTATTGTTTAATATTTGTAGTTTGTAAGATGTTATCGACAGAGTACATGTAAATATTTATATATAGATATACCGCTCCCATTACATAACGCGTATATACACATACATTAATTGTCGTATTTACTCACCTTTTTTTTCTCATTAGCAACATTTTCTGTTCTTGTTTTCGTGCTTCCTTGCTTGGAAGTCGTCAAAACTTGTTTTCCAACTGTGCATGAGTCTCCGAGTTTTTCAATAGTTTGATCAGGGGGTCGGCACTCTGATGCCTTCGGAGTTCGTTTTTTTAATTGTTTTTCTGAATCAACCAATGCCTTTGTACACTTTTCACTGGTAACTGAATTACTCCTCGTCGTTTTTGAGTTCACCATTTTTTTGGCTTTACTATGTTTTTATTGTATTATACTTTAAACCGCTCGATCCTAAGTTAACCAATAAAGTCAATAACAGTTCTGATTCTTGAGCTCTCCCTCATTCCCGCCGTTTCGTCGTCGCAAAAAAAAAAAAATCACCGTTACCGCGCATACTCGTCTGCGCATCTCTTCTGCAGCACTAGTTTCAAAATCGGTAATCGGAAATTATTTACAGCAAAATATTTTACATTTATACGCCATAAATAAAATTTTCTATAAATTTTAATTAAATTATTAATAAGACTATGACATTCCAGAACATTACGGTATATTTGATGGAACAAACAGTTCATAGACAAAATAAAAAGCAAATTTTTTACATAGGCTTATTGACATGTAAAGATTGGAAGAATAATCGATTGTACAAAATGCTAATACTACATTTCTTTTTAGTAAAATGTATAGCAGTGATTGTTCAACTATTGTTATTAAATATCGTTTACAAGACCTTACTACTGACGATTAAAGAAACTAACAACAAAAATTACCAGTACTCATGCGTAAGGTATATTTGCGTGTGTCATGAATGAATTATGTATAATATATATCTTAAATTAACGAATAATTTGTTTACCACAATCACCATGAATAGTCAACTCGTAGAAAATAACTTATGACGATACATGTCGTCCAATCACGCTGTTTGATTAAAAGTTTCAGTTCATTTCATTCATACTGGATGTAACAGCTTGAAAATAATGTCCAATACACAAAAACACAGCAATTTCGGCAGTAAAGGTAGAAATAGTTTGAACATGGTTTACTTGTGTGTAAGCTCATTTGCGGTGACAAAAATATCATAAAAATCACATATCAATAATTTTATCAAACTATAATACAAAAAAAAAAAAAATTAATCTAACAGTCATAATTATTTATACTAAGACGCTAACCATGGATAGTTTTGTATGGATTCCCGACTCCTATCCCCATAGTCATAGGTTATTTCTTTACCAGCAGGTATGTCTTCTTTTGCTATTAAAACAAGATGTGGCGTATCGCCAATTTCAACAATTCTGGTTAACAAATTTCCGTTGCGCGAATGATTCACCAGCCTGCCAAGTTTGTCAGATTCAGCTGTGGCATCAATACTGTCGAAAAAATGTTCAATTAAAAATTTGTTGACTGCAACCTATAATCAATTAAAAAAAAAANTTTCAACGTAGCAAATCATTCAAACCGAGCCGCGCACTTGACTATAACGTCAGAGGCGAGCCAGAGCACATATCTCTGACGGCAACTCACAATTTGGTCTATATATACTTAATTAAAAAACCCCCAAAAAATTAAAAAAAAAGGAGGGGAAAAAATTTTTTTTAAACCCAAAAAAAAAAAAAAAAAAAAAAAAAAACGAGCAACGAAACAAACCAATATTGTTGATTTCTGTGCTGAAAATAATACATGTAGCAGCCAGTATTCAGATCCTTGGCGTACTTGGCTTCCCTCTTTTTGGCCGTCACCAGATCAATGAGCTCCCCGATGTATTCCACAACAAATTCCCCTCTTACAAAACTTCTCGTCGTAATGACTCCTCGACCCTTTCCATTGAAACACCTGACCTGATAAGGGGGAAAAAATAAAAAAATTGATAATCCAAAGATAACTACAATAAGACTGTCATATAGATCAGCTACGAAACGAAATCTCGACATCATTGACAAAATAAAAATAGATGAATACAAGTAGATGTAGATACAATTCGTATACAGGTCTAATGTGTAAGAGATGTGCGTGTGTGGGATGGACACACACATAACTATGCAGCAAATAAAGAACTGACGTACTTGGAGTCCGTCCTCGGAGCTGCAGCGGACCTTGTTTTCGAGGTCACGCTGTTTCTCCTCGAGTACGGCGCGCTTGCACTTGCGCTCGCTCCGTCGGACTTGGAAGTACTCGGTGATTTTGTTGTTGATGACGGCAGTGCCCACCCGGAGCTTGCCGGCAGCAAATTTCCGTTTGACCTGCTGCTGTTTTTGCTGTTGCTGTTGTTGCTGCTTGTGGAGATGGCCATTATTGTTGAGCTGGGGTTCATTCTCCTGCTCCTGAGCGCTGGGCATTTTAATGCGGTGTAACGTCGAGGACGAGGTGGCGGACGAGGAGGAGCTACAGATGAAAAGCGGCGCCGTCGACACGGTCGACTCCGGATCTTGTTTCACCAGCATCTTAGACGTTTGTTGTGTGTATTGCCTAATATACGGGCTCTGCACGCCACACGGGACGCGGACAGACGGAGGAGAAACGACGAATCCTAGATTCCTAGGTGATGGCCATCTAGCTATACTATCCAATTCTTCGGAAAGCTACAAGTATACATAGAGATTTTTTCATATAAAAGGTAGCATCGGGTTTAAGTCGACGGATAATAATAATTTATCACAATACTTACGTGATAGAGTAATGGATATGCTATTTGCTCCCGCACACCTTCCCTTCTCCTATTCTTTTTTCTATTCTATTCCGTCCGCGCCGCCCGCCCACACACGGGAGCTAGGATATACGAGACTCACGACTCGCGGGGCCGCGGGGGACTAAAAGTGACTCCGATCACTACGATGTTGTATATTTTATCTTGTGTGTTCCATGCTGCATATATACGTTCCGAAAAACCCCACTAGGACGATTTTTATCCTTGTCCAACGCACGATATTTATATATTCTCGGGCACTCTTATCATCTCTTTCGCTCCTGCCAACTTTCGTAATTCGTATGCTCTTTTTTTTCTCTCTCTCTCTCTCTCTCACTCGCACTTGTTGCTTGTTGTCAGAAGAAGAGAGAGAACCCAGAGGCCTCCTTTCTCTCTCTCTCTCTGCATGTATATATATACACAGTAAAAAAAGCAGCCGCTGGAGAGCCACAGCGTCGGCTGCTAGTGCATGAATGTGCAGTGGTTGTGTTGTGTTGATCAGATGATCGTATATAATAAGTATAAATGCGCGTCATAAATATCATAATTTCATAAATCACAATATACTCTGATACACGTGTGTATGCGTAAGCAAGGATCGTGACAGAATTATGAGCGTCCTCCAGGATCTGCCGACGAAAGACGAAAACTTGACGGCTATCTTGAACAAGTTGCAAAATGAACAGGTAAGAAAGAGCCTTGTGTTTTTCTGACGAAACTGATAAACTGGCAGCCAAATACTCTGTATTCATCTGTATGTTATTTCTCTATACCGTTTGCTAAACGATGGGGTTACTTTTGTGACAATAAACAAACAGGTCGCCGTCGACAAACAGCTGGAGCAGATACTTGCGCGTCACTGCCACATCGAGGCCAAGCTCCAGACCATCGGCAAGGTGTTGCCGAACGTCGCCGTAGTGCGTTCGGAGGCCGAAAAGTTTCAGGACATGATCGAGCACACCAACAAACTGGCAGAAAAGGTCAGCGCGAAAGTCAGACAGCTGGATCTCGCCAGAGTAAGTTACTTCTATTTATAACAACTGCACTTTAAGTGCTTTTTTTTCTTTTTTCTTTTCTTTTCTATAAGTACTCGATTGTGACGGGTGTGTTTTTCAGAGCCGGGTATGCGAGTGCCAGAGCCGCGTCAACGACATCCTCGATCTGCAGTTGTGCAGCGAAGGTGTTGCTACAGCTCTTCGAAACGAGGATTACGAGCAAGGTGCGGCTCACGTGCACCGTTTTCTTCTGATGGACCAGCAATTGTTGGAAAAAACCGCTGACGATGTTTCCGGGGATCACACGAGTGTGACCAGTTCCCTGGCTACTTTGCAACAAGCCGCCAATGAACTCAGAACCGTAGTTACGCAAAAGTTCGACGAGGCAGTCAAAGCTGAGGATCTTGCTTCCGTGGAGAGGTTTTTCAAAATTTTTCCGCTGCTGGGGATGCACAGCGAAGGCCTCGTCAGGTTTTGCCAGTACTTGTGTTCAAAGGTAGATATTGAAACGTGGAAGCCAGGAGAGTTTTTTTGGTGTGTTTCATGAGATTTAATTTTTTTGCAGCTTCGAAAAACAGCACAAACGAATTTGAAAGCAGCGCTCAACGTACAGAGCAACGAGAAGAGAGCGGGTGTAATATTTGCCGACACTATAACTTTGCTTTTTGAAGGAATCGCAAGGATCATTGAAATTCATCAGCCTATCATAGAAACTTATTACAGGCCCGGGAAATTGGTTACGTGCATTGAAATTTTGCAGAAAGAATGTGACAAGTACGATAACTGTTTTTTTTTTTTTTTTTTTTTCAATGCCACCATTTTTTTATCATTTTGTTTAATAATTTTTCAGGCAAATGAAAAAAATTGTTTCCGAGTTCATGATACACAGAGCGATTCCAAGAAAAACCCAGTTAATTAACGATTTTTCGAGAAAACAGGGAGGCGAAAAGATCGAGCCTAAAGATTTAGATCTTCTTTTGAGTGAAGTAACGCTGATGCATTCCAGAGCTGAACTGTACATAAAATTTTTAAGGAGACGAGTGGTGGTGTGTATAACTATTGTCTAAATTAAAATTTGATTTACAAGTTAGCGTACATTTGAATTCATACTTTTTTGAATTTCAGAATGATCTAGAAATCAGTACAACCGATGTTCAGCAAAGAGAAGACTCACTAAACGATTTTAACTCTATGATGAAAAATGCCGAATTAGCACGCTGTATGCAAGAACTACTTGGGGTATATTTGGCTTTGGAGAGGTATTTTATGGAAGAAAGTGTCCATAAGGCTATTGGCATGGATTCTTTGGATCAAGATCAGCAAACATCGAGTATGGTTGATGATGCATTTTTCATTGTTAAAAAGTGTATCAAGCGATCCATCTCAACTGGAAGCATCGATGGCATGTGCGCCGTTATAAATATGGCTTGTGGATTACTCGAGGGAGAATTTGCCAACCAACTAAAAAGCCGACTCAGGCAAGGGTATCCTGTTGGATACTTGGACTTGGCTCAAGCATACAATGCTTTGCAGACTAGCATTCAACACGGTCGTATTCAGACATCCGACACGGAACTCGCACGGCTCATGTTTTTGGTAATGTACATTCAGATTTTACCTCTTTTTTTAACCCTTGTAATAAAATCTTTTTTTTTCTTTTTCATTAATGCTTGAAAATATTTTGCAGGCTTACTTGAACAACACAGAAGTGAGCACAGAATATGTAGAAACATTGAGTAAAAGCCTTAGTGGGGATATAAACCAAGCTTTTCCAAATTTGCAAGGAAAAGAGAAAGAAAAGATCGAAAGCTGCTTAGCGGGAATGAAAAATGTGACGTTTACTCTGAGAACGGTTTTAGATTATGGAATGGAGCAGTTACGAATCGGTGCCGTGAGACCGAGGGTGACTCCTTGGGTGGATACCTTTTTAACTGTTAATCATCAAATCACTGATGTAAGTATATGAAATCGACAGTTTTTTTTTCAAAAATTTAATCCGTTTTTTTTTTCTAGGACGAATTATTGAGATACGATACCGATGAGCCTTTCGTTCAAACTTTAGTAAAGAATTTAGATGGCCTCTTGCAAGCCTTTAAAAACCACTTGACTCAATCAAATTACAACGCACTTATAAGTATTCTCACGGTGGAGCTGACTGCGCGTTTGGAAAAAGCAGTCTTTAAATCAAGTTTTACTAAGGCAATTTTATTGACTTAATCATTTATTTTTCAATATAATTCAAGGAGCTGTGTACATAAATATCCTAATTTTTCTAGGCTGGTGGTCTTATATTTGATAAAGAAGTGCGGTCATTGGCCGCTTACTTGTCCACCGCAACTTCCTGGTCGGTGCGAGATAAATTTGTCAGGCTCACACAAATCGCTACGGTTTTAAGTATCGAAAAAACCGAAGAGCTGGCCGATTATTGCGGAGCAGATGCAATCGCTTGGAGATTGACTTCGGCTGAAGTTAAAAAAATCTTAGCTTTGAGATCAGATCTTAAACTGTAAAATGTAAAAAAAGTTGAACACATAACGTTGAAATTTGTAAATAAAAAGTTGTAAATATTTTTTTTTTGTATCTGCAAAGCATTTGCATGAAATAAAAATAATTTTTATTTGAATTTTTATATTATTGTTTTCATTTTCAATAATTTTTATGAAGTTTTTAAAAGCGTGTAATTTAAGTAGATAAGAGTTTAAGACGTCATCTACATCAGGTTTAGATAATAAATAATCCCAATATGTGTACATTATTGCGCTCATTACTCAATATATATATATATAGGTGTAAATATATGTATATACACAAACGTTTCAACTGTATGACATGAGAGAGACTAAAAACTGTAGTCAGCAGAGAGAGAGTGTCAGGTGTACTTGCGATATAAAGAAATAAAAATATCTACAAGCGTTGGTCGGTTGTCGTTATTTAAAAATCTAATCTTACGATGATTATTAGTGAGTTAGCGTGCAGTGTAATGCTCAAATATCCTAATGACGGCGATATCTCAGAAAAAGTGTCAATTTCACCATTTTTCGTTGATGCACTTTGACAAGTTTAACGAGTTATTCATGCAACAATCATACGCAAGTGTGTTTATTATTCCTTCGTGATACTGTAATAATTTATTAAATCCACCACAAGTGTGTGCCTATGATAACATTACAATGGCGACGACGAAGGAAATAAGGTAAAATACTTACGAATTTTTACAATTACAATTATAGGGATAATTTTTTTGTAACATTGTTTCGACTTTTTGTTTGTTTGATAATAAATGAACACTTTATCTAGATTTACAATGCTTTTATTGGATCCGGGAGAGATTTTTTTCGAAGACTACAGCGTGCAAATGAAATTCATTGATGGAAATATCGAAAATGATGAAAATCAGTGGTTGGATGGTCGATTAAAATTATGCTCAAAATCTTTAGTTTTCGTCAGCAAAGACATTAATCAACCGCTCATTAAAATTGCCCACAAAGATATAACGTCCACTGAAAAACTTCCCTGGGACAATAACCTTACAGAGTGAGAGAACTTTTATTATTTATGTACAAATATATATATACATCTTTCCTGGTCAGGTGTAAAAATAAGATTTTTTTTCATTATATTTGAAAGGGTAAACGATGCACTTTTGGTTCACTGTAAACAGTATGTGGAAATGTTCAAGGGAAACATACTTGCTCCTTATAAATTCATACATCAACCAGCTGACTTTCAATTTTCCTTCAACTATGCTAAAGTAGAAGATTGTCTTCCACAGATACTGCAGCTCTTAAGAGCTGCCACTCTTCCAACAGCCGAACAAAACGCTATGGTAAGATGAAATTGTAGATTTAGAATGATTTATAAACCTTGTAGATGAAATTGTACATTTAAAATGTTTGTACTAACAGATAATGGCAATTGTCCATTCAAGACAATCCAGATTTACATTTGACACGTCGTGGTTGGAAGATTTATACGAGCAGATTATAATTGAGACTCAAGCAAATAAAGTCTCACCCTTAGTGATCAACCCAGGTAGAGTTTTGCTTACCAACTGTAGAATTTATTTTCAACCTTACAATAATATGGACCAGTATCCCGTCCTCAAAATAAATTTGAAAGACATAAAAAATGTTATCAAGAGGCGATTTTTATTACGCCAAGTGGTAAGATATTCAACCGTCTGTAGAATAATTAATCTGAAACATTCAATGATTGATAAATTTAATGTTTTTTTCACCCACAATAGGGTCTTGAAATAAAGTGGTCACGGCCGTCAGATAATAAAACAGAGCTTTTATTTTTATCAACAAAAAATCAGGAAGATAGAGACGCATTGTACACGAGTATGTTGAACCAATTTGACTTAAAAATCGAAACGTTGCATCAAAATCAAATGACTATGCAATGGCAAAATGGCTCGTTGTCCAACTATGATTACCTTTTATATATCAATAGGTATGAAAAAAAAAAAAAAAAATACCACGAAATCTCATTGATTTTCTGTCTTTAACAAGTACGTACTTTTCAATCCAGCATAGCGGATAGAACTTTCCACGATTTGACGCAATATCCCGTGATGCCTTGGGTCCTTCAGGATTACACGTCCACCACATTGGATTTTGACAACCCAAATATTTACAGGGATCTCAGTAAGCCCATTGGAGCGTTAGAACTCAAGAGATTGGAAAGATTGAAAGATCGGTACGACGAGATGTCGGAGCCGAAATTCTTGTATGGGTCACACTACAGCGCCCCTGGTTTTGTGCTTTTTTATTTGGTCAGAAAGTACCCGCAGTACATGCTGTGCCTGCAAAATGGCAGGTTCGACCATCCTGACAGAATGTTTAACAGGTACTATCATTATTTGGATTCGTACTATATTTATAAATAAAAATTAACATTGATCGAAAACCAACTTTCATAGTCTATCTGATGTGTGGAAAAATGTACTAAATAACATGTCGGACTTCAAAGAACTGATACCGGAGTTTTACGATACGAGCAACAACGGAGATTTTTTGGTCAACAGTTACGGTATCGATTTCGGCTATCGGCACGACGGAACGAAAATCAACGATGTGCATTTGCCACCTTGGGCGAAAGGTTAAATTTTTTTGTTTACTATTTTTCAGTTAATATATATTTTTTACATGGTTAAAACATATTATTTATAAATTCAAGATCCATCGGATTTCGTAAGGAAGATGAGAAAAGTCTTAGAAAGTAATTGGGTCTCGAAGAATCTGCACCACTGGATCGACCTCATTTTTGGGTACAAGCAAAAGGGGGAAGAAGCAGTCAAAGCGGATAATGGTAAAATCGTCATTTTTTTCCAGTGATTCGTTATAAATAAATAAAATTTGTTTCGCTCTGATGCGATTAAACATATATGCATTTTTATAGTGTTCTTCCATCTGTGTTACGAAGGAGCCATCGATTTAGACACAATAAAAGATATCAACGACAGACACGGCCTCGAGGTTCAAATCATGGAATTTGGACAAATTCCCAAACAAATATTCAAAGTACCTCATCCGAAGCGATTCGTAGTGGCTGACCTAATCAAAAGCGAAAGCTTGTTTTCAGCACAGGAACATTCATCATCACCCGGTAGGATGAATATATTTTTTGTTCTCTACTCACTTTTTTAAAAAATTTTATTTTACTTTTCAAATGTAATAATGAGGCGTGATTTTACAGGAATTAAAATGCCAAATTTCAAACAAAGATATGTATTCCAATCGCACAAGGAATCGGTGAGTGCGGTAGCAACCATAAGTTATGACGCACAGAGCGAGGACGTTATTTCGGTGGGCCGTGACGGCATTATGAAAATATATTCTCCGCAAACTGGCAAATTGACACGAAGGATCGCATTGTCTTCCGTTCCCTTGATTTCTTGTGTTTCGTATCAAACGCCTTCGAAATCCAATGTCATCGTAGTTGGTACTTCGGATAATTATCTGTAAGGTCAATTATTGTTTTTATAATTTGTACTTTTCAACCGCATGTCATTGAAAAATCGTTGCAGAATTTACTACGACGTGGAGTTTGCAAAGGTTTTCGAAACACTGTACGCACACAACGATGCGGTCTCTTGCCTGCTGTACAGTAAAAAGCATAATGTCATAGCATCGAGCTCTTGGGATTGCACCACCAAAATTTGGCGACCCTACTCGGATAGAAAGATGAAACTTGCCGAGAGTTTTGTAGCCGAACTAGATCACGATGCTCAAGTCACCTGTATTAGTATGTCAAAGTAATTAGATGATTGCTTGTTTTACTGTGTATTTTGGTATATTCCATAAAAAGTCTCTATGGTATATTTTTTTCTGTTTTCAGAGATGAAACTTTACTAGCTACTGGTACAGAGGATGGAGAAGTTTACTTGTGGAATTTTGGTTCGTACGAACTTCGGTTTACCGTTAAAGGTAATACTTTCTTTTCTCCCCCATCAAAATTCATCAATACAATTGACAAATGTAATTGAATTTTCGTTAGATCACATGTCCAGAGTCAATTCTATAACGTTTGAACCGGAATCAAATAACATTATATCTTGCGCGAGCAATAATTCGTTAATCGTCATGGATGTACAAACTAGTACTCAAATTTATTTTGCAACGTTGGACGAAGAACCCATGAGCTTTGGGTGGATTGGTTCGTTGTTACTAATCGGAGATGCCCAAGGCGATCTTCACGTGTGGTACCCACAGACTGCGGCGTTCATATCCAAATTTCACTGTCACGAGGGTAAATATTTACAAATCTATATTATTTGTGAAATAATAACTTTTTTTTTGTTCGTCTGTAATGTTAAATTTTTTATTCATCTTTAGGAGCTATAGTATCCGTAGCTATAACGTCAGACAATAAAAAGGTGATGACAGGTGGTCGAGATAAGAAAGTTATCGTATGGGATTGCGAATGATAATTATTTTTACCTAGTGTTATCGCGAAATTTCAATTTCAAAAGTTCATCGAGATGTGTGTAAATATATTTTCTTGTACAAAAATCATTACACCATATAAAAATAAATATATTTTGAGAAAAAATAAAAAAAAGACTGTTACTTTTTTGTGCTATTTATTAATTCACTCTAAAAATTGGATTTTGTTTTTCAAAATTACTAACACTTTTTCAACAGAATTAACTTTAACAACATTTAAGTTACCATACATTTATCGACATGAGAGTAATATATGTTAAATGATACAAAACGTCAGTCAACAACACATCTATACAAACGATTTATTACGTGACAAAATTTCATTTTTCATAAAATAATATTTTGTGAAACAGCACGCAAGTTAGAATTTGCTGTATCTGTTTAATTTGTACTTTAATACTATCATTTGGTTAAGTGTACTTTTAATTTTTTCCTAAATTACTTAAAATTATTTAAATTAATCTCTACCATTAATACTAACAAGTTGCATAAATAGTTGATGAGTATTTCCAGTTTTCTTCATTAAATAAAAAATAAAGAAACGTTATATGCAGGCATAAACAAAAATACCCTATTTACACTGTACAAAAAATCTTTTTAAAATGCAATAATCATCAGAAATAAAAATTGTTTGAAAAACTGATTAAAAAAAAAATTTTTTTAAGAAACAATAGATCTTAAGATATTTACATTAAATGTGTGCATTTGCAAATTTCTTTAAAACTTTTTCAATTGCTCATAAGTTATGAAAAATATGATATTCCATGGTCCCATCCTGAGCCAAGTAGGGATAAACCCTTTATAAAGCGCGAAAAACCCCTCATTCCTAAAAGTCTACAAGTAAAAAAAAATTAGTGATAAAATTTACATGGGATAGTTATAATTAGGACTACCTGAATGAAACACTCTGTACTGCTGGTATAAATATGAGAAGGAACAGTCCCATGATTTGAATTTATCCGTCTCTGGTTCATCAATCGCGTCTATGAATCGAAATTTTTATTATTGAAACAGATATTTGCATTAGAAATTTTATTTTCAAATAATGAATCATACTCGGACAACATCAATGGGAGTAGAGGATACAGCACTTCCCATGCTTGCTATAAAACTAGATCTATAAAAAAAAAAAATTTTTTATGAAAAAAATAATTATCAAATAAATGATAATAAATACTTACATAAAATGATTGGATATGCTGTCACCTACATAAGGTATTAACTCTTTTTTACTAAAATCATATATGGGTAATTCCACTGCTGCTATAATAGCTGCCCTCTGAGCAGTTGGACCAACTCCCTAGGTCAATGAGAATTGTTTATCAAATGACATAATTAAATAAAATTTACAAACTTACCCTCCACAAGCCTCTTACACCTTCTTGATAGTAAACATCTTGCAAACAACCAAACAGTGAAAGATTAGTTTCTATTGTAGCAAGTTGCATTCTGACTTTTACAACATCTGTTGGATTTGCAATGGCACTGGAAAAAGCTCCGGCTATTGCAGCACACACAATATTGATCAAAACTATATCGTTGGTACCCCACTTATCTGTGGCACTTTGCTTCAGAGAATAGTAAGTTCCAAACTTAATGGTTCCATAAGTTGCCTGCCTTAAAATTGCTGAGCTGATCCTGTGAAATTTAAGTCTTTGGGCAGTGTGTCAACTAATATAAATTTTTCCAATAAAAAAATAAAACTCTCAAAGTTTACCCAGCATACAAAGCTTTGTAGCCCTCTTGTTTCGGGATTTTTATCAAAGCATCTATCATTCCAGAATACTTTAAGCTTGAAAATCTTACATCGTGCTTTTGTCCTTGAATTTGCAGACGAGTTTTTGTCGTGTCCAACGGAAAAGTACCTGAAATCAATAAAGTTAAGCACTGCCATTGACTTACATTTAAGCACAAGAATTGTATATTTGATCAGTGCTTTACCTAATTCAGCTACAATGGATGCTAAGCCTCCGTACACAAAGGGCCTCCAATCTTGGATAGTTGAGTCTACCATTTTATGTTATTTTAAACTGATTGATAATATTTACAAACTTTTGGCCATTTCCAACAACGAAGGATATTATACTACCGCATTCTAAAATAAAGCGTATCGTGTATACACGAGAATACACATACAAAATTTTCCATTAATACAAGAAAAATTGGAAGCAATAATTCAACAAACTAAATTAAATGCCAGCCATGTATAGCTTATAAACCATTCGATTATTTGAGCAAGTATATGCACACAAATAATCCCATTAAATGAAAAAAAGCGCTTACCAACAATAAACCTTGACACTACTAATTTCTAGTAATGAGAAATTTAAGTTGAAAAGTTCTTAGGATCGATCAAGCGAAATCATTCAGTTGTAATTGCACCTCTGTGGTCTTTAACTTAAGTTTGAAAACTGAAGAATTAAGATATGTTACGATGTCCAATGCACACGTGCACTGAGAGCAGACAGCCTAGCAGACAGACTGCTCCGATCGATGATTTTTGTTGTGATGCCGGCGCGCACTGCTGCACAAGACAGTGCCCATAGTATATAAGTGCCCTTATCAAAGGAGCCGGACGTAGAGCACTATAATATTAAAAATAAAAAAGGCTGTTGACATTCGTGTTTGTTTTTATGAATAACATTTTGAACTTACATGCAAGCGTGAGCGTTATGATTGCTCGGCAAAAAAAAAAAATTGTAGTGTCGTCAGCGCATCTCGTGCAATTGTTGTGAAAAGTGTACATGTGTTTATTTTAGTCGATTTTTTTTTTTGTTTTTTTTTTTTGTTTTAATGAAATTTAATATATTATTGTGATGTCATTCATGAAGTTAATCAAGAGACGGACCATTTTCTTGTTTCTCACAACTCTGGTTGTTCTGGTAGTCGGTGTGCTCCTGCGCAAATTAAATCGCACTGTGGCCGACATTACCGAGAGGGAAAAGTGTCCTGCCTGTTTCGGGGTTTCGCTGTGTCAAGATATCGACGATAACAAAATCGTTTTCGAGTATTCAGATTTCAATTCGATATTCAACAATTTGTTTGGCGTGAAAAATGTTTATTACGGCAAATATGGGGATACGAAGGTTGTTGTGAAAAAGTTGGCTCATGACTTTGAATTTCAACTCTTTGATGATTTCATTTGTTCTAACGATCAGTTTGATGAACTTTGTTTTCGTAAGAACAAGAGATCAAACGCGATAACGAACTTTTACCGATCGATTCTGAGAGATTTGGAAGATGCAAGATTCGATGATCCACACGTGAAATTAAGAATTTGTCCTACTGTTGGAAGAGCTAATAAATTGTTGGGAAAAATTGGAGATTCGGCTAAAAATGCAAATTATTACAAATACCTGTGGAGTTTCATAAAAATCAACCCTGAACCGATTTTTCTTCAGGTATTTGTCATTTCACCTAGATTTTTGCTAAAAACTATGTTTTTCCAGTTTTTTTAGTTATTTTATAGCTGTTGAGGCCCGAAAACGATTGGCCAACACCAAAGTACATTGGGGAATGTGGAAGGGTAGTTGTTGAGGAGAATGCCGGTCTACCCTTATCCGCCTTCATTAATGAGCCTTGGATAAAAAGAGCTGAAATATCATCTAGTCTTCTCGATGCTGCCTATAAGCTTACTTTTAAACACTCGGAATTTGCCTTTTATCTGACAGACGTGTCTACAGATAATATTGCAGTTAATCAGAACAATCAGGCTGTATTTATTGATTTGGAGAATGTTATTGTTGTGGATAAGGACCCACCAAAAGAAGGTAATAGTTATATTTATTAAAAACATTTTATTCAAAAAAGACTGTCATTCAATAACAATACGAAAAATTTCAGTCTGGTCAAACATACTTTCTTGGAATGAAACACACATCAGTGAAACTCATACCAATTGCCAAGATTGTTTCATATTTTCCCCTAGCGATATATGTAATCATAAAATTAGCGATCATAATTATATGGCGATTTGTCAGGTAATTTTTGCTTCAACTGCCCATTAACTATTAAAAAATAAAAAAATTTTGTTACTTATTACAGCATGCTCTGGGACAAAACAACGAAAGATTTACGCAAGGATTTTTGCATAGTACACCAAGTGAAATTTTAAAAAAGTATTCAACTTTAACAAATTTAATTAAAAAGTGTTCCACTCCAGACCCACCTCACTCAAGAATCACATTCGGCATTCAACTTCAAAAAGTTTTAGATTCAATCATAAAGTATCAAAAACAACGTTAAATATTTACAACGCTTTGTACAAAATGTCATGAATTGAGCCTATTTCAGATTTCCTTCTTGCAGATTCTTTAGTTGATCCTGCAAATTTTTAATAAAATTTTGCAACTCGCTTATGGTTTGATCTTTTTTTTCGTTTTCATGTCTTAGCCTACTGTTTTCATGTTCCAATTTTGATATTGTCAAGTCTTTATCTATTCGTAAGTCTTCCAGAAGTTCGCTCGATGAAGGCCGTTGTGCTGGGTTGTGATTTAACAATTTTTTAATTGTATTGATCTGTGATAAAATTAAATGTCTTAACATTTACGAGAACAAATAATTATTTATTATTTTACAGTTATTTATTTTTACCCATTTTTGATGCGAGGAAGCTAAACTTGATGGTATTTGATTTGATTTTAAATGATTAATCATTTCAACACATTCACTGACTGTTTTCATAGGAACTAATAGTTCCAAAAAGACAATACCCAAACTGTAAACGTCACTCTAGAAATAAATATAGGAATACATTGATTCATGATCTACTTATTATGCTGAAAAACTTGAAGAAATTATCTATTTTACCATTGGATTGCATTCTCCATTTAATTGCTCGGGTGCTGCATACATACAAGTTCCAACAATAGAATTATGACTTTCTTTTTGCAAAGGACAAGCCAAACCAAAGTCTCCAAGTTGTATTCGTAGTTTTCCTGATGTTGAAATGAATATGTTACTTGGCTAAAATTTTATTTTTATTTTTATTCTCAGTAACAAGTAAATTCAAAGTAATTAAGAAATTTTTCGTCTTAAAGAGAAATCGTATACCTTTATGTCGTGATGCACAATGTTTAGAGAATGTATGTAATTCAGGCCACAAAGTATTTGTGTTGCTATGTCAGCCATTACAGACACCGGAGTAGGTTCAGTTCTGTCATCTAACCAGTGGCGCAATGTTTTTTCACATAATGCCATTTGAATATACAATATTGTGTACAGCTTCTAAAAGTAGTTAAAAAATTTTTTTAGAATGAATAAAATTATGGTAATTAAGAAGGTAACTGTGATCTGAACTTACTTTTTCTCTAGAGTATTGACAAATTTTGATGTTTTCAAGAGATTCATCACTGCTTTCTTCTGTGCTGATTCCAGAACCGGTATTAATTTTATTATTAATATCACTTTCAACGTTACGTGCTTCTTCCTCTTTTTTCTCTTCAAACGAACTGAGATTTGAACGAGTGTCACTAATTTTTTCACTTTTTAAATTATCTTCACCAGCATTGTTGTCAGTATCACTTTCAATACTAATACTACATGGATTACTATTTTCTCCTCTAAACGAAATACTGTCTGAACAAGATTCATCGACTTCGTAGCTACAACGCAAGCGTTGACTTCCACTGAAAATTCTACAAGACTTTGTGCAACTTTCAATATCTACACTTTCATCATTTCTCAAATCTATCAGAGGTGTCAGTTGTGGAAGGCAGGGTGCGGTATAAGGTTCTATCCACGCTTGTTTGTAGGATACAATATTTGAATGATTTAATTTGGCAAGTGTTTTAACTTCTTCCAAATAATGAATAATAGTTTTGATTTTCCCAGGTTTGACAATAATTTTCTTTATTGCATACTCGACCTCGTCAAGTTTGTGCTTAGCCTTAAAAACACTGCCAAAACCACCACCTGCTATAAACCCGGTTTCTATAAACTGATCCTGGTATAAGGAAATGTATGACCAAACAGGTCTAAAAAGTAAAAAGATTCAAGCTATTAAGTATATATTTTAGATTAATTTTACATTTGTGTACCTCGGTATGGATATTGCCTTATCATTCCCAATGACTGATCTAGCTACGTTGATTAATTGATATACAGCATCCATGTATTTCCCATCAGCAAGTTTAACTGGTTTTATTTTATGAGAAGAATCTATAAGATCCATTTTCTGCATAACATTACATAATACTGGAAACAAAAACAGATCAAATAAATATCAAATATTTAATATTTTTAATAATGTACTCACAAGAATATAAATTTTGTTTTTGCTCTGGGTCCTTTTCGCTTAAGTAGCATATGTAATTCAGTAGTGAAGTAATTAAGACACTCGGAGAACATTTTTTAATGACTTTGTTGATATTTTTTTCTTTCCTATTCTTATCAAAATATCTTGTTTGAAAAGCACCAGTTCCTGCAGAACTCATGAGAAAAACTTTTATTAACGAAAACGTGATTAGATTAGCTACAGGTAAGTAAAAATTTAATGCATTTGCGTACCTTTGTCAAAAGTAGTAACGGTGGATAAACTGTACCAAGGATTTTTAGATTTTTTTTCCATCTTGAACACTTATTTGCATAAATTTGAGAATTCGACGGTGCTCTTCAATGTGAAATTGTTTGGCAGACGAAATGGCAAAATCCTTGAAAAAGTCAAAACACTGCTGAAATTGTTGTTGTTATGTCATGATGAGCTCAATATTGCATTGGTGTATTAATGTGATTTAAAAATACAAGTGTTCATAAAAGCCCAAGCAGCATAAGTCTTATTTTATTACAACTTTCATAAATCGCAAAACGGCAGTGAAGTAAACAAAACTTATAAATACAGGACAGGCATACATACGATACAAATACACGACTGCAGAAGTGCTGCAGCAACTGACTCACTGACAATGTGACAATGTGACAGAATCACACACGACTGTATATAGGTATATATTTTAAAAGAATTAAATGTCAGATTTCAGAGCGATATCGCGCTTTCTCGCTCTTTATTGGTTAGTTCCATTTATTCGGACAATCGCATTCGCAGCCAGTTTTTTCGAGAACGGAAATATACATCGTGCCAAATTGGCGCGTAATTTAAACCTCAAGCTATTTCTCAAGAGAAATCTGAGCAACCCCTATATGTATAACCCAAAGCTTAAAAGTTTTATCTTGACCTTAGAAGATAGTTATATATAAAAATATTTAAATGTGGCAGATTCTTATTTATGCATTAACCGAGAAGTACATAATTAATATCTCACATCAAAAAAACTTTCGAACATTAAAATTGCTGTTATGTATACTCTAAAACCCAAGTGATATCAAAACCACAATCCAGAGCGTCCGAGTGATAGTCGTTTTATATTGTTATGATTTTATCATATGTTACATTAGAGCTCTGATAATGTAATAATTGGTGATTAATACCTAAAATACATGTAAAAGTTGCATCAGGATAAACAAATGAAACTTATGAACAAAGAACAGTAACTTAATTCTTTTTCGGTATTATTGACCTTGAGGCACTTAAAATTGTGATTGTAAATTTGTTGTACCTTTAATTTACTGCGGATCAGAAAGCCGATATAATAATAATAATTTTTCTTAGAGCAATCCTCCAATCGAAACTTCTTGACTCTAACACATAGTGATAGCAAAATCATGCAAACGATAATACTCAAAAACCGATTGAATAAAACTAAAGTATAGAACCGAACTGAGCCAAAAGAGCCGCCCTCGTAATTAAGTGCTTCAAGTACGGCTTAAAGTGTATAATTATTATTGTGGGGGGAGGGGCTACACAACAATAAACAATAACCATAAACCCACTTGCCGAAATGCTCAGAAAAATATCAAAAAAAAGTCGATCACGTGTAAGGATTATTTTGAAAAACCATCAAAATGGGTAAGAAAATTGTTTAGATTTTTTATATTTTCATAACGCAAAAAAAGAAAAATAAAAAAAGGCGAATTAACTAGTTAGAAATCCAAATTTACAAGAGCTTTTATAATTGTTGTTGTGTTCTATCGGTATAGCGTTTTTGTCAAGTTTACTAACAACTAATGTAGATTATAGCTGTTATGACTATTTACTTCCGAGCACTAAGCTCCAAGCTCCCCAAAAGGCCTTCAAGTCCTAGAGCTGTCGGTCTGTCGGACCTCCAAAACCGTCTGCCGTCATCTCTTTCGTCGCATGACTGCAGTTCAGCCGGACAGCCGGTGAGTGAGAGAGTGTCCAAGTTCCAGCGCCACCACTAGTGATATATAGTGCACTACTGCCACTACTCCAACGTCTCCAACCCAGTGTATTTTACGCACGAACAAACTATACCCTCATAGCGGCAGTCTGCCCGCACCCAGAAGCAGAACGAACACCCAAAGTCCCAAAACCCTGCAGTCTATAGACTAGACTCAAGACTAAGTACCTACAGTATACATATACCTAGTGAAAAATACTTCACATCTCTCATCCCAGGTCCCAGTGTACGTGCGCGCGTGTGTTGGTGTTGGTGACTGTGTTGATGTGTGTTGGCGAGGAGTCGCCATTTTGTCCGAGTTTGACTTCGGCCCGGTTTCACCGAGGATATCAACGACGAGTTGAAAAGCAGACAGGGAGTTGCCTGCTGCCACGGGAGTTCCAGCGACTGGCCAAGGTACATAATACCAACGACCTCGCCGCCAACGGCACACGGCCCGGTCGGCGCGCGCGCGAGAGACGCACCCTATTTCTCTCGTTCTCTGTTTTGCTTTCTGTATATCATATAATATAATTATCATTGGAGACCCTCTCCTCGGCCCTTTCTCTCTTGCTCTCTCCGTCCAGGCTCTTTGGTGCTCTCTCTCTCTCTCTCTTCCCCGATCTCCGGTGTCCTTTGCGGCATTAGTACAGGTGATGGTTGCCCTCAATTCTCTCTGCGTGTGAGGGGGCATGGACAAACGATACATACATGTACCCATATAATTTAGTTTGTTTGCCTCTCAACTTCCCCGTCAAACAAACCAATTCTTGCAGCGCTTTACGTCACCCTGATCTCTCAGCCCGGGACACCCTTAACAACGTCGTCGTCTGTGTGTGGTGTCTACTACTGCACACCGACCTGACAGCTCTCCCTTCTCTTACGTCTGCCATTGGACTTTTTTGATCGGAGAGCTTCTTCAAAGTGTGAGGTATATTTTTCGAAGGCAGTTTGTCAAACAGAACCTCCTCTCCCCCCCCCGTTTCTTCGTGTGCCTGATGTCTGTGGTGCATATACTTACTCTGCAAGCAACTGCAACTGCTTCTGCATACCATGTGTGTGTATATATTTTTGTGTGCCTGTGTAAGTGCACAAAACAGTCTGTTTTAAACAAGATCAGGTCGTCGACGTCGTCGTTCGTGAGTTGTTGAGTGTATACCACTGCTTCAATGTGCTTTGAAACGTCGTCCACGCGTTTGCCTTGATACGTGTCTCCAAATGTCACCTGGGACAGGAAAGACCAGAGTTATAGAGAGACTAAAAGGTGGCCAGAGGTAGCTGCATACCAGACGTGTTTTGCTTCCCTTGCCACTTTTCACACCGAATTGGAGAGAAGTTGATTCTTTTGGAGCTGCCAGAAGGAGAGAGTTTTCCTGACCGGCCTTTGCCGAGAAATTGTGTGTGTGCATGTATGTATGCCTGTAGAGTAACACCCCTGCTTGCGCGGACGTTGTTTGCTTCTTCTTGAGACGTGATCAATTGGACGGGATATGATATTGTGTTCGCCTATACGTTATCTCTTGACATTCGCTACAGAATACTGCTAGCTATATGGCTTTGTCAGGAAACGCACGAGAGTTATTTTGACAAGCCAGATCTTTGGTGATAATTTGTTGTTTTTTTTTTTTTATTTTTTATTTTTTTTATATTTCTGATGCGTGAAATAGCAAACTCTCGTCACGTCATCATTTTCGCTAGTGTTTTTTTTCCCTCAACTATCATTAGTAATTTGACATGTTACGTTACATTGTATCATGTCAGGATAAAGCCAGGCTCCACTTAACTTGGCATTTCCTTTTTGTTCTCTGTTTCAGATAATGTAGATATAGGTTAAAGTTACAAGGCCTCGAAGATAAAAGCGTGTTTCATGACAGTACTGGATTCTGGTTTTTGGTGGTGCAACTTAGTCCTAAACACGTACACCTTCAAGACGTCAGTCCGTAAGACTTACAAGGCAGGATGACGATTGCTACGAGAGGCCAAGGGGTTGGAATTGATCCGCCCGAAAGTCATCAAAACACAGTGGTTCGTTAATCATTTTTATACCCATACGCAATAAAACTTCGTTACAAACGTGGCGTGAGAGATGTAAATTTATTGGTCCTATTGTTTCTAGATGCCTAGTTCACCTGGTCAGCAGCAGTTGGCGGACGCCATGTCCAGCCTTCAGATAACTGAAAACGTAACGACTGCTGATTGCACCAACGACTCGTCGACTGTGACTGGTAGCGAAGAGACAGTTCAGCAAAAGTTAGAGCCTGATTTTCCACATGCTAAGCTTGCTGCGCTGGATGAAAAAATATCTAGTCCAAGATGGGTAGTGCCTGTTTTGCCTGATCAAGAATTGGAGTGCCTGTTACAAGCCAGTATCGATTTGTGCAAAAAAGGTCATTGTCGTTTGCTTCATTTTCGGGCTACATTAAACGTGTAATGTTGTCAAACGAACAACAGAGTTTAAACTGTGACCAAATTTTCATTTGCAGGAATTGATGTACAGAGTGAAGCATGTCAACGTTTTTTTCGGGAAGGGCTTACGATTTCTTTTACAAAAATTTTAACAGATGATGCTGTCAATAGTTGGAAATTAAATATTCACAATTACATAAATGCCAACTGTCAACGGCTGGTAGAACTTTGTGTCTTGAAATTAGAAGAGGACTGGTTTCCTCTTCTTGATTTACTAGCAATGGTTTTTAATCCTAATAATAAGTGAGTTTTTTTTTTTTTTTTTACCGTTCACTCTCTTTTAAATTCTTTTTCTCTGACAAATCGATTTCAATTGCTTAAACAAAAATTTCTTTCTCAGATTTCATACGTTTAATGCATCGCGTACCTCAGAGACTGTACCACCAGGTAGTAATATTCCTGATGATGAAGTATATGCGCGATCTCCTTCAGATTCGAGGAATCCACGTGGCTGGCTTGTTGATCTTATAAATAAGTGAGTTTTCATTTATTTTTTGTCATTAATGATACATCGTTGTACTTGAAATTAAATTTTCATGTTTTTTCCACAGATTTGGTAGTCTTAATGGTTTTGAAATTTTACTCAAAAGATTTTCAAGTGGACGAAATTTAACAGTGCCAGTTATTTATGCGTTAATGAAGCCATTTGGCTTGTGCTATGAGTTATTAACAGTTAATACCATTTATAAATACCTAATGCCCATAGTGGTAAGTAATACTGAATAATAACGTTCAGACTGTTTTATTTTTAATGATTAATTTGTAAACTTTTGTTTTTCAGAAAATGGTGCCTCAAATTTTAGATAATCTGACAGATTCTGAACTTAAGAAAGAAGCGAAAAACGAATCCAAGAACGACGCGATATCAGCCATAATCAAAGCAGCAAAGTGTATAGCCACGCGCGTACCTTATCAGGAGGGGACGATAAAAAATCTCGAAATCTTTAGACTGAAAATGATTCTGAGGCTTTTACAAATATCGTCTTTCAATGGCAAAATGAATGCTCTTAACGAAGTGAATAAAGTAATTGCAAGTGTAAATTATTATCTTCACCGTAATCCAAATCTCGAGGAGGAAGAATGGTTAACTGCCGAACGAATGGCGGTGAGTGCTTTTTAAATCGTTAAATCATTCGAAAATATGGTGTTTGTCTGAAAAAAAAAAAAAAAAAAAAATTTCTCATAATTATTATACACCAGAAATGGATCAAAGAAAATGGAGTGTTGGAAATCGTGTTGAGGGACTCGCTGCATCAGCCGCAATACGTCGAGAAACTAGAAAAAATTTTACGTTTTATCATAAAAGAACGTGCATTATCTCTCGAAGACTTGGATGCTGTGTGGGCGGCACAAGCTGGTAAACACGAAGCCATTGTGAAAAACGTTCATGATTTATTGGCCAAATTGGCTTGGGATTTTAGTCCGGAACAGTTGGATCATCTTTTCGAGTGTTTCACGGTATTTATGTTTTTGTCTTTTTTCTCTTTTTATTTTTTTTGGTGTGTTGCATAATTTTATTACATAAACGAAAAGTTTGCACAAAAAGCTCGTTTTTCCTGTGAAAAAACTTATTGAAATGTGAATATTTTAGACAAAACATATATATTTTATAAAAATATCTTGAGAAATGCGGAAATGAATATTTTTGGTCCGCTATGTTTCAAGAAGCTAAACATACAAATTTCAAATAGATGCTACAAAGCGGTTTCAACGCGTTATTTCTTTGCAAGTCAACGAGTTTGAGAGTATTTATAATTTTTCTCTATTCCAGACGAGTTGGAGAACTGCCAACAACAAAAAACAACGAGAAAAGCTTCTCGAGTTAATTCGAAGACTTGCTGAAGATGACAAGGATGGAGTCATGGCTCATAAAGTAAAGAAAAATTGATAATAATTATTTACCAATTTTTAAATAGCCCTAATTTGTCACGTAATAATTCAAAAAATGTTAACAGGTGTTGAGCCTCTTTTGGAACTTGGGACACAGTGAAGACGTGCCTCCAGAAATCGCGGACCAAGCCTTGAGTGCTCACGTCAAAATATTGGATTACTCGTGTTCACAAGAGAGGGACGCTCAAAAAACATTATGGCTGGACAAATGTGTGGAGGAATTGAAAAACGGCGATAAGTGGGCACTACCTGCGCTCAAGCAAATTCGTGAAATTTGTTCCCTCTATGAATCAAATCCCAACATGGGTCATGGTCAGCGAACTCAACATGCGTGCTATAGGTACAGTGTGTTTTTAAATCTTGTATATACCAATTGAGTTTTGGTTGACATTCGTTATATTTTTTAACCAGGCAAGAAGTCATTGAACGTCTTCAAGGCCATCACTCCGTCGTTATACTTGTGACTAACAATTTGACATCGTATATGAGCAGAGTACGACAACTGGTCAAGGATCACCCGGATATTGACCCTAATACTTTTTTACCTGACGATCGCTGTAACCACATCATGCAAGTCCATGAAAGGCTGAGTTTTTTAAGATTTTTATTAAAAGTAATTAAAAATTTTTCTCAAGAGAGTTCAAATCGTAAACTGGACAGTGAAATTCAAACAAAAATTTATTTTTATAGGAAGGTCAATTATGGCTTTGCGCCGACCAAGCTAAACAAATTTGGCAGTGTTTGGCAGAACAAGCAGTTTTTCCTTCAGACAGAGAAGCATGTTTCAAGTGGTTCTCTAAATTAATGGGCGAAGAGCCTGATCTTGATCCGTCAATCAACAAAGACTTTTTTGTAAATAACATTTTATTGTTGGATCCCACGCTGCTTACCGAGAGTGGCATTCGATGTTTTGAGAGGTTCTTCAAAGCTGTTAATTCCAAGGAAAACAAGTTGAAGATTAAAAGACGCACTGTTTTGCTGGAGGATGTAGACTTGATAGGAGCCGACTACTTGTGGAGGGTGAGTATTTGTCAGTTTTTAACAACCAAAAGTTGTTATACATAAGTTTTGAAGCGCAAGCATGATTTCGCATACGAGCCCATTAATCTGTTGAGAATGTATGCAGTATTTATATTTTACTGCTTGCGACTTCCCAACGTATACATGTAGGCCTCAATAAAACGTTTTATGCAAGTGACACTGTTCCTTTATTCAGGTCGTAACAAACAGTCCAGAAGAAATAGCCAATCGAGGAATAGAGCTGATGAAAGAAGTTAATACTAACTTGGGTTCTCGACTGCAATCATCCGTAATGGCTTTTCACGAAACTTATATATCAGAGTGTATTGATCGTTTGAAAGCTCACTACGACACGATGTCCATCCTTAAAAAAGATACACTCGAGAACAAAGAGGATAAAGACGAAAGTGCCGTTGACTGTATTAAATCGGAAGCGTTAAAAATGTGTCGCGTAATGAAAGTTTTGCAGGAATATCTAAATGAGTGTGACATGGCTTTTCCTGGAGAAAGGAAAATTCTTCCATTACACAGAGCTGCTCGAGGCAAGCATTTATCTCTAATCGTAAGATTTGCTAATCCTGCTCGTGCCGTTGAAGATATTGAAATATTTTCACATACGAACGATACATTGGCATCTTTGAGACGACAGATAATGAGAAAAATCAAAGCCAGTGATACACAGATTAAAATGGATCTTTTCATTAACGGAGAACCGTTGGACCCAGCCGACGATAGAAAACTATTATCGCAGATTCCTTTAAGAGACAAAACGGTAAAATTTACCGTATCATATTTTAAATACAGAATAACAATATAAAATTCAAATAATGAACCAAATGATTCTGTTTTTTAGTTATTGTCAGTAAAACTCAGTCAAGTTAACACAAACATGCCAAGCTCTCCCGATAGTAGTTCCGACAGCTCAACTAGCTCACCTCACCATCCTTACTCCAAAATGGAGAGTTGTCACGCGTCTAATCCAGAAGCCGAGAGCAGTTTACCCGGAGTGGTAAGTCAAACTATTGATGCAGATTTTCCATGTTGATAGTGCAAATTTAATTTTTATTCGAAATTAATTGCAGCTGTTATCCCAAAGACACAAGTTTGTCACGTTTTTCTTTCAATTGGCGGATTTGGGCTGTATGCTCGAACAGGCCCAATTGCGCGATGGCGCACGCTATCTTTTGCAATTGATCCCGGCTGACATATGTACAGTGCAGAAATTGCAACGTTTTTTCGGGCGCTACAAAGATCACGAAGCTGTGCAAAATTCTTCCGCCGACGAGTCCAATGTTAACGTAGGCTCTCTGTTTTTCTCAGCAAGTCCAAGTCAAGTTTTATACAATTTAGAGGTTTGTGCACAAGTGGCATTGTATATTTATCTCGTTCAAAGTCGAACACACGCGATTAAAGCATTGCTTATTCAATTGCAGGTTTTATACACACTGTTGATGCCCGCACTCGATCCAATGTCTGACAAGGCATGCGAGTTCCAGCTCAATTTGATCAAAAGTGGCGAAGCCGGAGTAATCCTGGACATGTTGACGAAAAATAATTTCCTACCTAATGCGGATGAAGTAACGAAGCGCTCGGCCTATCTTACAGTTCTCAAGCTGTGCAAGTTCCTGCTGACGGTGATGGCGAACACCGTGGCCCAATTAACCGAGGTGCCATACTTGAACGCCCAAATCCTTCAGTCGAACAAGCACCAACTGCCGATAGCCGTGCTGAAGCAGGCGTTGCACAGTGTTCCGAATCAAAACACGGAGTTTATGTTGCGCTCGGTCGCGGTCAAGCTCGCCACGTTCATTGCCAAGGACATGTTAATCGGGAGTTCGGAGCTCGAGCGGTACAGGCAGCTGCTGCAGCAGGCGCTCCTGTGGGAACTGCCGGACGTGGTCACCATTCGTGCCATAATTAGATTAGCTTGGGCCGCGTCCAGTGGTAGTTTAAATCACCTTAATGCCTCGTCCCAAGTGCTCCATGAAATTCACGAGACCAATGCTAAAGATCAGAAAAACATGGACAACAATGATGTTTTGAGTGAGTAAAACTTTTTTTTTTAAACTCTAAAATTATTTATCAATTAACGACAAAATAGATGACGAAAATATGATGATCGATAATAATTTATCACAGTTTGCAAAGAGGCATTGGAAGTGTTGACATTAGCTCTAGTATTAAATCCAAAGGCTCTGGAGGATTTGACGCGAGACTCCATGTGGCAACAAAACTCGGAGAACGTCATGTGGAACACGTTTTTAATTGACCTTGTACTAGTTGGCACATCACGGGCGATTCGCGCAACTGCTGCTGAACAATTTTTACTAATATCCACATGGTGTAGTAGTGGACATCAGGCGCTTCAATTTTTTATCACTCGCCTGTTTCCAGTCATAAATACCACCGTCATAGAGTACGCTAGACAAAGCCACGAGTTTTTCCAAGTAAGCATGACTAGTTATGACTAGTTTCTTCTACAATCCAACAGACACAAGCGAATGGCATTCTAATAATGTTCATTGATTTTTCTTCTGCAGCTACTGTGTAGGTTATTAAATTATGCACACATATCGGGGTGCCTATTATCATCTGCTGAAAGTTGGCTCAACATCGAAATCGTATGGTTGAAGCAAGTTCGCGATCGTGTTCGAGAAACTGGTGATACTGCGGTTGACGAGGCCGTCCTCGAGGGTCACCTGGGCCTTACAAAAGAGTTACTATCATTTTTTCCACCCGTGAAAAAGTACGAGCTTGGATCCGACGATAAAAGAGGCATAACTCTCATTAAGGTGAGAAACGTGAATAACATTGTTTCGCATGGAAGCAAAATAAATCGATTTTTAACTCAATTGTTTCTTTTTTTTTCCATTGCAGGAATTAGTACAGGATTTTATATTTCCGGCTTCGTGCTGCATGCTGCAGTTGCGAGAAAAGCGAGGCGAGCTGGCTTGCCTCAGCTCGTTCCAGGCCTGCCCGGTTTGCAGTACTCCGCAGTCTATCAGTGCAGCCTTCGATCTTCTCGTTACCCTCTGCACCGGTTGCGTGCCCAACATGAGGCTTCTAGTCAACATGCTCTGCAACATGTTTTACTCGGAAAAGGACGAGCCTCTCGTCGAGTGGGACTACCTGCCGCCGGTGGGCCCGAGGCCGCCCCAAGGTTTCGTCGGACTCAAGAACGCCGGCGCGACCTGCTACATGAACTCGGTGCTCCAGCAGCTCTACATGGTCGAAAGCATTAGAGTAGGACTGTTGGCAGCGGAGGGCGCAGCCACGGATCTCAACGAGGACTTTTCCGGTGAGGAAAGAACAGAGAGCGAACAGACGATCGAGGCCAGCGACAACGACACCAATGAGGAAAAGTGCAGTGCAGACGAGTCACGCAAGGAATATAATATTGGCATACTAAAGCAGGTTCAAGCAATATTTGGGCACTTGGCTTACAGTAAGCTCCAGTACTACATTCCTCGTGGTCTTTGGAAGCACTTTAAGTGAGTATCTTGCATTTGTGTAGTATATGTAAAATAAATGTAAAATTAAAATAAAATGTGAATAAAAATTTTAGGCTTCAGGGTGAACCTGTTAATCTGCGCGAGCAACAGGATGCCGTTGAATTTTTTATGAGTCTGGTAGAAAGTTTGGACGAAGCTTTGAAAGCTCTGGGCCATGAGCAAATAATGAGCAAAATCCTTGGCGGTTCTTACAGTGACCAGAAAATTTGTAAAGGCTGTCCTCACAGATACTCTAAAGAAGAGCCCTTCAGCGTTATAAGTGTGGATATCAGGAATCATAATAATTTAACAGACTCTTTGGAGCAATACGTCAAAGGGGAGCTGCTCGAGGGAGCAGATGCGTACCACTGTGATAAATGTAACAAAAAAGTATGTTATCAAATTAAAGTTTACAGTACGTGCTTTTTTTAACGGCATCTAAATTAATCGAATGATTTGTGTCTAGGTCGTGACCGTTAAGCGATTATGCGTTAAGAAATTGCCGCCTATATTGGGAATACAGTTGAAGAGATTCGAGTACGACTTTGAAAGAGTTTGTGCTATAAAGTTTAACGATTATTTCGAATTTCCACGGGATCTCGACATGGAGCCTTATACCGTTTCGGGACTCGCAAAACTGGAAGGAGAGATTATAGACTGGGATCACGAGGAGACACTCAAAGGAACTTGTACCAAATATCAACTAACTGGTATTGTCGTCCATAGTGGTCAGGCCAGTGGAGGTCATTACTATTCTTATGTTTTACACAGGTAAGAAAGCGACCTACCATTCAATTGAAATTATTAAAATTAAACTCCTAAAAAAATGTCAAATTCGTTCCAACAGGCAAAGTGATGGGACGGGAAAATGGTACAAGTTTGACGATGGAGACGTAACTGAATGTAAAATGGAAGAAGAAGAAGAAATGAAGTCTCAGTGCTTTGGTGGCGAGTATATGGGTGAAGTGTTTGATCAGATAATGAAACGCATGAGCTACCGTAGACAAAAACGATGGTGGAATGCATACATGTTATTTTACACTAGGATCGACGTAGAACCCAATACTCAGTTGAAGAAGCACAACGAACTGTCGTTATGTAAGTATTCTCATTATGTATTGGTAGTTTTCAGTACTTGCAATTCTTTGTTATGATTAAACTTATCTTTAAAATTCAGATACCAAATTGGGAGTCACAAAAATGCCACCAGCAATCGAGTACAGCGTTAGAAAGCAAAATATTAAGTTTATGCATAATCGAAATCAGTTTAATACGGAATACTTCCAGTTCATCAGAAAACTTGTATCGTGCAACCCGTGCAACGTTACTCGACCTAATCACGATAAAATCGTAAGTTTTTGATAATTTGTACTTAAATAATTATCATATCACTGTATTAAAATTAAAAAAATTTTCAAGAGCCCGGAAGCTGAAGAGCTGTCGATGCTATCTGTACAATTGGCGTCAAAATTTCTATTTTTTACCGGTTTTCATACAAAGAAGACTTTACGTGGGACTGCGACGGAATGGCACGACATATTGTGTCACCATTTGCTTAATAGTAAAAATGTACGTGCTTGGTTCGCTCACAACGTCTTATTTAGTCATCCACATAGGTATACGTTTGTTAAATATTACGGTATGATTTATTTTTTCCTCAATTTTTAAATACACCGTTTTTTTTCAGATTCTGCGAATATCTGTTAAGCTGCCCAAGTACGGAAGTTAGAAATTCTTTTTTGAAAATATTAGTTTTTGTGGCTCACTTTGCTCTACAAGATGGCCCTTGCACACCACCTCTTAATGCTCAGAGTAAGCAATGAAATCGATAGAGTATCATTTGCGTCATAAAAGCGATAATTTGATCTAAATTAATCAGAAATGAATGGATTATTTTCAGCTGTTCTTGTGGATCCCAATGCAAACCTCAGTGATCATCTAGTCCACGCGGTTCTTACGTTACTTCAAAGAGAAATCTCGGATCATGGTCGTCACCTGCCACACTATTTTTCTTTTTTCCTCAGCTACGCGTCACTTGGTGCACAGGAAAAGTTACAATTGTTAAAGGTAATGTTTATGTTGTGTGACTAATGCTTATGATTGAATCAGTTATAGAAAGCACACCAGTGACAATTGAAACAAAACTTTTTTCAGCTGAATGTACCAGTGACATTTATGCTGGTAGCGATAGACGAAGGCCCGGGTCCAGTAATCAAATATCAATATCCCGAACTGACAAAGCTTCATCAGGTGGTGAGCATGCTTATTCGTTGCTGCGATGTGTCATCTCGAACCCAATCGAGTGTTAGTGGGCCGGTGCTTCCCAACCCTTACGGCGACCCAGCTTGCGGCAACGAGTACCTCATGCCTATACCCCCACTTGCAGCTGATATACTTTTTAATCGTACGAGCTACATGAAGAAACTCATTGAGGATGCAAGCATTGCCGAAGAGACGGTCAAACTATTGCAATACTGCTGTTGGGAGAATCCGCACTTTTCGCGCATAGTCCTCAGCGAACTGCTCTGGCACATAAGCTTTGCGTATACCCACGAGCTGAAGCATCATACGGATTTGCTGTTGGAGATGCTTCTCATGGACGATTCGTGGCAAATGCATCGTGTGCATAATGCTCTAAAAGGTAAACTGTCCGTCTTCCAAACGGCATTAATTTTATACAGTAGTCCTGGAATTTCTCAAACTAATATTATACTCAAGGTGTTCCGGAAGAGAGGGAAGGTTTGTTCGATACGATCCAAAAAAGCCGTAGTCATTATCAAAAGCGAGCGTACCAGTGCATCAAATGCATGGTGCAATTGCTCTGCAAGTGTAAAGGAGCGCACCAATTTTTGTACCAAAATGCCGAATTGAAGAAAAAGTGGCTTCTTGCTATCGAGTGGCTTCAAGAAGAATTGGATAAGGTGTGTACCCCATTTTTAGTAGTATTATATTTACTACTAATAATATTTTGAACTATTATCAATAATCATTGAATTATTTCGTTTGCCAAAGCAGAGGCCTTACACTTCGACCGCACCGTATACAGACGTCTATAACAATTGGTCGCCACCACCTCAGTCCAACGATTCGACCAATGGTTACTGTTTAGAACGCAGTAACAGCGCTAAAAAAATACTTGAGATGGCTTACGATCTGTGTCCGGATGATGAACCAGAAGTTAAGGATTCGATCGAAGAAATGTTTGAAACTTCTGAGAATGCATCTCAGGAAATAAACGTTCAAACTACCACGGCAGCAACAACAACAAAAACAATACCAACGACAGTAATACCACACACGACGTCAGTGATTGACTTCCAACTCATGAAGGAAGCTGCAAAGAATAAATCTACAGCTCAAAAGACTAAACACTTTGATGATGGTATTCCGGAGTTTCATTGGTATGTTTTTCTTTAAATTTAATCATATTTCGTACTTCCACGTTGGTTCTAAACTATTGAATATTGTAAACATGTTTTAGTTTCGAGGACGGTATTATTTTCGAGGACGAAACTAAAATCTCAGAATACAGAGCATTTTGGTAAATACCAAATAAAGTTTAAAAAAATTTTGTTTCAAAACAATAACAACCACAACTACTACATCTCCAATGAATTAAAATTTCAGGTATGAACAATTTTTCAAGCACAAAGTGCAACAGCATAAGCAGCAGCAACAACAGCAACAAATGCAACAGCAACAGTCGCAAGAGCAGCAACAGGAGCAACAACCTGGGCCTTCACCGGTGCACACGTCGCATTGCGAAACCTCACCAAATAGCAGCCAGGATCCATAATGATATTTGGTATTACACGCGCGCTGCCTCTGTGAGAGCAGCTGGGACTACGTGAAATCGAATAACTGGGCTGGCATGTTGAAAGTAAAGCAACAAGTCAGCATGTACATATGAAAGAGCAGTCGAGAGAAGACATACGATACGTCTCGATGCTCTTTCTTTTTCTAGTGACGACCGCCGCTGATCAGATACATTTTTCTCCTCTTCTCTTTTTAGGTAACGGCCGATACCATCCTCATATGTTATTCAAGTTTTCGCTAATTTTTTTTAAGAAAGCTTAAGACACAAATTTCATGCAGAACAATGAAAAGAGTTTTTAAATTATTCAATTAGTTTATCATATTTAAAAATATTATCGCTATAGCATTAAAAAATTTTTTCTATCGTACTTAAATGAAAGCAGATTAGTGGGCAATTTTTTGCAACTGTAACTGCTAACAGAATAAATTTTACTGTTAAATTTAAAATTTAATTTTGAAATTTTTATTGACAAACATATATTTTGGGACTGAATTTTCTTTTTGAATCACAATTCAACAACAAACCAGAGGGATGGATAAAGGCCACTGAGAGCTTTGAAAGTATGAAAGTTGAATGGAAAAAAAAATCAGTTGTATCGTTCTAAGATACTTATAATAACTGAGCTGGGGTAATTTTCTGTAAAAAGAAAAAGAGAAAAAAAAGAAAGAAAACAATTAATGCAATGAGTACTTGAAACTCACGAAATGATCCAAGCTCTGATATAATTTATAAGATATGTAATAAGTCAAACGCTACTATTAAACAAAAGAAATAAAGTAAATTAAAAATAATAAATCAATCAAGCAAATATACCAAACGATAATAGCTTTTTTAAACGCATGAAAAAAAAATAACAAAAAAAGAAACTTTGAATGCTTACTATGATATGTACATATACGCAAATTTTACTGCTTTTTTACGTGGAAGCAAGTCGAAACGCTAGTGTAAATCCTGGTTTTGTAAACAAACATTTTTTACGTTTAGAGGATGGTCGATAATATTATTTATGTATATTAGTCGAGAGAAACAGAACAAGAGCGAGAGAGATTATTATAAAATCCTACGCATCTGCAGAGAGCATCAATAATCGAAATCATGGTGTCATTTTCTAATGTAATTTTTTTATGAGCGTTGAATGCGAGCTACGTTATATAGATATGACCAAGAGCAGACAAAAGGAAATTCAAAATAATGAGTGAAATGCATACTTGATACATTCACTCATTATTTTTAGGACACGTTAGGTGTATGAGTGTGTTTGTGTTTTTTTTCGTTTATGTACGAATGTGCACTAAGTGTATATGAATGAAAGATCGAGATAACACTGCTGAAAAAAATATTGGAAAGAATAATAGCATTTTTCATTTTTCTCATACTTTATACAAAAGTTGTTACCTAAATGATTTAATTGTTATATTTCGCAAGGGTGTATGTGGTTCAAGAATTTTAATAAGAGAAATCTTGCGTTTGACAAGTATCTCGACTCAATCAACAGTCAGTTTACCGTAAAATTTATTTTTAAAAAACAAAAAAAAAAAAAAAAAAAAGAAAGAAATAAAAACTTTGAAGATTGTGACAAAAGTTACAAAAAAAGAAAAAAAGAAGAAAAAAAAAACTGTAAAAAATACCCGATACAACTAAATGAAAACATCGCTGACAAATGACTGGTGTCCAAGTTTCAATGAAAAACCACGAAGATAAACAATAAAATAATGAAATTCTTGCGTTACAATTAACATTGATTATTTATAAATTTAAATTATCGCAAGTAAATTGTTATAAAACATAAGTTTATTTACTATTTTTATTCCCTTGCGATCCTTACGTTTTCCTACAGAATTTTTCGATAACACTTGACAACAGATTACAGCTGCCGAACAAAATTTTTTGTGTTTGCACTCGCAATGAAAAAAAAAAAAAACTATACATTTACGAGTCAAAGGTAAGGTAATATTTTGGATTATTTAAAGCATACACTAAGAACGAGTATGTATTTTGGGTACAAAAAAGCGGGGTATACACGATTTTACCGATAAGAGTTTTATTTTTCCACGACGACTAAATATAGCCCCTTCTCGTCTCGAACAAAGCCTCATCGTGTTTTCTACGTGGGCAACCAACCTATCACATGATTCGCAAAGGAGAAAGAGCTCCATTGAATAAATTGATTGCGTAAACAAGTTTATCTTTGCGCTGCTGGTTCTCATAATGATGTACATTTTCACGGTGAGTGCATCGGTGGCTTCGTCGTGGAGAGGAAAAAAAAAAATATAGCCGTGCGATTGATGCTGCCACAGCTTATCAGCTACGTTGGCATTGAATTATATCACTCTTCTTCGCGACGCGAAGCTTCAAACTCGCCGAGGTTGTATACGTGCAGTGCTGTCTCACATCAGGTTTCGATTCGAGCTGCTAAATACTTACCCTTCGAAAATCCATACACGTAAGTTATTCTTCAATTTTTTTTTTTTTTTTAATTTCTTTTCCCGATAAAATATGTACGGCAATTTCGCCATCACTAAACAGAATCTCATCACATAATATATATATATATATATATATATATACATATACGGGCNTATGTATATATATATACGTATTGACGCAATACCGATTATTCAACGTTTACACTCCGTTTCGAAACACATCCTCGATTTTAACTTGTTTACCTTGATTTTCCATTGATTTACCTGAAAAAAAAAACAAAAAAAAAAAAAAAAAACTAGGATGTCGCGTCCCGTTTGCCTGAGAGATTTCGAGGACCTCTCCATGAAAAATATCACCCCCACCGCGAGGGATTACTACAAAAGCGGAGCCGGGGACGAGTACACGTTGAAGCTCAACAGAGAATCCTTCCAGAAGTAAGTACATTTTTTTTTTTTCCCAAACTCGACAATTGATCGAGTCGAGGGACATATATGTTAAAAAAGTACAATGTGTTTGAACGGTCAAGGCTTCGCATTCGTCCCCGAGTGCTGCGCAACGTTTCGAAAAGGGACATCAGCACTACGATACTCGGCGAGAGGGTGTCCATGCCTTTGGGCGTTTCGCCGACAGCCATGCAAAAAATGGCCCACCCGGACGGTGAAACTGCCAACGCCAAAGGTACTTATGCACTTAATTATCGTACAAGCAAATATGCATATTTCGTAAGATTGTTATGTTGTACTACGGAAGGAGAAGAGATAAATATATTATCGTCAATCACGTATATACATCGAAACACTCGCACCTACGCACAAGTATGCCTTAACAAAAAAAAAAGACGATATGGTAACATGTATGATGATGAAAATACACGTATTTCGTTTCATTATTTTCTCATCTCTTATCTCGCGCGTGACATACATATATCCGTATACCTGGGGCCCTATCCTCTCTGATGAGCATGTCGTTGGGTGACGCACAGCCCATACGACCAATCAAAGAGCTCCTCGAACTG
Organism: Copidosoma floridanum; assembly: GCF_000648655.2. The sequence goes on from NW_019382195.1 coordinate 1,203,367, forward strand.
TGTCATCCGCTATGTCGCACTGCGACGCGCACTTGGAGAATCAGGCCCCAGGAGCACGTTTTAAATCATATCCCTGTTTCAGGTGTCCAATAGAAGCCAGTAAGAAATCTTTCTATTGGTTTCTAATCTGCTTTTGCACCCGTAAAATCCGTAATTTTTTTTTTTTTTTTTTTCTTTAACTATTGTGACCAGGACATGAGATTCAACATAAATAAAACCATACACTTTTAGGTCGTACCATCCAGATGAAAACACCAAAATGGCCCGAGGGACTAAAGTATTTTATACAAAGTGTTAATGAAAATTACCAACTTTTTTTTCAAATCCCACCGTTTTGGTGTTTTCATCTAGCTGATGGTACAACTTACAAGTGTGTGGTTTTATTTATATTGAATCTCATATCCTGGTTATAATAATAAAGAAAAAATACGGATTTCACGGGTGCAAAAGTACATAAAAAATCAATAGAAAAATTCTTCACTGGTTATACCTGCAACAGAGGGATGACCATATCCATTATACGTAACACCTAACGAGGGGGCCATATTGAAAATATATGTGCGGTTCAAGCGACTCAGGCGGCGAATACGATATTCATCCTGTCGACCCTGTCGACGAGCAGCATCGAGGAGGTGACCAAGGCGGCCCCGGAGGCCATCAAGTGGTTCCAGCTGTACGTCTACGCCGACCGGAGCATCACCCTGGGCCTGATTCGAAGGGCTGAACGCGCTGGCTTCAAGGCCCTCGTTCTCACCGTCGACACGCCGACGTTCGGCGACAGGAGGCGCGACATGAGGAACAAATTCAGCCTTCCCCAGCACTTGAGGTTCTCAACTCTCTCTCTTTTTTTTTTTTTTTTTTTTTTTTTTTTTTTTTTTCGTACAAAATATGTGCATCGCGATCGATTGTGAGGAAAAGTCCTTTGCTGCAGACTCGCGAATTTCGATGGGCTATTGGCTAACAAGATAAACCTGTCCAAGGAAGGATCGGGCCTCAACGAGTACGTCCAGGATTTGTTCGACGACTCCCTGTCTTGGAAAGACGTAGACTGGCTGAAGAGGTAATTTCCTCGCGTTATACTTAAATGATATTAGCGAAAAAAAACAACTCGTTTGCCGTTGGACAGAGTGACGAAACTGCCTATAGTCCTGAAGGGCATTTTGACGGCCGAAGACGCGATTCTCGGAGCCGAGCACGGAGCGAGTGCCATTTTGGTGTCGAACCACGGAGCGCGGCAGATCGACGGAACACCTTCTTCGGTAAAATCCATTTTACACCATATAATATGTACCGTACACTGCAATAATATGTGCCTAAAAACGAACATTAAATTGCAGATCGAAGCACTGCCGGAGGTGGTCAAAGCAGTGGGAGATAAAGTTGAGGTGTACCTGGACGGTGGCGTGACTCAGGGCACGGACGTTTTCAAAGCCTTGGCTTTGGGCGCTAGGATGGTAAGCTGGTGCATGCGCGACTGTTTCGAGAGTACAGGTGATTGTATGTTTTTTTTTATTTATTATTATTATTATTATTATTTTCACAGGTGTTTATCGGCCGACCCTTGCTCTGGGGCCTTACCTACGCGGGGGAGGAAGGGGCCCGCGCTGTACTTGAGATCATGAGACACGAGATCGATCTGGCTTTCGCACTCACGGGATGCTCGAGGATTGACCAAGTGACGAGGGACATGGTGATGCACGAGTCCAGCTACAGTCGTCTTTGAGGGAATTTGTTGCTTACATACATATATTTTTTTAATGCATATAATATAGATCAAACGTTATTTTTCGAGGCGTGTGATAATGAAGAACACAAACAAGCTTGAAATTCTTTTTATTTATATATACATATTTGTTTCATATTTGTTTGTGTGTTTGTGTATTGGCACCGTTACGACAAACATATTGTTCATTACTTTTATTCGATATATGTTTTGCGCGTGTGATAGTATACAGGGCAATTATATATTTATTACTAGCGAAGCGTTTCGTTTTTACGAAATATTGCTTATGGATAAAAACTTTCTTGCATTTGTGTAAATAAAATGTAGTAACAATTTTTGTCGTCGTAGTTTCGGACATTAAGCCTATGTGCCCGTAAAAAAAAAGTTTACAAGTTATTTATATCTTACAGATTTAGACACGAATATAAAAAAACACACGCTCGCAGAACCAGTCGTTTTATATAAAATCGGAAGCTTATAGTACTAAATCCACGTCGTATTGGCAAGACAAAGGGAAAATATACTATGTATATTATTTCGGTATTCATTAATTATGACATATTCCATAAATTTCAATTTTTTTTTATGTTTTGTGGAACTATCACAGGTATATTAAATGTACTTGTAACTATAGTCACATTACCCGCAAAAACACACCGACATACAACAAAAAATGATTACGACTATTTTATTTTACACTCATGATAATGTAATGAATTCACGGCGACAATTTTTCTTTCGATAATTTAAAGTATGTTTGTATGTATTTAATACATAATGACGTTAACCGAAATTAATTTTTTGTTGATACTGTAAATCTAATTTGTAATTTTTAATTCTAAATTATTGTTGATGGATTTAAAAATTGGTAATTTTTATACAATTGAGCTTCCATCAAATTAAAGAATAATTTTGTAAATAACATACGAAAATTAATACTATTCTACAAATATTACAAATAAATACCAATATATTAAGTCTCGGTAAAATATTATAAAAAAAATCTCTATAGTAGCAACAAATAACAAAATACTTAAAAAAAATAATCTCAAAAAGATTACTCCACCTTTTAACATAAAAAATTTACCCTTAACAGCTAAAAAAAGCAAAACTTGTTTGCTTTATAAGGTTGTACAAAAGTAAAGAAAACTCTTATCTACATGTGAAACTATTATCACGACGAAAATTCAAGTTTTTTTTTTTATATCACATAACAAGTTTTTATATCAAGTATGTAAATGCAAATAAAAATTACAAATATTTTAGGGATTACGGAGTTTCTATGAAATCTTGTACTTTTTCGCTTTATAAGGCACAATATATAAATCATCTTGGCTAAATTCATACAGTTAAAGTAGTTGGAATTGTACGTACGTATTATGATCTTTTGAATATTCCTTTGTGCAAAAAAAAATTTTTCAATTTCTTTTGCAAAAGTCAAATTTCTGACTAGCTATATAATATGGCGTTCAATACTACTATAAAAAGTGCTCTATACTCCACTTTTGAGTGAAAATCGTGAAATTGCAATGGGCTACAAAAGCCTTTTTACTTAGTGGATCCATGTCTAGGCACTTGTTATTGTACCCATGTTTCAGCCATTTTTTTGTCATGTCATAAGTCCAAAATTGATTACCTTGCTTACCGTGACAAGGATACAACGTTATTGGAGCTTTATCATCCCCTCTAGCAACATCCAAACACAACATGCTCTTTTTTGGACGAATATCTTTGTGCCAAGTAAGCTGGAACTCTTGATCTCCTCTGATTTTTGGGTTATCCTTCTTACAAAATTCAACCGAGATCTCGAGATCTCTTCTTTCTTTATCCTTTGCATGTAAACAATAATTTTTTTCTCCAATATTCCTAATCTCTCCATAGGCAAAGTCATCGGGTTCCACGGGGGGATAGGTTTCGACTAAATCAAAAGCAACATTCTCCATGAACCACTTGAATGACTTACATTTGAGCTTTTCTCTTAGAGCCTTCTGTTCGCTCAAGGATCCAGGATCCAGCTCTCTCATATGAGGTTTTCTACGGTAAATAAACTCTGCGTATTCATCCATCCAAACTTCTGCCACTCTTTTATAATTTTTACTAAGAAAATCACCAATGCCTGGGTTTGGAAAAGGCGCGAATTTTCTATAAATGTGTCCAACCCTGGAACATGGGGCATCCACCATTTGTCCACCGCATTGCCAAATTTTAAACGACAGTTCGTACTGCTCACCACCCCAGATATCTAATCCAGGATCATAACCGTTAAGCTCCCAAAAAAATTTTGAACTGATGGCAAACAGTCCACCAGCCATAACTGGGCTTTTAAATGGCTCTGATGGATGTTTCAAGTCTTCGGGCAACAAAGGCAGCCTCTTGTAATACAATTCCCAATCAAACGCTCCTCTGGCACCTTCATCTTGTGCTCTGTATTCAAAAGTCTCGTAGTCAATGACATCAATAAAAGGACATACACAAGTCCTGTAGTTTTGAGCTATAGGTTCTAGCAATGGAGGCAGCCAGTTAATGTTGGCTTCACTGTGGGAGTCCAAAAAAACAAGAACACCAGCTGTGGCTGCTTTAGCTCCAGCTAATCTACCACGAATCAAACCCGATCTCTTGGATAATCTCACAACTTTAACTTTTGGCAAACTTTTTCTTACATACTCATCTAGTTTGTCTTTTAATTCAACTTTTGTGCTTGCATCGTCAACTAAAATAATCTCATGAAGCAGGGAAGGGGGAGAACGATTAATAACGCTCCAACAAGTTCTCATCAAAGTACTAAAGTGTTCATTGTGAAAGGACACAACCACTGACACAGAGTCGAGCTTTCTCAAATACTTTTTTCTTCTGCAGTCCTTGTGTCTGATATCAGAAATAGACCTGTTCAACAAGATTTGATCGCTCAAAGCTCCATTGTAGCCGTTTACCTTGTAAAGCTTATCTTTGAGATCTTCCATGGAAGCATCTAAATATGCAGGCTTTCCTTGTTCCCCCAGACCCATCCGACTTTTTTCTTCTCCGATCCTTCTATAATCATGCCAGTCAATCTTCCCATCTGGATCCTTAATAAAACAAAATCAAACACATAAGAGTGTGAATTTTGTCAAAGGAAAAATAAATTTATGTGAGTATGTCTTGTTTGACGAGTTTTTAATTGAAAAAAAAATGAATAAAAAAACAACATAACAAATAGATAAAAATCCGGTAACTCATATGAAAAACCACAAAATAAATGTCACAAGAGCAACTAACCACTTCCTGTTGAGCGATCAAGTCCTCGTAATCGATCCTTCTGTCAAGTACCAGCGCCCGAGGAATGGATAGCTCGTAGCCCCGGTGTCCGCGCAGTACCCGGAAAGTCAGCGTTGTGAGAAAAACCAGGAGAACCGCGAGCACCAGGAACTTGAGCCAACTTACTAAATTGCGCTTCATCGTTTCGTGCGTGTGTTTTGTGTACGTTGCACTCCGAAACTTTGTGGATATATAAATGCACTTTAACTAGCGTACGTTAACATGCCGTCGTCGTAAGCAGGTACAACGTGTTGCTACAAGGTATACCATACTGCAGGTATAAAAATACTGGTATACCGTTGCGCGTCGTGTGCCCCCTATACCTATGGTTTTTTAAACCCGCGACGCCGCTGCTTCTAAGCACAACCTCCTGATATATGTGCGTGTAGAAAGTATTTAAATTAACTGCACTGCATTTCGTAGCCCGTGAGGTTTATTTATAACATGCTTATCTCTATTATATAGCTATACGAGTGTGTCGTGTGTATATAAGAGAAACGTTACGGATGTTTTTTTCCAGATAAACAGATATTATATACAGAGAAACAGGTGATCCGGGAGAGAACTCCAATCCAATCTCCAATATTCTCCACACAAGACCTATAGGTATACCATACACATACACGAGCTAGTATGGTAATGTATATCTGGTTTTTTTTTTTTTTTTTTTTTTTTTTTTTTTTTTTTTTTTTTTAACTTTAAAATTAACAGCTACGCTGGCTAATGCTTCCAATTCCCAATCTTGCAGGCTCTTTATTAATATATATCATTTGATCCACTCATCTCTATGTATAGAGTATAGCTGCATGTGCCCTAAGTAGCCCTACTTATACTTATCTCAAGCCGGCTTTGAGTCAGATCGTCTGATGCGGTGAATGTGATAAGTATGTCTGTCTCTCTTAAATATGTGCCTTACCACCTTTATTTTTCTTAATTTTAGTTGATAAAAGACTTTTTTTTTACGAGCAATTTTTTTTTTTTAAAGATTGATAAACTTTGTTAATCATAAAAAAAGCAATTAAGTAATTTATATATAATTGATTAAGTAATTAATTCATGATATTATTTGGCTATGAAAAATGTTTGTAAAAAAAAAAAAAAAAAAAAAAAAAAAAGAGTTAATTTTGATATCGATACAAATGTACAATTGATTTTAGTACAGCAGTGATAAAAGACTTTTTTTTTATCATGAGCAGTCATATTTATAATGTATTTGAATTCCTGGTAACACTCACACGTACCAAATAAATATAATAAAACTTTAAACTGTTTGAACTTTTCATTTTTTCACAGATAACATGTGCATACGTGTGTCTGTATATAGTAATACACCTAATCACAATAGATGGAACATTTCTCGAAAGATGAATATCGTTATCGTACGATATTATGCTCTCCAACAATTTCGGAAAAATTTTTTTATCACCAAAACACTTACTCCAATTCTGTTTACTCGGCATTAATAATGTTAAAAATGAAAAAGGTATGAATGATAAAATGAAAATCATAATAAGATTAGTTATCATAATTTTTGCATAGGAAGTAATAAAAGATTTTTATTTTTTCATGAGCTGTTATACTTAGTATAATTGATTCAGTAATAACAATATTTGGGAATATTAAAAAAAAAAAAAAAAAAAAATGTGAATTTTAGAATCAAAGACAATCGATGCTACTTATATCTCGAGTTCCCGGTAATACACTCACACGTGTACCAAAGATAATAACAACTTTAACTTGTTTGAACTTTTTTTTTTTTTTTTTTTTTTTTTTNGATTCTATTAAATTTCGTGATGTCTCTCGTTCGGCTCGTACTGATGCCTACACTCTCCGACCTGAGTTTTTATTACTTGAATTATCTATACTGCAACTCAAGTTTCTCTGCACTATTGTGTATAATCCACCTAAGTGTGGCTATTGGTCGGACGTTGAGGATGCTGTCATGAATTGTTCGACTGCTTTCGATTGCTCATTGCTTTTGGGTGATCTCAATATTGATTGGACAGTCAACACTACTCCTTGCAGAATACTTCGTGAGTCATTTGCTGTTTTGGGCCTCTCGGTTACGGTATTTGATCCGACATATCATACTACCACCTCGGATAGTACCATAGATTATATCTGCATTAGCGACCCGAGCATGGTTGAGAGGAGTGTCCAATTCAGCGCTCCTGGTGTCTCGAGGCATGATGTTGTACTGATAGAGATCCGTTGTCCTCTTCCGGCCTTTGAATCACAGCCCATTTTATCCCGTTCATTCAGGGGCCTTGTTCTGGATGATTTTAAGCATGATCTTATATCGGTTGACTGGCATTATATTTCTCGTATGTGTCATGTTGACGAGAAAGTTGAATTTTTTACGACTGCTCTTACAAACCTTTTTAACATCCATGCTCCTTTCCGTGCTTTTATTCCTCGACGCCGCCCTTGCCCGTGGATGACGGATGAGATTCATTCTCTCATTCGAGAGCGTAATAGGGAGTGGAGATTGTATAAGAGAACCAGGCGTGATACACATGGAGTGGCTTTTCGCCGTCTGCGTAACAGGGTGCAGATGCTTTCCAGAAATGCGCTTTACGCTTATAATAAAGATAGGCTTTTGTCCTGTAGGCGTCCTGTGGACATGTGGAGATGTCTTCGTGATATTGGAGCATCGTCGAGTGCGAGTGCATCACCTGCTATCGCATTCGATGGTGATGCCCTTAATCGACATTTTGTGGGTGCTCCGTTGGTTACTGGTTCCTTTGCTGGCCGATCATGTGATGTGCCATTTGAGGATAGATTTTTTTTCGGCCATATTAATGAGTTGAGTTTGCTTGAGGCTTTTAGTGGATCAAAGACCAATGCCTGTGGAGTAGATGGGATCACGTTACAGATGTTGAAGCTCGCCATGCCTTTCATTACGCCCATCCTTTTAAACATATTTGATTGTTCCCTTCAGTCGGGTATATTCCCGACTGTTTGGAAGAAAGCACTTGTGACCCCTCTACCTAAGGTGAAACAACCCTCTGAGTTGAATCATTTTCGGCCCATTAGCGTGACATGCGCTCCATCGAAGCTTCTCGAGGCGGTGGCACTCAGGCAGATGTCGGCTTTCGTGGAGTCTAACCGACTGCTGTGCCCCCAGCAGTCGGGTTTCCGTAAGCACCACAGTATTCATACTGCACTGATCAATCTTGTTGATGAAATTAGGGCGTCCATGGATGTGGGTCACGTCACGTTACTAGTATCCGTGGACTTTAGGCGCGCTTTCGATGAGCTCAACATTGATGTGCTGGTAATAAAGCTCCTTTCTCTTGGTTTTTCCGATTCTGCTTGCGGCTGGATCAAGTCTTTTCTTTCTGGGCGTTCACAGGCGGTTAAGATGCGGGGCGGTTTGACCTCTGGTTGGCTTGATCGTTGTTCGGGTGTTCCTCAGGGTACTCTATGTGGACCGCTATTGTTTTCTTTATATATCAATGATTTGCCCTCAGCTCTTACATCTTGTTCGTGCCACCTCTACGCTGACGACTTTGTACTAAAATTCTCCGGACCAGTTGGCCAGATCCGTCGTATTGTTGCGGTCGTGANAAAATAATAATGACAATAATTATAGTAATAATAATAAATATCCTAAATTACAAAAAAAAATTGAGGAATCAACAATGATTATAAATCAAAAAAATAATTAAAAAGTCTATTAGTCGAGGCGTTTGATTAAAGAGTATCATCGGTGTAAAGTTGTAATTTTATGTCCTTCTTTTCGTTTGTTTGTCCGTCTTTTAAAATCGTCGCTTTGTATCAACTCTTTCATCGTCCGTCAATCGTTAAAAAATAATCGTGCGCCTCGTGTAAGATGTATCATCACGTGTGCATAACAAGAATAATTGTATCCCGCGGACCTCGTAACAACATCCTTTGCGCAACAATAATACAAACGAGACGAGTAAAAAGTTTGTACACACAAAAATAATCAATAATAATGGCTTTCGTTTTTGACGCAACATGACAACAATACAGTGTAGATTTGGAAAGGGAGGGAGTTGTGTCATCATCATCATCATCTGCAGGCACGTGCCTCCGAGACAGACAGTGTATAACATATCGTTGAAGCCTATTGTATCGCTCGCACGCGTCTCGCTCTCTCCTCTGCACCAGCGACAAAATCACCAGGCGCTCCAAAAAGCCCTTATCCAGGGTGCGCTGTGTGATTCCATGTATGTGTATTCAACAGGTGGAGAGCGAGCGCGGCGCGCGTGACAACAACAACGGTCCCCTCCCGAGGCTTAACATGGAGGTCCAACGATTCAGGTGAGACTCGACTGGGTCTGCATCAGGGTTGCCGACGACGGCGGCGTCGGACTTGACGTTTTCGACAGCGGGGACGAAGCGAGAGCTACGACCTGCTGGAAGGGGGCCGTGTCCTATATGAACGCCCAGCACTCGAGCGTCTTGACCACAAAGTCCTCGTGCGGCGCCAGTGGCTCGTTGCCGTAGGTACTGCACGACTGGGTTCTACCCTGGTAAAGGTCACCGTCTAGCCACAGTCCGAACTTGCCACTGTTTTTCAAGACAAAACAAGGATGTTAGCCATACCGGAGAAAAATACCCGCCTTGTCTCTTTCAGAAATTAGACTTACTCTCCGGCTCCAATGGCGAGGCTCTCGTTGTTGCCTTTGATAAAGTAGAGGTTGTCGCCGGTCCAGTTGAAGGCTTGGAACCTCGGCGTGAACCTAAAGAGTAGCGACTCCCCCGTGCCGTAGAAGTGGTCACTGACGCGCAGCGAACACGAGGTCAGGGCTCCAAAAACCTGCAAACATTACGAATTAAAATTTATCAATTTTGTAAATTTCAAACAAACAAAAAAAGGGGGGGAGGGGAGGCGAAAAAAACTCACGTTGCCCTCTGTATCCTCGATGACGAGGAGAATGGGGCTCTCGACTTTGCTCATTTTCCTGTACATGCTGTTGAGACTGAAGCCGTTCTGGCTGGTGCTGAAGACGAGGGTCCACAGGTAACCCTCGGCCCTCGCCGGTAGGTGCCGGCAGAGCTGTTCCCTGTGCTCGTCGCTCAGTATCTCGGTCGCGCCCACCAGATCCGGCACTATGATCTCCGAATCCAGCGATACCGCGCTGTTGTTGTGGTAAAGCGCTCGCCTCAGCTCCTCGCTCATAGACAGTACCTGGAATAAACGATTTTTTCCCCCAAGTTAGTCTTTTTTTCCCTCGGCTACAATAGGGTGCATGTTTTTTTTTTTTTTTTTTTTTTTTTTTAGAGATGTGTTTTTTGCATACAGTGATAAATTTTTCATGTTATACATAAATGGAGCATTTTTCCAAAGCTGAATATCGATGTGCTCTTGAAAAATTTCGAGGAAATTTTTTTTTTCCTCCAAAACGCTTACTTTTCCCTTTAGGCGGCATCAACGATGTTGAAAATTCAAATGCTGTAAAGATTACCACTAATGCACTCGAAATTGGAAACGTAATGCTGGGAAAATAAAAAAAGAGGCTGAAAATATTTTTGCATGTTTTTTATATATATATATATTTTTTTTTTCATCTTCATTTCTTATACACATTAAATATACGCATCGTCCGTTACGAATCTTCTAAACTCTTCACTCGTCGTTTTCATAATCATGAGTTTGTTTTAATCATTTGTATTTTATCAGTACTAAGCCGTATTGCGCACTCTTGATCCGTTTTTTTTTTTTTTTTTTCACGCACAACCCCTCGAGGAATAAACTTTATGTATATATATGTATGTATGTTTTTTTTTGTATTAATAATAATCGTGTGTTACACTTTTTTCGAAAAAACTGTCATCGCTTCGAATAATTAACAATCTCGTCGCTCTACGCTTCTGAGAATATAATGTAACGAATATAATATACACGGCATATTGACTGTTCATGTTTTCTTGATTTTTTTTTTTGTATGTATGTATATCATATCATTTTTTTTTTTTTTTTTTTTTTTTTAACTAACATATAAACGCTGCTACGTCTTCTGACGCATGAAGTTGGCGTCATCGTACCATATTATATCATAACTTTTCCCAAGCAATTTGCGCTCTTGCACAATAGATTTTTTATTTTTCGTTTACGTTATTTATATCCATCTTTCTTTTCATCCCCTTCTTTATGATGCATACATGTTTTCCATTCTATTCATCTTCACGTATACAGTTATTTTTCTCCCTTTGCCCTCACACTTCGCTCCACACATATAATTTATATTAAGATCGCACGGTGTTTAAGTGTATTTATGTAGTATTAAATTGATAACGTTTGTTGTATTTCTTTAATTTTACAATAACAATATGCGTTTGACGCATGCACGTGCATTTGTATATTCACGGAGAGCCCGTTGTCTCAATAATCATTTGAAACCATGAAATTTTCGGGTTTTTATCTTCGAAACTTTTCATACCCACGCACGTGCATTCGTTTGTAAATAATAATATATTATGCATGCACATATCCACACACACATACAGTAGTTTCTTGTTAAATTTTTTGTACATAAAATGTGGTTGTCTCTCTCTCTTTTTTTTTTTTTTTTCTATTAATTTTTATAATTATCTTGCTCTGCTTATCATGTACTTTTTAGCGCTGCGGTCGTACTTCGGGGCACGTGCTTTTGTTTCTTTTTTTTTTTTACATATAAGCATTTGCTGTGTACACGTGAGTGAAATGTCGAGCGATGAAATATTTTTTTTCCGTGTTTACAGTTTTCTTACAAGTGAACACACGGGTAATCAACGAGTGTTTCTCTCTTTTCTGTCTCCGTGAGCATTAAAATCGAATCTTCGAAACAAAAATAATCCATATATTACGTTATATATTCTATTTCTCGTTCGGCTTGTTATCTCTTCACGTGCTATATATATATTTATATATCTCATCTCTGTACAAACTGTGTGCATATTTATATACGCATGTGGTCGGTCACGTACATGGTAATAATATATTTTACGCTCTGGGGTTTTAATGGTATCTCTTACAATTCAGCTTTACATCTGTACACTTTTTATAATAATTATCTCTCTCTCTTTCAAAGTTTTATTGTTGTTGTTGTTATTTTCATTCGGAAAATCGATTTATTTATAGATAGACTCTTTGGATAAAGTTTTATTTTTTTCTCCATCCAAACTAAACTTTTCTTCTCTTTTTGATATAATAAAAAATAATTATGTATTCAGTATATATATATTGAGTTAAGAGTTAACGAGTGTTTCTTTCAACATAACTTTATGTGGCATGAGAGTATAGTATGTGTAATATATTAAATATATATAGATTTTTTTGTCTCTTGTGTAATTGCCAGCTTATCACACCTGCTTATTGTCGAGAGATTCACACTCTGCGGGAAAAAAATTGTTTGTTTTTGTTGAATAGTGTTTAGTTAATTGGTTCGTGACAACAAAATTCTTCACAGGGATTTTTTGTTAAAACACCTCCGGATAATCCTGTCGCATGCGCAGCGGAAATTCTTAGTGATCCGCGTTGTACTGGTAAAGGTACCCATACACGAAGTTTTTTTGTTTTTTTAATACCTTTCTGCCGATCATTCTAATTTTTTTTTTTTTTTTTTTTTTCATAAATGTTCGAGCCAAATCAAAGCGATTTCAGTTATCGAATCTGCACGCGCCTCAGACTAAACCTTACGCATAATCATCGGCAAGAAAAGTATTAAAAAATTGCCGATCCAACGACGTGTTTGCTAAATAATTCTCTTCTCTTCGGACAAAAATAATATTTCTCCTCTCATCGTATCATGTATATATATATATTACTTTATACTTTATGTATACATACTATGTATGTGAATGTAATTTATATATATATAGTTGTATGGCACCCTTATGTGAACATTCGAGCAAATGTCCCGCTGTACTTACATATATGTATACTACACGTATTTTTCTTGCCGCAACGCTCCCGATTCCAATTACAAGCTTTGATAAACAACAATACGCAGTTTTTGGTGTGTAACATATAACGCACATATGCTCTAAACGATATTCTAACAACTTACACGTCAGGTAAATTTTTGCTCCATTACTTTTTTGTCAATGCGACACGTTTGCATATTTAATTTTTTTTTTTTTTTTTTTTTTTTTTTTTTTTTTTTTTTTTTTTTTTTTTTT
>NW_019382195.1:1230794-1262572 GCF_000648655.2 Copidosoma floridanum
TATGACTGTATATATATATATGTATATATATATATATATTTTTATATATACATATTTTCTTTTTGAATATATATATGTATATATGTGTATGCATGGTTATGTGCGTATGTATGTATATATATTTATATTTTCTTTCCTTAAAGTTTATTTCTTTATTTTTGTTATACTTTTTTTTATGATTTATTAATGCGAACTTTGTTAGGCTGATGCCATTGTATTAGCTCAGTCATTTTGTTTCTTTTTATTATATATACACTATGCCTCGGCGTTGTAGGACCTTGAGTCCATTGTCGATTAAATAAATTCAACTCAACTCAACTCAACTCCTCCTCCTCCTCCTCCTCTACTTGAAACCATTATTATTCCTAAGCTCGAGCTCCTTCGAAACAACAAGATCGTATATTTTATCGCGCGTTAAACTAACGTCCCGGAAAATCAAAACGATTTTCCAAGCGAACGTAAACACAAGACTCGGATATCTCGGCACGAGTAGTGGAAAGCGAAAGAAGAAAAAAAAAATTATAGCTTCCCGAGGGAGCGTTTGTAGTAATATAGTCGTGGTAATACTCGGAAGCGTGTACGGGCCGATTAATTTTTCACGTTGTTTTTTCCGCTTGGGAGATCCACGGGGAGTACTTACAACAGGCTCGGTAGGGACAATGACGAGGGAAACAAGACCGAAGCCCTAGCGACGAGGATGGAAAACGACTTTTTATATTTTTAGCTGGCGTCGCGCGAGGGTTCGGAGACACGCGAGAAACGAAAATAAAACCCGTGGGTGACGGAATTGTTTTAATCGGTACGTGTACCTTGTAAAAATCGGGAAAATTCGTGGCGTGACCATTGACCGTTCAGCCGCACAACCAATTGAGAGAGATTTAGATTTAAATCAAAATTTATTTATGCCAAGGATCAACGATCCGAATGGTAAAAACATAAATTTGCAAAATTACATAAATATACGTATAAAATATATAATTCTGGTAACAATTTACAATATAATATTTGTACTCCTAATATACAATGAACTTATAAAAATTTAGCCAATAGTAAATTTTAAATTACAATGGAAATAATAATACATTAGATAGTGCAATAGTAGAGCTTAGCTAGAGAGAGAGAGAGAGCGACTACCTAATTACACGAGTTCGGGAAAAGTTCGAACTGTTTTAGAAAAATATGGCCATCCCAGGAGATGAAGAGAGGTACGCTTTGTTCGCTCAGGGTAATTATTCAGGACGCAGGGAGCCAAAGTCCTGGAAGTGTGAGATTAGTGGGCGAGTCGACGAGAGAATTTCCACTTGGATCCTCATCGACGACATCTCCGATGTATTATAACATGTATAGAGTCTCGTGACTCGAGATAGAAGAAAAAAAAAGAGAAGAAGCAAGCCTTAGAAATGTTCAATAGGCATGGATTGGGGGGAGATCGATCGGTCGTTCTGCATGTGTGCCGGCGTCGTCGCGTGCAGTCAACGTCCCCGCCGGCGGTTGCGCAACGCGCGAAAATCCACGGCACGATCAACCGATATGCGCCGAGAAAGAAACGAACGGGCTTCGATTATTATCGAGCCTGCGGAGCGCGATTTAATTTTAGAAGCCAAGGCTGAGAGTGCCTTTGTACGCGTGTATATACCGTAAAAATGGTCCCGGCGAAGGCCGATCTGTATACGGACCCAAATCGGCGGTTTCGACCTCCACGGAACTTTTTCCGAGCACTTTGCCGTCCTTGCCGATCGCTCGGACCGATATCTTACCAATGAACCCTCCCTCGTCCCCAAACAGTTAAATGTACATGTACACACGATATTTACCGATAGCACGAGGGACGAGTGCTGGAGCACGTACTTCAGAGTGTTGCAGCTAGCAGCCGTCATGGCTCCACTTTGGGATTCGGCAAATCTCCGTGTGCCCGACCGATCTCCACCCAGTACGCTCACAGCGCGCGCTCGTGATCGTGGGAAACTGAACGATCGGCGCACCGAAGCCTCCAGTTTTATCCACCCGCTGCTTTTCAAAAACTCACGCGCACACACGCAGGTTCGTTTAAAAACGCCTTACGCGCGCGGGGCTATTATAAACTCGCCGCTCAAGATCAAGAAACTCGGGCGACCTCGCGGAAGATGCATCGAGCGCAGCACGGGACAAAGATCACGCGAACCCACCGTCATTTGTAGAGGAGCGGAGCTCTAAATTTATGGCGCGTCGCTGATGTTGGTGCGCTACAATAGTAGCGATACGTATACCAGTCGCCGTTGGATGTGTGCGTATGTGCACAGAAATTAAAATAATTGAGCGATGTTGCTTTGTTAATTGCAGGGATGACGACCGAGGCGCTGGTGGTTTTTTTTTGCCAATGTCCTATCGTCTTACACGCGAAACTGCTCGGAACTGGTCTCGAGTAGTTTCGCGGTGAGAAAAAGGCACCGAGTCGTTCCCTGAGATTTTGCGCAACGGCACCGGCAAAGAGCTGCGTTTGTCAACCAAGCGATTCCGTGCCGCGTAAGTACGTAAAAATAGCGAGGAAAGATAGATACCGTCAACGAAACGGCGCCATCGTTTGCAAGTATATACGTGTATGTGTATTAAAAAAAATCGTCATCGCGCGCGCGAGCAAGACGTCAAGTTGTCGTTAATCTGGATTATTATTATTACTGCTGCTTTGACGGAACGAAAAAGGGGGGGGAAAAAACTAGACAAATCGTTTCTCGTCTGCGGTGCGCTTTACTTACACGCGAGTGAGAAAAAAAAAATAACCTCTTGATCTCAGTTTATTGCCGATTTTTTTTTTTTTGCGTTTGGTGCAGGTGATTTTATCGGCGACGGTGCTTCTTCGCAATTTCATATCTCAGAATGTTGCTTTATGCTTCTAGCTGCGAGATCGTGCTCTCGGCACGTATACGAATAATCACGAAATTTTTTTATCGCATAAGTACGTCGCTAAGAATTTTTCGAGCACGCAACGATGTGTCTTTCGAAAAGATATTCCCCTACCTACGTTCGTTTAACTTTCTATAGCAATGAAAGGACGTGAAAAAACTGTAACAATTTTTCTCTATCGAATTCGGCGTGATTTTAGATATGTAAATATCTGGCAATTATACGCGTATTAAAATTAAAACGACCCGAGCGCCAATAAAAATATTAAATACTAATCCATATCGGACGATACCGCGAGTCGATATTCAAATTGGCTTTTCTCGATTAGTCGCGTGAATCCGATGATATTCGAAATCTCGAGTATGCGAGAGACCTCCAATGTACGCGTATCTACTTTTAAAAAAAATCACCGACTATCAATCGCAAGGCATAAAATTTTTAACGCCGTTACCCGGAGATAATGGCCATCATTGAATTACCGAGTAATATATAAATTAATATTATCCGGTCGCGTTTGCATTTATTACACACGTCTCACGTAGAAATAAGAAGAGTGGAAAAAAAAAAAAAAAATTGTTACGGTGCACGTCGTGCAAACGGCGAAGAGTACGATTACCGTGTTCGTAAAGGCGAGCGAGATCGTTTCGAAAGCTTCAAGGGGATCAGGAAGGGATTTTCCGACGAGCACGAAATAATGTGAAATTTGTAAAAAAAAAAAAAAAAAAAAAAAAGTGCTCGAGTAAAAACGCGTTGTAGATATGAAATGTACCACTCGTAACCGCGAGAACCCGACCTCGGCCAAGTGGGCGAGAGCTAATTGAATTTTCCACGCCGACCTTAAGGGCGTCTCGAGAAAAATGTTTTTTCTCACAACTCGAGAGGGTTTTTATTTGTTACTCAGCGTGTCAATGACGTAATATATTTTTACAACCACATCGAGATTTGGCTGTAAACCTTACGCATCATTCATTCGGCACGAGCGAGACAAAAAGTATTAATTTAATAGGGCGCAATGTTTCTCCTCGCGGATAAAATCGGCGCGCGTATTTGTCGAGATAACGCGGGTCAGTGATTTTTTATTTTTCATCTCCAGTGCGCGACATTGCATTTGTGACTTGCAAGCACACGCACGAGACTCTCGTATGGTTATTGATCTATCAACGCGCAGATGAGAGCCGATGCGAGATTCATCGGCCCGTTGACGTACATCGCACCCTTTTCGTCGTAGAAAGTACGCGAACGAACAACTTATTGAACAGCAGCAAGAAATACAAAGAAGAAAAAAAAAGAGAGTAAGAAATTGCCCATGAGGCACCAATTGCAGTCAATAAGGAGAGATGCATGACCACGAGGGATGTACCGCTGTAATTTTACTGCCCGGGGAAGGAGCGCAAGAAAATTCACCCAATCGACATCGTTTAGGCGGAACGAGCCGCTGAACTTTCTCTCAACAGTGAGTACATTAACACTTAACAGTGAAAGATAAGCCGTAAGTGCAATTTAATTATTTTTTAACGCAACGCGAGACGTGCCCCACCGTTGATTTTGATAATGATAAGAGGAAATAAAAAGTACAAAAAAAAAAAAAAATCGAGGAATGAAGTACGAATATTCTTGTTTGCGCGTTATCGTCTTCGGTAGCTGCCTTCTGAATAATTCACGACGACTCGCTTGTACTACGTAATGCAACCAGACAGGCCTGTAGGTGCGTGAGTCGCGCGAGATTTACAAAAACATGAGCTGACGGCTCGACGTACGTGTACCACCCGTATATACATGTTTTTTTTTTCTTTTTAGAAAAAAAAGGTTTGGAAATAACGAGACGTGCGAGCTGTTTCGTGCTTTTAAAAAAATTAAAGACATCTCGAATTTCGCACTTTGAATGAAACAAATTTTGTAGCGTAGGTAGCCAGAAAAACTTCATGCCTAAATGTATGGAAAGTCGAAACGATGAAAATTGTAAACGTAATCGAACCAACCGATGTACTTTTTTTTCTTTTACGTACATAAAGCATAGGTCAATGATTTACTATTTTTCTACATCATTATATTACATTATCGTCTATCTTTACTTGTTTGTTATTATTTTTTTTTTGTTACAGTGCTCACGAAGAGCACTATTTTTGGATTTCCACGAGCTCCTCCGAATTATTTTTGAAAAAAAAAAAAAAAAACATTCTTAATGAGATGACCTAATACCGATTTTCCGCTTTAGTCTAATTAATGGTATTTCCAAACTTCTGCACCTCATTACCGCTCA
Source organism: Copidosoma floridanum (assembly GCF_000648655.2). Next base: position 1,235,935 of record NW_019382195.1, read on the forward strand.
AGTGACAAGCGACTCGGCGAAATAAAACTCTCTTTCTCTCGACAGATCGAAACCCCCGAAAATCAACGCACCAGCCACATAACCCACCCCACCTCTGTATACACGAGTGCGTGCTCATCTCGTTGCGCAACAACGCACATCCACTCCGCCTATACCCATACGCTCCAGTATACAGCCGCGAAAACAGAGCAAAAAAAAAAACAAAAAAAAAACGCCCGCTTCCACAAAGTGTGTATAACCATGTATACCTTCGACTTTTGCTTGACGAACTTGGTGATCCTCGCAAAGGGATTGGGCACCTTTGGCCTCGGCATTTTGCCCGTCGAGGCTGCACTAGGCACCGCCGCGGACGCCGTGGTTGGATCGCTCGGTCTCTTCCTCTGCTCCGTAGCTGACGGCTCTTATGCCCGATCGACCGAGTCAAATGTGGATCCAGCGATCGCGTAACGAAAACGGGCTCGATCAATTCACGTGCACCGAGCGCGCGTCAACCTCGTTTCTCTCCCCAACGACGCTCTTCGATCGACCGGCTTCTCTTTTGTTACGTGTATACACACACACCCACACTATTTTGCTCGGCGAAGCCTGTGCTGGTGGTGTTGAACCTTTCTAGAACGCCGGCCCAGAAACGCTACACTTCCCTCGGCGAAAATACTGCACAACAACGACCAATACTTGCACCCTTTGTCTCTCTTTCCCTTGTTTTATTTATTTTTTTTTTCCCTGTATACCAAAGTTCACACGAGAGAAAAAATAAAAAAATCACTCCCCTCGTCTCGGAGGAAAATTACTTGTTAGCGAGTACTCGCTAATCGCGGCCTAGTCGGACAAGCAACACGCAAATATTTACAATAAATCGGAGCAATGACAGCCAAGTGTATACAAAGCGTGCGCGAGGGAGCAGACGACCCGTTCGGCCAGTGGTCAGAGTAGGCACTGAACTTGCCCGGCTCGCCGGAGGTATTGATATAGAGAAGCGCGTGTAGTGTGCTATGACGCTAGTATACGCCGACTGGCTCGCGGTGTCGCTCTTGTTCGACCTCCGAGCCGGTGCACCGTATACTGTGGCTCTCGTCGGTGATGGTTCTTCGAGGAAAGAAAGCGTCAAGACGGAAGTAAGTATTATTATTTCCTGGTGGTGATACTGGTGATGCTGATGGGCGCGCAGCTACCGTCGCGCAGCACGTGCTGTCCCACTCATCTCTCTCTCTCTCTCTCTAATCTTGTTTCCGCGGAGATTTTTCTTGAGAAATTGTTTGATCGCGGCTCTGGAGGCTTTCGCTTTCTATTTCCATTATTTCTTGGTATAAATATGTATACGCGAGCACGGTTTCGTGCGCAAATACGAGCGTTAAATTAAAATACAATGCATCGGTTCGCGTGTAATGATTGATACCCTTTTGATTTTTTTTTTTCGCATTTTTTTAAATTTTTTTTATTTCACCGCATCTACTTCTATACTCATTATACAAACGCGAGAGAAATGTCTTTCCGATCCCAATGACATAATGTTCCGCGATTACGCTTTGATCTTTAAGAAAAAGAAAAAGCTCGAGACCGCGTGTTTGCGCGCGGTGATTTAAAAATAACACGTTGTATGCTTTTCTCTCTCGCAGGGGCTCAATGTTAAGCAAATGTCGTTCGTTTCCAAATACGCGCATTTTCATCGAGCACAAGATAAAACGATGTAAGCGCCATTTATAAGTATAGACCGGGCTCAATCAGTGATGAACCGAAAAAAATTACGAGCGCCCGATTTTTTTGTTCCTTCATGTTCAGAGTGTAGTAGTCTGTACCTGCGAGTTTATCTTGCCACCCGAGAATGCGGTCAGGTATTGTTTAGACAGTTTTTTTTATAAAAAAATTTTCTCAAAGTTCTTTTTGTTATCTGAAAAAAAATATTTTTTTAAAGACTTTTTCGTACATTTGGAACAAATCATACTAATAACTATTGATAGGAGAAATGAAGAAGTTCACGGTTTTCAAAGAAAAAATAAGCGTTTGGCACGAACCGATGAACGACCTACCGAGGAGCTCTGGTAAAGTAACGAAACGCAAATAAGTTGGGAAAGCGCTTAAAAAGAAAAAAAAAAAAAAAAAAAAAAACTCAATAAAAAAAGTATATATTTTCAAACAAACGCACAATCCGTCGATAGACTACTGTCGCGCGTACGTAATGCGAGCCAATGGCAAAATTGTCGTTGATGGTCGCATTTGCATTTTTTTTTTCTTCCACGCTCGATCTGCTGATTCAATAGTTACGATTGTTACGCCGCCCGAGCGTATTCCGAATTAATTGTGAGATAATACGTGTGTAGTGGATAAAAAAAATATTTCGCGATCAACGACAAATAAACAAGAGACACGTGTAATTTTTTTTTTCTGAAGTTATAAGTTATGCAAAGTGGTGTATATTTTCAAAACCGCGTTCTCGTTATTTTCACTCGAGGCGTACATTTGATTGCGTTTTCATTTCGACGAGTCACTTAATTTGCACAGAAAAAAAAAACCAGTTTAGCTATCACGTCGATAGCGTTAAATTCGTGTTTTTCATGCAAACCAGCCTCTCCGGCATTGTGAAGATTCCTCGCGGGTAAGTACCAGAAAAAAATTACGATGCGTTTGAAAATGAATAGCAGCACAGCGACGTTTATAAGGGATATACTCGTAAGTACATAAAAACCTCGCTATGGCCAGGACTTGTTGTCGCGCACGTTGTATTTTTTTCGTACTCGACGCTCATCTAATCTCGGCACTTGGATAAAATCGGTTCAAATCAATACAATCGAGCCACAGAGATCAGCGATATTTTTAACCAAAATTCATCACGCTTGCGCATATGCCTATAACTAATGTTTTTAATTGCAATGAGCAATCATTTATAAAAAAGAAAAAAAAAAGAAAAAAAAAAAATTACTCGTGTAGCGCTCGTACAACGATAATTATATGTAGATTATTTAAATGTGTAACGAGTGCAGCTTTTACTTTTATTCAAAGCAATGAGCCCCCACGGCTGAGTCTTTTTTCCTTGTACTCCGCCAATCTATACATCTGAATCAATATAGAGCTTCAATTAAGACAAGGCTCGGTTTTTCGGGGAACGCGTAATAATTATCTTTAACTTTTTCTTTCTTCTTTTCTTTTATTTATTTATTTTTTTTCACATAATCAAATAGACAGGTTAAGATAGATGATATTTTCAATAAAACGTACAGTTAAAAAATAATAGAATGAATCCATATCGTTGGTTCGACACGTATAAAAAGTATATAGGTACGCTTTAGAAGTGCTCCCGACGTCACGGCATCAGCTCATAGCTATACACAACCAAGTGGGACAAAGGAGTCGTGATATTAATGCGAACGTTTATAATGTATGGTAAGGTATAGGACAATTATTCCTCCCCACCGTCACACGAGCGACACGAGTTAAGTTAACAACAAGCTTCAAACAATTATCTCGTTGGACGTATTTATCTCGCTACACGTGACACCATCTCTAAAGAGCGTAATGGCAACCAAAAAAAAAAAAAAAAAAAAACTCTTATCTCAAAACAATGTAATTGAGAGTTTTAAACGAGTAAACAAAAGAAAATAATATGGGGAAGGCGTCGCGGTCTTTATTTTCCCGCGGAGACAGTGCGTCGTCTTTGCGCGAAAATTTATTCGCACGAGCGCGCTTCTGCACACGGATGACTCACCGCCAACATTATAAGGAGTGTATAATTAACCGCAGATGTTGTTCGCTCGAATGGGAATGACTCTCGTGGAAATTTATGCGATTCTTTCCATTTTTGGCGTTTTCGGGAGCAAGTCGCGATTTATGGTCGATTTAATTTTAGGGATCGGTAACACGTGTACGTATGAAACTACCGATGCTTTGTCTGATTTACACTCAAGGAGGCTCTCGGTCGTACGGAAAAAAAATTTTTTGCACCACCTAAAATTGCAATTTTAATGGATATGGTAGATATAACAAAATATCACAAAATCAATAAATCAAAGTAATTTATGACAGGTCAACCAGACAACACAGAACACTGGCTTTGAGACATTAGATCAGTGTTTTTCGTAATGATTTCAAGAAAATGATACTACCTCAAGCCCCTGAGCAAGTGAATTCCATTGTGTTTGAGTGGCCATTAACTTAATAGCTATTGTTCTAAAATTAGGTATTTTTTAATGGAACTGATGTAATATAATTACCAACACCGAGTCACGTGTGAGTTATTGTCGCAGCACTAAAAAAAAATACCGGTATTTCGTGTGGATAAAGAAAAGTTTTCAGAACAGTGACCGCTGTGACGATGAAAATTATACAAACATGCTGAGAAATTCATCGAGTTAATATCAACGGTACCGGAACAGTAACTCTTGTTTCTCATGTTTCTCGATGAAAAACTACGGTAGCCACGGCCATGTAGAAATTGAAAAAAAAAAAAAAAAAAAATGTAGAAAAACCATCTCTCCATCAACAATAATGATAACAAACGAATCTCGCGAATCTACTTGTAATTGTTAACGCAAAATAATTTATCGCGGTTATGCGTCCACATGCACCGTATACACATATACATAGATATGACAAAAGATGAAAAGTCGAGCGAGCAAACAAGCAAAATCTCGGAGAGCAATTAAAGACGCCGCTAATTGCACACATATATATTCACATAATAACTTCGAGTGCTCGTTGTTGCGATTGCAAGTATATACATGTAAGTACCTACAGTAGCCGGAGTGATCGTTTCATGCAAATACACAGCGGGTCGTCAAGCTTATCTGGCCGATAAAATCGGCGACTTGTTATTCAGACGAAAACGATAAACTGATACTCGCTGAGAGCGCGTATTATATGTATTATAGCTTTTCGCGTTATTGCGACACACAATGTGCACGTATGCGCTGGGCATCAAATTGTATGGAAGAAGAAGGAAACGGGCCAACAGTTTATTGTCAAATTTTTTTTTTTTTTTTTTTAATTTCAGTTCTACCAAAGCCTCTCTCTCTCTCTCTCTCTCAAAAGTACGTCGGTAGTGATTTCTCAATACCCAAAGTTATAGCCTAAACAAATAGTATAGCGGGTTTTGTTTGCAAAGAGATTTTCGTACTTTTTATTTTCCCCTCGCACCATAGCTTTCGGTCTAAAAAGGTACTGCCAAAAAAGGCCAACCATAATAATATACAGTCAGTCAGTGCTAAATTTCTCAAATACATTATTAAAAAGAAATAAATAGAAACGCAATGTACGAATAGTATGAAAAATCCCAAGTAAGTAGTATTACGTCGTACAATGGGCGCAAGAAGCGCGCGTATACACTATATTATGTATTTTCAAGTCGGGCGCCAAAAGAGCGACGCCAAAAAGCTCGGGGTGGCAGTGAAAATCTCCCCAAGAATCCATCCTCGTGAGCTCGCTCGTTGCTACACGAGCAAGTGAGTTATATAAAGAAACAGAGGCAAAGCCCAAACATATTATACTTATTGTGCACTGCAATTTCGAAAAACTGAAACTTAAGGGGGAAGGGTGTGCACGGCCGGATGATTGAGGCTACTGCATGACTCACCTACTGACTTACCACTTGGAAAATTCGGTGACGGTTTCCACGATTTTCTATGCCTGTACGTATACTAGTTTTTGGTGTGTCGGGTAACCATCTATTTTTAGAGGTATCAATAAAGAAAGTGTACACATACTTCGTGAGGTTAGTACGCTATAATTAAAAAAAAAAAAAAAATAAAAATTTGTACAGGCACATAATTACCTTTTGGTGTAACCTTTGTTATAATGAGCGCTTAACGAGGTTTTTTTTTGTTTTTTTGTTTCGGAATGAATGCGTCGTTCCCAATTTACCATTTTAATAATCGCCGCGTGTATAAGTAGAGATAAGATTTCGAAGATTATCCGAAACTTCCTAAACGCATTAACAAACAGTTATCCATACAAAATCACGTACTCCTCCTTTTATTTCCACGTGCGAAAAATAAAACTCTACAATAGGGGTGCAAGTAGCTACAAGTACAGTAGGTATACAATATACAATATATAATATCATACATTAGTGCAAAAGGTATTTGATGGGTTTCACGTGCCACTGGATTATAATACAACGAGACGTTGACCCAAGTCCTCGTGTACTTAACACTCGCACGAGTGTCGTATAGGTAAATATACAGCCAACAACGAGCTCCTGTCGACGATATTCCGCATTACGTTGCACGTGATTAAGTATACGACCTGATTACACATGAGAGAAAACTTGTGTTCCTCCACGTATATAAGTATAGAAAGTTTATGGGATCCGAGAGGTGCACGAGGCACACGTGACGACTCCGTTCGGTAAGAGCGCACGTGTACTTTAAAACAAGATCGGGTGTAGATGAAAACTTTTTTTTTTTTTTTTTTTTTTTTTTTTTTTTTTTTTCGGAGGTACAGTCAAAGTCGAGCCGTCGACGTTGTTATTGAGTTTTCGGGTGTGGTTTCATAACACGCGTACATGTAATTAGCGCGCGCGCGTAAATTGCGCTTGGTCGGTCATCGTAGCGTCGAGTTTTCGCCAGAATGTATTTTTGGTCGAATCGATCCGCCACTTTGTGCTGTTTTACACACACACACACACACAAGTTATATAGTAATTGTTGTCTGATCATATATGATGTTGTGCGCAAGGTCATGCATTGTGTATATACACACACACACACACACGCGATTCGCGAGGGATTTGTGCACGTGAAATAAATAATCATAGGAGGACGTGAGGTAACAACGAATTTGGCACACATTTATCTTTGGTGAAAAAAAAAAAAAAAAGGTAATCCGGGGGGGGGCGTGAGTGAGAGCACACTACAAAAATATATTGACACATCGAAACAGTTAGAGAGCATATTGTAATGTATAGCTTTGGTTGTTGTTGTTGTTGTTGTTGTTGTTGTATGTCTATATTGTTATTATTGTAATTGTTTGGTTGGTGGGTATGGTTGTTTGGTCAAGTTGTGACGTGGCCGAGCGGCCGTATACCTCGGGATCCTGGATCTGTAGCTCAGAGTCGCCGGACGTGCTCGAGGTCTTCAAGATGCTGTACAGCTTTACGTACGGGGCCTTGATAAGCTGCGTGATCAACCAAAAGGCCGTTCGGTAACACATACGTTTAAACAACCCACACGGGATCATTGCATCCCGATGTCAACAGGTCTTTTTTTTTTTTTTTTTCTCTATTTCTTATCCTAAAGCTATTGTTATTTACTCTCGTGTACTATTATTTTCGGTGAGGCAGTATATTTCACCAGAGTAAGTTGTATACGGTGTTTTTGAACTATAACACCGGCGATTAATAACGAGTCCAATTTGCTTCGTTGACGAGATTGGTTGATGTATTGTTCGTTGCATGGGAGTGGCGGCATTTCTCGCGTCCCAACGAAATATGAAAAAGCTCGATCGACGAGAACAGCAGGCGATCGGGACGTTCGATCGAACAAGTATTCGTCGCGACAAGCCACACCGAAAATAATCCCCCCACAAGCGATACACATTTCGTCGGGATTCGGACAAACATTATGTTGGCAGTGCCACCGTTGCGGCATTCCAAGTATGATATACGTACGGGACGCGAAATTATTTCCGAGAAAGAAACAAGCGCGATATCGATACGACGCCTCGTAAGGGGCTAACCCGAGGAAAACACCGGGCACCCGCCAAGTCCTATTTTAAGCACGACTTCCGAGACGAGCTTTGCTTCGGAGGTGGGATTTGTATTTTTCCTTCATACTCGCTCCAACGTTTGATACCTCGAAAACGATTCTCGGGGAAAAACAGAGAGATGAAATTTTTGAAAAACCGCAGATTTGACTTATCTCCGTTCCGAGAAGTCGATCAACCCTCTCATTGGGACTCGATCGGTAACGTCGATCGCTGCACTATACCGGCGATCGGTCGCCGGGAGGTATATATACCCCCGGGGATGTATTGACGCAATAATCGAAAAAAAAAAAAAAAAAAAAAATTGAAGCAAACGTACCTCCCAGGACTCGCGCGTTAGCTCGGCGGCCATCTCGCCGGGCTTGCTCTCGGTGTCCTTGCCGTCCTCGGCACACACCTCGTTAGCCTCCCGGGGCGTCAGTTCCGGCGACAGGTCGGTGTCCGTGTCCGACAGTATGTACCCTCGCTCCCGCCACATGTCCTCGTCCAGCTCGCCGTACAACGTAGGCACCCATGCGTGGATGAACCTGTACAGGTCGTCCACCCTGAGGACAACAAAAAAAAAAGAAAAAAAATCATCTTTAGACACGTATGTATAGGGTATACTTGGCATTGTCTCGGGGGGTGATTTTTTTTATTTTACGTGCAAGGCACTTGTGTATACATATAAAAAAAAGTGATTAATGCACTCGTTGAGTTCTATGTATCTTTGAAGTTTACGTAACGAAGGTATAGCGATAAACAAAGACTTTGCTGGTCATTGGGTATTATTATTGTTTCCCCACGCCGATACGGTTCCACATTTAAAAACCACTCTCATCCCGTGCGAGATGCATGTTTCCGCAGTAGCGTCATTATCTTAATTGGAAAATGATGGATTATTTTATTAACTCCGCGTTTGGTGTGTGTATATAGGTGGTACCCCTTGCCTGCCAAGTCATCGTACGAAAATAAAACGCGTTTTCGTGCGGCATACAATAAAATCTCGTTCGGATAGCCCGGATTGTGTTTTCATTGGACAATGTACAATCCACATGGACGCCTACGAGACATGTAGAATGAAAAAAAAAAACATTACATCACGAAGTAGACCACGGAGATAACGAGTTATCTTTGGGTGTACTCACCTATACTATCTCTGTAATTGTCGCTACAAATATATACAAGTATAGGAAAAAAAAAAAAAAAAATGATGGATCGATCAACGATTTACCTTTGCACGACGAAAGGTAGGGCTCGCCTGGCAAAGTCAGCTACGCCGGGAGCGTAATAGTTGACGAATTGCGCCATCGCCGCGGGTATTACGTTCATTACTAAAATTAGCCGATACTTCTTCTCCTCGACTCGCGGTTATTGCCACGATATGTATATATATTGGTCTTTTGGGTGTGTAGCGTCACAACGACGATGACGCGCGAACGTATCACGCGCGCCTCTCCTCCGTTTTTATACGAATTTTTTTTTTTTTTTTTTTTTTTTTATCGTCAAGCGCGACTTTTGGTATCGTTACATGGAAAAAGTAAACGGTTCATGCAACTCGATACGTATACACACGGAGAAAAGATATCCTAAAACACGTAAAACAGATGCGACAATAACATCGGATGCGGGTTATCGGTAATTGGCACCGATAGGTTTTTTTTTTTTTTTTTTATCTCTCAGCGCGATCGGTTCACGAAATAGGTGTCGGTATGTATCATAACGTGGACCGGGTCCAAGCCGTTGGCTTCCTCTCTCGGACTCACGAGCGACGCGATATGGCGTATATACACACTTTGGTCGTCGAAAAAAAACGAAAAAAAAAACAACAAAAAAAAAACCGGTAGTTACTTTTGGTAATAGGATAAGCCGCGCGTATATCACGCGCGCGTCAGATACGGGAGACAAGACAGCTCGTGGGCGGTCGACAACTGGCGCAACGATACGCGCGCGCGTATAGCCGACGGGCGGTTATCGTGTACCTATATATTGTCGCCGAGTCACGAGGGAAAATTATTATTGCCTTTGACGGTAAAAAAGACGCGGTAGCGCGTTCCCGCCGTAACGTGTCGTCACCACTTTTAGTTTCGAGACAGCTTATGTCTTGGCTTTTTGGTTGTTGCATCACGCTACTCGGGATGCTCGACAGCTTCCCCCGGGAGAGAAATGAACACAAGAATACCCGAGGCGTATATTTTTTATGAAAAGCGTCTTTTATCGCGAGGTCTATTAATAAGTTGTTTGTTCTCCGACTTGGGTACGAGATGACGCGGCGACCGGCGCATTTTTTGGCACCGGCGCCGACAGATTTGTTTGATTATTGTTAATGTCGCGTTTCGCTCGCTCTCGGCTTGAAAAATACCACGGGCGATCAAGAGATATTATATACGCGCGTCAGAGAAGGAGGAAAAAAAAAAAAAAAAAACACGTGTACATTAATTTTGTGGTCCAGTACCTGTTGCGCGGTATGCTGAACCAGTACTCCGGGCGAATTTTCTTTTTGCCGTAACTCATGATCGGAGTCGTCCACGGGATCTTCTTGTCCTTGGGTCTACCAGTTCGCAGCCTTAGGTACAATGGCGGATCTTCGCAGGAACGCGCAGGCCTCGGTATTAATTCTGCGGCAGAGTTAAACAAAATTGCGTCAGTATGGCAAAGACATTTGATACCCACGGTGCAATATATGTATTTACTTATCGCTAATATATATATAAATACACACAACTTCCACTTTAAACATATTATTATTATTGTTATTGCAACCAGATGTTTTCCTGCGAATTTTCGTTCATTAACTTTGTTGAACGGTGCATTTGCCACTACTTTGCTGGCAGAGAAAACATCTTTTATCTCTGGTACAATCGTACATTCAACATAAAATAATATTAATATTACAAGCAATTTAAGTCAATGATGCACAATATGCTGTAAATATTAATTTCTACATTTTGAATTCTTTTTTTTTTTTTCTATTGATTTCTATCGACAAACATTTTCAAGTAGTGTAATGCCGTATACAGATAACTGCAGATCTCACAGTTGAGCTATGTATATAACGATGATAAATAAAGGTTGTACCAAACTAAAGTTCAGCAAATTAAATAACATGTGAAATCAGTGATGTGTACAAAAGCGAGTAACTCTAATAAATATGACAACTGTAATATATGCAGGCAAAAGAGAGAGGCAGTCGATCAACAAACTGTTTCCTCTTTGTTGTAAACAAAAAAAAAAAAAAGTAAATTTATTTGTATTGACAAGCAAGATTCATTGCACTTTAGTAAATAAATTAAATAATTTTATCTGTTTCAACTATCACATGGTAAGAACATATTCACTGTGTTGGAGTGATAAATTACATGAGATGGGAAGAGCATGGCATTAATTGTGATGCAATTTATGTGTGTGATATCATATCGAGTGATTGATTGTGAAAAATAAATGAACGATTCATCGTTGACATACTACATATAGTTGGTAAACTAAGAAAATTGAAAAGAAAAAAAAATCTTCCTTCAAATAAATCATAAAGGAACTACACATTTGGCGCTCAACAGCTCGGCTACGTGATTGGCGTAAAAAAAAAAAAAAAAAAAAAAAATTTATAGAAAGGAAATTATAAAAAAAAGCTTCATGAAAACAAGCATTTTTTGTACAATGCACATAATATTATATATCATATGACAAACTTAAAAATTGTGAAAATGTTAATTACATTATGAACCTACCGAGACCTTCGAGTTCGGGAAAATTGGGTGCTAGGACCAACAAAAAGCATACATGATAATTACGCGCACTTTGAACAAGTCGACAATGAATGTTTTTACACATTGGCGCATTATGAACTCGGCTGTTAGTTCCGTATATTTAAAATGCCGAAGGATCGATGTACGCGACTGATCGATTTATACATTAATCGGATTTTGACTTGATGGTTTGGATTTTTGATCATGAGTGACCACCATGCCTTTCGTTTTTGACTCTAATCACAAAAATGTCGTATGAAATGAAGGTGAAAAATTACTTTCCAAACTGGCCAGCAGATTTCATAATCCAAAAAAAATGTTCATCGTTGCATTTTATTCTGAAGCTTCAGATAAAACTGACAACGATGAGAAACGTGGTGTCTGTGCGTGTATCAATGACAGATTGATGTTCCAAGAAAATATTGGAAAACACATCATCACGACGTTGTTATTTTCGGTCAATTGCCGACAAATGACTTGATGAGCGAAAAATTTCCATCCACGCACAGTTCTCGAAGCAATCTTTAACAGCGGTACGAGCCAAAAAGTATTGTTTTCACAAAAAATATTTACACACTCGTACAGCAAAAAAAAAAATTATTTCTCTGCAGCTACATAAACAAATTTTGCTTGTCTCCGAGTCGCAAAAAATACAAAAAATCCGCCTCGTAAAGAGAACGATGGAGTCGATACTTACTATCGAAGCTGACAAAAAGTTCGGGCATATCATCAACTGAGACCATGCTACGGTAATCCAATCGTGGCGGTGCTGTGGACGTTTTGCTACCCCGGCTACTGTCGACGCTACTGCTCCCTGAGGAGGTAAGGGGCTGCTGCCTGATAAACGTACCAACGGAAGAACGTCTGGAAAAACATGTGAAATTTTAGCATGAACACTGTTAATTGTTGCACATACATTAACGATTGCCATTCAAAGTACGAGGATGATTGTCTTTACATAAAGTATATACTTTTGTATAAACCTCGTGAATTTGAAAACGGCACTGTATTATTTGGATGTGACACTCATGAGGACAAGAAGAATTTTAAACATTTAATGGTGTAAAACGACAGCTAAGGTAACAAAAAGTGTCTTATGTTGCGTAGTAAGCTTCATAATGTTTTGTTTATATAGCGCAGGCAGAGCAAGCTGTATGATTGATTTACACATTGATAATTTATAATGGTCATGCTGTTGCTGTTGTATATATTATGTATATTAACATTATACGCAAGTGGCATTGAACGGATAATGTATTTCTTGGTCAAGTTTTTACTCTGTTTTATATTATTTGGTTGATGTGGATACACGAGCTCTTTGGTTAACGAAGAGTTTTATTGATAACGTGTAGAGAGGTTCGTTTTAACGTTAATGTAATATGAAACAAATTTTAGCAGGACTGTCTCGACTGACATATACTCTGGACTCTTTGACTACTATACTATGGATGTTAACGCTGAGACATTTAGATATGTGGTAATGCAACATCAAACGTACGGTACAGTTAGACTATCGGAGATTTCTACAAGTCATATATAGTATATCATTGAATTTGAATCTATAAAATGATCCTGCTTAAAAAATAAAAAAATTTTCCTCATCAGACAGATATAGAGTTTAAAATGCATAATGCAATTGTTTGAACAGGGTTCAAGGAATTTCTTAAGCAGGACACACAAGATGTCTTTATCGTGTATTACAGTGGGTGTAATAAAACTACGTAATACGGTAACAGATAATAACAGCCAATACAATGTCGGAGATGTGACATGGAGATAGTTGAGAGATAACAGATGTATGGATAAAGAACACTTGTATGTGTACAATATTATATTTAAGGAGAGAGACATCAGCAAGAGATAGAGAGAGAGAGAGTTGTTTGTTTTATCAAGGATGCGCGAGGAGACGGAGTCGAGACTCACCCCATGAAACCAACCGGACCTGGTGAGAACACAGGATTGCTCGAGTCCTGCGATAAAGAGGAGGCGGTGAGCGGAGGGGTGCCTCCAACTCGACCGCCACTCTCTTCACTCGGAGTCTTAGCGAACAGGCCGGAACTAAAGTCACTCACCAAGTTGATGGGCGAGCTTTTTTTGTTAGTCAAGTTACAAAGCAAGCGCACGCCACCACCAGATCATATATTATTAGTAGTTGTAACAGGGGGTACGGATAATTTCTCATGTCATTTCTTTTTCATTTGGTACTTTATGTAACAATTTTTTTCCTCTTTTTTTCATTTTTTAAAATTAATAATTACCTCTTGAACTACGGAACATATGCTATGATACATTTTAATTGAGAAAAAAAAAGCAAAAGCTCTGGTCTTAGGCATGATCATCAGCGAAAGAGCTAATTTTGATTTTGTTAAGCTGCAAAGCGAAATTGAATTTTTTTTTTTTATTGCGGCGGCTTTTTTCAATTGTTCAATACAATAATACACACGTTTATTATTTCATCGAATCATATATATATATGCGAGTGAACGCGCTTTACGTGATTCATGCTCTAGAAAATTGATTATTAATATCGACTACTTGTAAGAGTGCTGCCAAAAATTGAATTTTTTTTTTTTCAAATGTAAAATTCAGCAAAACTATGTTAAAAAATATTACTTTCATTGTATAAAAATTATTGACAATCGAGAAAAAGAAATCAAAGCTGAACCCTAAGGGGAGGGAGAAGGAAAGACTTACCTGGAGAAAACTTTACTAAAAACGGAAGAATGATGACTGTCGGCACTGTTGGGAAGGCTGGACATTTTGTCCGACGGAGCTTTACCGCTGTCTTCATCTTTGGACTCGCCCGTCAAACCTTCCATCCACGACAACGGATAGGAGAGTCGTTTGAGCATCTAAAAGTTCAACGCACGCAGATTCAGTATGCATGTTTTAGTATTTTTCAAGTGTAAAGTACTACTGCTTTTATCTACAGTGGCCTACTTTGTTTTTACGAGTCTCCTGCTTATCCTCTTCCTTGTGCTCCTCTTCTTTCTCCTGTTCTTCATTGTTGCTGTCGAGGCTGAAAGAAACCGAGCTCGCCTTTTTCCGACCGTTCATGGCGGCCTCGGCTTCTAACGTGTTCGTTGTCACGTTTGTCGGTGCGATGGTTATCGGAGGCACCCAATCTGAGGACAAAACTATATCGGCGTCGGAATAAACTTTCTTCGCTACTATCGGCTGCACTACTGGAAGCGGAGGATTGGGATCGCGAATGTCGATACCTGAATCGTGACAGGATTGTTTGACTAGAGAACCTTCCACATCTTCGGGAATTGCATTTGATTTCGAGGATTCGGCCTGAAAAACCAAACGAAAAAGAAAAATCAATCAACAACACTCGTAAATATTGTGGTTTATGGTTGATTACACCAAGTACACGTACTTTATCCGAATTCAAGGAATCCTGCTGCTCATCATCCTGGGAAAATGAACATCTATCTTTGCTAGGAACTGCCCAGTGATGATCGAGCATAGAACGCCTGCGCTCTTCGAGGGTCCTGCTCGCTTGTCCCATGCCAGTATCTTCTTTGGTCATTTCTTTATCGTCTTTGTCCTCTTTATCTTTGGTCGGAGCTTCTTCCTACAATAACAAATTAATCGCACCTGTCACTTGCACATCAAATTTCCATCCTACTTTCAAAAAGCAAAAAAATTTAACCAAGCTAATACTCTAAACTAGTTTTCTCAATTGCAACTATGCATCTAAAAGCAACTATTTCTCGCACACCGACGTCTTTGGGCAATAAGTTAAAAGTTATCTTAAACTTCATAGCAATTCATGCAAGTAATTCATAGTTTTTGCTCCAAAGTGCAAATTTCAAAATCATCTTTCTTGTCCACGGACGCAGACACAACAAAACTCTGCAACTCGTTGAAATGAAATTTGAATTACGACAAGAGGCCACCTCAATGAAGACTCTGACGCGCTCCGAGACACAGAGAGTATAGGGGTCGCACAAACAAAAATACATACGGTCGAGTTGTTGGGCGTGATGAGATCCTTGTCGAACGCCTTTGGAAAAGCGTCACCGTCGCGCTCAGCGCTGCACACGCTGACACTGTCGTCGACCGCGAGTTCCGGGAAGTTCTCGTCCTTGGCCGACGGCGAGGCCGACCTCTGTTTCTCCTCGCCCACCGCCGCCGGCGTGGCAGCCACCACCGGTTTCTTCATGTAGTAGATCTCGGGTTTTTTCTCCGGCTGACCCGCGTCCGTGTGCCCGACCCTCATGTGCGCGATGTCGTAATAGATCGCCGCGTTCACGATAAACTCCATCGGTGCGATCACCCCGTACGACTCGGCTCCGTGCTCAATCACCAGGGGATCCGACACGTTTGGGTCGAACATCACCGCGTTCGGTGTGACCAGCAGCACTCCACCGACGACTCCCTGGAACAATTAAGTATACACGCACAGGTACGGGATTTTTGTTCTGACGTGTTAATAATATACGTCGTTATAGGTTATATTTCGTTTTCTTGTCCTCACCTGGCCGTCGGTGATGTGCCGGACAGTGATTTTCAAGAATCGCTCCTTGTAAGTGTGCGAGTCCTCGTCCATGGCGGGTGTCTTGACGCGCTCCAGGTGGCCCGGCTTCGGCGACACGGGCCGCAAGTTGTCGAGCAGCTCTGCAAACACACGCAACGATTAAAACTCTTAACTCGGTGTACTTAATATATCGAGAAACAATTCCATGATATATGTAAAATAACAACGATAATGATGATAAAAGTATTATATAGTATTAACTGCGAGACAGGCGAGAAAGGCTTGATGTCATTTTTGGTGTACTGCTTGCAACACACTGTACAATTTGTTGTTTAACCTCTATACCATCCGCAGAAGAAGCAGAAGATCGGTTGGGCGCCGCGTGACGCGGAGGTGTGCTTAATGTACATATTGTATACGCGTGTGCGATCGTTATTAGATCTCCGAGAAAAAGTAAACTTGCTGCGCGCTCGACACCTGAGTGAATAAAATTTTCTCGTCCGCCGAGTCGGTGTCGATCGTTCGAGGAAAATTTCGACGATCGGTTGTGCGCGTTGATAAATACCTTCTTATATACGTGTGTGTACGAGAGAGGAAAAAAAAACGAGCGGCATTTCACATTCAAGAATAATTTTGCGTTTCGGGCAGTGCGCGGGGAAGGCGCGTGGGAGGTGTACAGAGAGCGAAAAAATAAAAATTTATTCAAACTCGAGTGAAACTAAGAGAGGGGTGCGGGGAGATGACGTTTACACGCGGAGTTTTTTCCTATACTATTCTGTGATTTCGTGCAGATATTATAACATATACGCGTCTCGCGGGCAAAACTGCGTGTACCTCGTATACGTATAATAATGTATGCGTCTCGATTTCCGATTTTGTTCGTGGATCGGATGAGCATAAAAGTGCGCTTATGCAAATATCTTGGGAAACGAGAAATAAAGGTGGTCAACTTGCTTTTAGAGCTGAAATCTTCCCCTTATTTTTACTCGTGAAAAAATAGTTGCGACTTTTTTTTTTTTTTCCAGGTGACAAAATGTTATACGGAAGAGTAAACGAATACCTAAGCAGGTAAACACTGTAAAACCCGACAGTTTAAAACGAGCACTATTGAAGGATGTACAGATTTTTTTTTTTTTTTTTTTCGTAAACATATTGCAGTAGCGTTGAATAATGTTTCTGTCTGATATGGAATTTACCAAAAAAAAACTATATACCTCATACGGAATAAAAAATCTAAAAATGAATGGTAATGTGTTTTATGCGCATTGTAGCCCATTATTCAGTAAAACTGATTAAATAATTGATATAATATCGATTGTAAATTATATTGATTACATTTCCGCGATATAGATTTAACAAACACCTGGAAGATTTAGGCGCAGCTTGGATACAAATGTTACCTATTTTTTGCCATTTTTTTTCTTTCCCAGCCGTATATAGGTACATGAGATTGGAACGTTAGCAGCTGATCGTGCGTATACATAATTATATGAATACCGTATAGCTACTGAAGTTACATGATAAAGTCGCGGTTTTCCCTTCCCTTCACCTACATATTATATAGTCTTGCGGCAAAACTATACAGGCGAGTCAAAGTTTCGCGTTCAGGTTTGAGGAATGGTGGGGGCAGGGATAAGTTGTCGAAGTAATTCAATCAAGTTTTTTCAATATAACTTGTCTTTTGATTAAAAAAAAAAAATAAATAAATCTCGCACAAATGATGTACAGTACTTAAAGTATATAATAAACGTTTAAATACTTTTAAACTAAACAAAATATTTAGGGTATCCCTTCAGCGGTTTTGAAAAAAATATACCGTGTATGAGTTTTCGATTAATTTAAACCTACGATTATCATTTGGAGCGTTGGACGACGTAGCAGACTAATGTGCGATACAAGGGAAAAAAGGTGATTTTTTTTTTTTCCTCTGTCAAATATCAAGTTATCATTGTGAGAGGCAAGAAAAATTTAATCGACGTAACAGTACATTTAAATAAAAAAAAAAAAAAAAAAAAAAAAAAAAAAAAAAAAAAAAAAAAAAAAAAAAAAAAAAAAAAAAAAAAGAAAAAGTTACACTCCAACGTGATCCACAATTTGACCGATGAAAAAACACCTGTACGGACTCGCGTGAAACGCAAGCCTCGTGTATAGGTAATATATCGTACCTTTTTCGTCAGCCGGCAGCTCGTCCTGGCCCTCATGTCCCTCCTGCGTAGCATCGGAGCCCGTCGACTCCGACCTGCCATCCCCGGACGTGGCCTCTCCTTTCACCGGCACAAACAGCTGCTGTCCCGGATAGATGAATCTACTGACGAGCCGATTCAGTTTGCTCAGCTCCGAGGGCGTCGTGTCGAAGCGCGCCGCCACCGACGTCAGCGTGTCTCGATCGCCCACCTATGCACAATTGCAAACATACCCTTATTTACTTCTTTTTTTTTTATATATATATATAGTTTTAGTAACAAACACTACAAGTTGTTTTTACCAGTTATCGGCCTACCATCAAGCGATGAATTATGTACAGATGACACTTTAACGAAAAACCTCCATGGGGGATGCCGATTACTTATTCGTGCGCACGTCAGTCAAGAGGGAAGGGCGGGGGGGGGGGAGATAAAAATGGATACGCGTGTGCGGGGGTATTAAAGAATTAAAGGGAAAACCGTGGAATCGCACAATATGGAAACCCAAATCGCGACAGTACGAGTGCAGGGATAACTTTTAGCACGTGCTTGTTTACTCGTTGACGCGTGTCTCTCTGATAATATAATCATACCATAAAAATTAAACTCAAATAATAACAATAACGATCATAATAATAATACAGACCGAATTAATCGGAAGAAGAAATAAGGGTCTGAATTACTCTTGTCTAGCACTAAGATTTTTTTTTTTTTTTCCACTCGTTTTGCGGCACTAGTATACACATACATTATACGTACTCAATCTTTCTTGATATCGCGTGCGTATACTCGAACCTTCGAAATTCAGCATAGGTATACATACATACAATTCGCACGGGAGTTCTTTTAACGGTATATACCTGTATCTATGTATAGGTACCTGTACGTACACGCGGGGAGGGGGAGGAGGGGGTGAAAGAGTGAAATTGAAAATCGATCCTTAATGTGCCAGACGACGGCAACGGCCGCGATTGATTGGCTCCTTTGGAGTGTATTAGGTATTGGGAAAAACGAACGGCAGAGACCCTTCTATTTCGCTTCTTCTTCCTCTACTATACTTTCTTCCGTTCAGTTTGGAAAAGCCGGAAGTAATCATTTTTATTCCAATACACGTCGTTTTAACTGTTTTTTTATCTTCACTATAACTCCAAGTGTGATTAATTCTACAACATTTTTTGCGTATCGTAAATACAAAAAAAAAAAAAAAACGGCTATTCAGCTAAAAAATCCTGATTAAATATATGCAGGTACCTCGTGCACTTTCGTCCATATAACTTTTTTTTTGCGAGCCAATAAACATTATTTTTTCTCGACACTAATTGAATATATATCCTATAAGATAAAGTATTAAATCTTATTTGTACCCTCCCTGAGTAGGTATGTGTGCACGTGTGTGATTCGCAATTCATTGTCCCAAATGCCACGGACGACACTTGAGATATGGGAAGACTCTCTTTCTATTTGCGTCTCGAGCTGACGATACGCAGATCAATATACCAATTACCGACTCATCGTAGGAAAGAAAATGTGCCGAATAATTACCTCGAACTCGCGAAAAAAAGACGAAGCTCAAGCTTTTTTTTTATTTCGAAGTAATGGCAAAGATTGCCGCGTATCAATCGGTACACACATATAAAACTGCTATCCGAAGCAGATAATCGCATTATATTGATTCTGATTTCATCATATTGCACCCAAAGTGTATATATACGTATACCGCGCCCATCATACGTGTATCGTTGGTTCAACACATTTCTACGAGTATTTACGGCTCGGTTGACTTTATTTTCCCCCAATCGCGTAATCTCCTTAATTGCTCCGTGAGCGAGTAAAAAACAACACGTGCAGTACAACAGACGGTAGATGGAGGCTTGCTTTTTTTTCCGATCCAAACAGCCATCAGTTGCAGAGGAGTAGGGCGCGCGAAAAAGTAATTTAATGATCGCGGCTGCACGCGAGCTCGAGATCCATCATTTCCAGGAAAAAAGCGGGCGATTGCCGGAGACGACCCGCAGGGGAGCAAAAAAAAAAAAAAAAAAAAAAACAACCAACGAATCTCGGCTCGTTGCTGTTCCCGATACTTTGCAGCGGATAATGACGCGCGTCTTTCACCGCGGCCGGTCGAAGAAGAAGAAACGCGCCCCATTAGTCGAGGACAGGGGGAGGAGAGGAGAAAGTGGGTGGTTTTTCTTTCTTTTCATCAAATAGAGAAGGGGGTGAAAAAACGTGATGGATGGGATTTTTTAAAATAGATCTTTGAGTGACGAGTATAAAATAAGCGGAAAAGAAAAGAGATAGCGGGAGATCGTAGCACGATGATGCGTAACGCGTTGGAGCTGAAAATTTTCATTTTTCCGGCATAAAATTTATTTATAGTTGGTGAAACCACTCAGTTGGATCATCATTATCATGACATTGCGTCACGGCTATATAGTTACATTTTCAGCGTCGAACTCAAAGGTGTTTAAAATAAACCGATTTTGATCAACACTTGCACGTATGCTAAATACAATCGCAGAAGATAATTTTCAAAGTTTCCGAGCTAAGTGTTCAGAACCTATCAAAGGGGACATTAAATGTTTCATTAACACGCAATTTTATGCAAAACTTCAAAATCGTATCGTCATGCAATAGTTTACATCGATGAAAAATGTCTTTTTGTCAATGACTATAATTACTAATTTATTTTGTTCATATTTTAAAGCGTAAGAAAATAATGGCAAATTGAATTAATTACAAGTGCTGGGCTCAGCCAGGGCATGTTGATACTATGTGGAAAAGGTGAATCCTTTTAAAAGGCACAACTGAACACGAAATTTTCCATTGGTGTTGGATTACGTATATACCTATAGCTTTATTTCGTTCATGATAAAAAAAGTAGGGTTTCTCAATTTTTTTTTTCCTCGACACTTATCGCTTGGTTTGAAAGAAACGGAATGCATTGTTTTGGAGACGCGTCCAAAGGAGCTTTCGCGTCACGTCCAGAATCTTCCAGGTCAAGAAATATCTCCTTTTTTTAACTTGTCGCTTGTACAGCCATACATTTTTCGATGAGCTCGTTCCTTCATTTCGCGCGTGAACTGAATTTGTGAAACGAAGAAAAAAAGACGTTCAGCTCTCACAACCCTCGTATCACATTGATTCTATTTTATTGTTCTTTAATCTCTGATTGACCGAATTAACCGATTAATTCGATCGATATTGCACTGCACACGTGGGCGAGATGGAAAATCTCTGTGTACGCGCGTGGAATTTTTTTTTTTTCTAACCGACTGGTATTCTAAATTGAACCGGCAGTCGTTGCGCTGTTTACGAATACTTGATTTAGAGAATCGCGTTACATACAAGTTCACGTAACGAGTCGAGCAAATAAGGGAGAAACACGTAAACCGGTTATATAAATCGGGCGAGTGTTAAAACCTTGTTTTTGAAAACGTCAATACTATACGCGATGATACTAGATGACCCGAAAAATAAGTAAGAAATGCACGAGTTTGTTATCCTCACAGACTTGGGCACAATCATTTTATGAGTATGACTGTAATTTTCAGGAATATTAGAGTGCATTTTTTTTTGGTGAAAAACTTTTCTATCCATCACGATTAACAACGCAACACCGAGAAAAATTATTTTTCCAGCACATAAGTGATCATTTCCAGCACAAATAATGCATTCAATTTTTAACAAAAACTGATATTGCGAGAAAAAATGTATCCAAGTCTGGTTGTCCATTCCTCGTACTGTACGACCTTTTATACATCTTTTTTTATTATTTCTCAGTTGTTGATTTATTCTCATTCAGTACGACAAGTCTTACCGATCGTTAAATTACCGAGACTAGAAAATGATCAATTCATCTGAATAATAATCGATTACTGCTCTCTCATATACATTGTTTTTTTTTTTTTTTTTTTTTTTTTTTTTTTTTTTTTTTTTTTTTTTTTTTTTTTTTTTTTCACGTACAACACGTGGAAGGCAAACTCACGAGCATGCACAATTCAAGTTCATTAGCGGTCAACGATCGGACGCGAGCGCTTGTAAATAAATGACGCAATCTGGTTAGGGAAACAAGCGAGGCAAAAAAAAAAAAAAAAATACGCAACATCAACGAAATATTTTACTCCGTGTTTTTCCCGCTGCTGGTGTAGTTTGCGTGTCGAACATGACCTGATTTTCGGATACATCGGACGCTTTTGCTTTGGATTTAGGAGCGAAAGTCCTTTTTTTTTATTCGAATTTTTCGATTGTTCTTTTTTTTTTTTTTTTTCTTCCTGAAGCGTACTCTTATTCAAATTTCTTGCATTACGTTTATGTTTTATGCATTTTTTACTGTGTTAAAGGGGTTATTTATTTATTTATTTATTTATTTATTGGTACGTATATTTATGTGATTTTTACATAGTTGTACACACAAGAAATATTGGTCGATCCACTTTTCACCAGCCATACAAAACAAAAAGCTCAGCTCCTCGCAAAAATACTGATATATATGTTTATAAGTGTAAACTTGATACCTGTCACGTTGCACGTAACTGTCAAAACTATTATATCCTATACTTTGAATGTCTCCCCAATACATCAAAATGAAAAAAAAAAAAATTCTTTTAAATTTAATTAAACTCTCCTCTACCAATCAACAGGTATTCAAGAAACAATTTTTCACACCTTTGTAAAACTTGACACAAAAGTTAATCCAAATTATCATTTTTGTCCTACAGAAACAATATTTTTGCAGATACTTTTACAAACCCGTGGTGACACTCTGTTTGCTAACTATGAAAAAAAAAGAGGTGATAAAACGAACTCAATTCCGAGGTAAACTAGTCAGCTCGACCAATACTCAACAAAGTGTCATCAGAGACACGTGGAGGCAACATGCAGGATACGGTGAAATTCGTTTATGCTCAAGCATCGAAAAGTTACTATATATGTCCACATGGCAAAAAATGTTTTTGAATTTTCACGTTTTCGAACTAGCACGAACCCCTTATGTATCTTGGAGAAGAAAAACAAAAATTATGAAAAATTTCTCCGAAATCTCAATACACATACCCGTGAAAATGTTGCGTTTTTTCGTGAAACAATCCTTACACGATGAAACCTACACATCAAGTCAGACGATCCCGAGCAAGCGCCTAATCCCCCGCGGATTAGAAGCAGCTTACACGAGATCCTCCAATGTCAGTTCCTCGTGTGCACGCGTGTGTTCGTGATCCCACTCATCTCGAGCATTCGTTTACAGTATACATATAGGTATGCGATGGATACGTCCACTTACGGTGATATCCCACGCGTGAAAAAAAAAAAAAAAAACACGAGCCTATATATAATGAGGAGCAAAGCTTTCGTGCTTCGTCTTCCTTTTGGGGCTATTAAGCCAGATATACGAGCCAAAGGAGGAAAAGGACGGTAATACACGTCCATACGTATATACGCCTCGTTTTGTAGAAATTTCCCCCGAGACGCGTGTGGTGTATACACCCTCCGAGGAAGGGAGGAGGTGGGGAGGAAAAATGAGCCCCGAGACGTATCTTTCGGGGCTGGGAAAAATTTCGGAAATTCATACTTTTTTTCTCCTCTTGCTCTTACTTACGTCCCACGATTTTTCATCGCCCGCTTCTGGAAGATAGGACGAGCGTATTGTGTGTGTGCTCGGATTTTTTTTTTTTTTTTTTCCTTCAGTATTTCGAGATTTGTCGCGAGGTGCATTTTTAGCCGTCAAACCGCACGAGGTTGTCGTCGCCGTGGCACGTAGGAGGTCCTCCGGAGGTGGAGGGAGGCGCGACTTTGTAATTTTTCCCGTTTCTCCCGCGGTTCTGTCACCCAAGGGGATATGTAGGTCAGCCCGATTTCGTACTATTTCGGGGATTTTTTTTTTTGTTTTTTTTTTTTCGCTCTGATTTATGCCAATCGCAGCCGAATTTTTAAATTCCGAGCGAAGCACGATCCACTTTTTTTGGCTCGACGATTATAATAAACGTAGCAACACGTGGACACGCATAAAGTAAAAAGCTATACATTCGGAACGAATTAAAAAAAATAATAATAATAACCCACGACACGTCGCTCGGTTAAAACGAATGAAAAAAAAAAAAAAAAAAAAAAAAAACGAGTTGAGATTCATGTATTTATTATTTTTTTGTTGGCAAACAATAAAAAATGTGTACTTTCGTGAAAAAAAAAATCGCGCGAGAATCGAGTTGTTTGATTCAGTGAGCCTAAAGGGAGATGCTGAATTTCACGAGTGATCGTGTATATGTGTACATACCCAGCGTATATCAAAGGGCAAACCATACGGTGACTCGAGGGATATGCTGATGAGCCCTTGGAAGGGTTAACGTACCACGAGAATAGTACTATGATACATGGACGCATGATAATATAAAAAGGAAAAAAATCAGTCGCATCACGTTGACCCCCGTTCCCTCTCGCTGCTCTGTTTTCAGTGCGACATCAGCACACGAAGTGCGGTAAGCAGCTCATTCGGCTAAATACCGACAGCTCCGCGCGAAACTTTTCAACACACACACCTAAATCTTACAGTTTGCCACCCACGCGTTTTTCTTTACGATTGAATTTTCAACACCTGAGCAAAAGTTCAAAGCCCCAATAAACGAATGACATCCGCTAAAGCGCCTCGTTTTCCGAACCATTGATCATCATCATCATCATCAATCATCCATCGACCCACCCATACGTATACATCCCACGCAGGTCTTGTCCATAGATACGTGTGTCCCTGACACTCGAGAAGAAGGACCCCACAGCACATCGCGCGATTATACATTACCACTATTGTAGCGATAAAATGGGTAGTATGAGTACACAGGGGAGTTAATGGTCGCGTGGGCATCGAGTACGGAGTAAAAGTGTCTCATGAATCTCTATATGAGCCATCAGGTATGGTGCAGGGCACGCATAGCCCCGGGTAGAGGGTGGCCGATACGCGTAATCGATACCGTATGCAACATTAGCGCGTAACCCTCCTCCGTAACGAATTTACAGCAGATTATATACCCGGGGGATGGGAGTTTGCGCTCCTCACAGGCTCATATGTATATATATTATGTATACACGTAGTTGTGTGCATACGAGAATATGGTAGGGGGCAAAGTATGTTACGCGATAATAATCCATTAGGGGGCTGTGTGTGTACTCGCGCAGTAATATCCCGACGCGGTCTGCCTTCAAACCCCCCGGAATATCGAGCGTCAGAGTCGTTGGGTCAACTTTTGCCACGGGAGGGACACATCCCGGACGGAGAAGTATAATATACTCTTACATACACCTGTACGCGTAGACTCCTGTTTTAACGAGCCGATAGGGTCTGGGGCAACTTTCACGATCAAAGTCAAAGTTTGGAAAGGTAAGAGCATTTATATACGTATAGTTTTGTACTTTTGATCATAACATGCGGGCAAGTGTTAATTGTGCCCAGGTTCGAATGGTGATGCCGAACATCCAATGGTTTTTACTTTTACTTCGACTCGCCGTTTATTGGAAATGTTTTAGGCTCGTACTGTGCCCACATTTATTGGTAATTTACGTGTATATAGTTATGACAGCCGCGAAAGGATAAAGTTTGCCGAATCACCGAGACAACCTTTTTTTCATTTTGTAATATTACTGTTGTGTAGTAAAATTCAGTTAAAAGTCGAGCACTATAATCTTAATTACAATGTAAAATGCTTCCTTCCAAGTAACACATTTTTATGTAACCAAGGAAGACTTGAGTTTACGATGACTGACATCACATGTATATATGCATATGATCGACATAAGGTATGTGTGGTAAATAAAATGCCTTTGTTGGATTGGTTGAGCCAAAATCTTGTAACAGTATATCCATTGGATAGAGTTGCATAATTGTATTCGTCGGCTGTACTTGTGACCATGCAGGTAAGGATAAAACCGACAGCATCACTCGTAATAAATAATACATCTAGATTTTGCATCGGCCATCTGTTGTTCGAGTCACCCGAAAACGCTCGATCGATTACTCAATCAAGGTATAGATGACATCTAAAATTTTTCAACTCGTGAGCTAATGAATATATTCAAATTCATTCGTATATATACACTTATATTGCTCAACTCAAAGATCCACGTTTTTCATTAAAGTGAATAAGGCAGTCACAACCATATATTGTAGATGTGATCATACTGAGAGCTATCATCCTCGCGTCATGCATCCCTATCATCGAAGAGCAGGTCCCGATTTATCCCTCCGCACGATCATTATTCCCAAATAAAAGTCACAAAGCGAGAAGTACATCAAGTGGAGCGGGCGAGTATCAAAAAGCGCGAACGCGTGTTGTATGTATATGGCGCCAACAATGGCAAAAAGGTTGTGAATAACAATGACGAAAATTTTCCTTCCATCGCAGAGACGACAACGAGCAAAAGCAGTCTCCGTCTCCGTCTATCCTAGGATACGCCAGCGGATAAAGGAGAAAAATATCGGAAATCCGTTTCGCAGCACTTGCCGATCGAAACATCCGCACCAGCCGTCCCGTTGTACATACATACATATATATATATATTCTGCAAGT
>NW_019382195.1:1272815-1288264 GCF_000648655.2 Copidosoma floridanum
ATATATTTATATTTTAGGAGCCAAAAAAGAAAATGACCAGCCCGAGCTTTATACGTAAAATATCACCATTTACGATTCGAATAAAATTCAGAGTCCAATAGGCAATACGCAAAGAGTCGGTGGTGGTGACAACGCCGACGACGATAACCAAGTTTATACATCAAAGGACGGACCGAATCAAGAAGCCGCGGTACGAATGCGCGCCCATGAGTATATATATATATATATTCCTACGTATACACACTGGTAATCAAATATTTTATGCGCTCCAGTTAGAGTAAGTAAGTCAATGCGATGCAATTAAAGTGAAACTCGTCGTCTTGTACATACATACACACACACACGTGTGGCACACATATGGACGCGAAAAACGATAAAAGACCTTGGGTGTACACGTACACTGTACTGGCGTTGAAGATCGGGACATACCTGCGATGGGCACATGGATTGAATGGCATGTGTCGTAGTACGGTCGGTCTCAATTTTTATCTCTTCGCGTGATTTTTTTTTTTTTTTTTTTTTTTATTTATCTTTCTACATACCGGTGTACCTTATACACTTTTTTTTTTATACCGAGTACATATATTGCACAAGACATTCTACAAAGTACGTGAGATAAGGAACATTTGGGTTACGGTTCACGAAAATTTCGAGATTTCATAGGGCTTTCACGTCCTATAAACAATATCACAATATGAAAACTACATCCGTACAAGTCCGGATTTAATGAGAATTGATTTTCAGTGCACATGCAATGTATCTATACCTGCAAGGCTTGCATGTCTTTCAAAATTCATGGATACGAAAGTACGTGGTACATTGAAATTAGTAAAAAATAAATTACTGCTACGTACGATATTACCGAGACTACATCGACTGTTTGACCTTACGCGCGTTGTGGGGGGGGGGGGGTATTGTAAACACCAATTTTTTTTTTTTTTTAGCACTGACCTCTGGAGAGTTTTTCGATGGACTCGAAGCGGCCCTCGACCTTGTTGCGCAGCAAATCCAAGTCGAAAGGCGTCGTCAAGCCGTGATCCACACTGCGGCTCTTACTCCTAGAAGAGATAAAACAAAAAAACTCCGTTAAATTATTTTCTTGTCGTTTTCAATTGTACAAATTTTACCGAAAAACGAAATTTGTGCTACAACATTTGAAATGTTGTTTCTGCATAGATCTGATGTATACAGATTATGTGGGGGTATACGTACGAAACTTTGTAATTATTCGAGTACACCCGAGCTTGTAACGCATTTACTGTCGCATCATAATTTTTGTATTGTATTAAAAAAGTTTTGTTATTGGTAATCTCGTCGTGATGACGTGTACGGCAAATGCAGCTATGAAACTACGAATAAAATACATCAATGTTAATGTGAAAATACAACAACAACAAGGCAGTAATACGGGATGCGCCATGCAAGAAATAAAAAAGGCATGAGTTTAAATCAAATATAAATCAGCGTGCGAGCGTTCAAAACACAAAATGCATACATCAAGACAAATAACTTGAATAATTATGAAGTAAATTTTAATACTTGTAAGACTCTGCAAAAACATTTCGCGGGTGTTGTGCTATTTTCTGGCTTACAAACCTGAAGTAAGAGTTGGTGGTGAGATTCTCCGTGGATCTGGTGTGCGTCACGTCTTGGGACATCCGCCGAGACCTATGTTTCAACAATACAAAACCAAACAGAACAAAAAGTGAGAACATGCGAACTAGGGCGCGTACGTGCCAAGGAACTTAAAAATAACATTTAAATTATAGCTAAACTATAAGATTTTCAACGTCAATTAAATAAATGATTCAAGCTTTTAAATTAATAAACATGTCAAAGCAGGCGGATGCAGATTACTTAGTCTACGGCTAACAAAAAACAATAACTGTACAAGATGCAAGTGATGGTATGTGTACACTTATGTTGGGTTTATAGAAAAAAAATTGTATTTCAAGTTTTAATGGTATTCAATTGATCACAAGCAAAATTTGCATCGTCTGGATTGGTATTTTAAAAGTACTACGTACTACACGACTGAGAGAAACGAGAAATAAAAATAATTGTCTTAAAACTATACATTGACGGTTTTTTTTCGCAATATGAACAATCGTATTGTTGTTAACAAAAGTAAAACAAATTAAAAAATGTATATTTTAACCAGTGCAAAAAACCAAGTTTTAACGAATAAAACGAAATTTAAATGTTCGAAGGCAACGGCGCGTTAATGTATATTTGGCACGTAGGCGTACGCCACGCACGTGTGGGCCCGTAGCGAAACGAGAGCACGTCAAGCGCACGAGTGTGCGCGACTTTTTTCCCGTTTACCTATTTAATTTTTTTTTTTACCTCCTTTAACGTGTACACTGACAGTCGGAGTAACGCGACCTAACGTAATTCGAGGCGGGCAAAAAAATGAGCTCGAAAGCAATTTTTAATACGCAACGTTGGAAAAAAAAATCTCTGGGGACTGACACGTGAAAAAAAAAAAAAAAAAAGATTAGTTGACTGAACGATTAAAAAAAAAAAAAAAAAAAACCTTTATCTGGTGGGGGAAAAAAAAGTACGACAAACTTCAACCGAGATTTTTTTTTTTCGGCCCAGTGCCAGAGGCTCGAATCCTATTTGGGTACACATCGATCCTATTACTTACAGAGCGATATATAAATTACAGGATTGACGAACGAAATCAATTAGCGGGGCCTGGAAGTGACGCATCACAATTCACGGTAGTAAGTGTATAAAACGCAACTTTGGTTTTGCGGGAAAAAAGAAAAAAAAAAAAGAAAAAAAAAGAAAAGAAAAATTCGATCGCGCGAGTGAAATTAATTTGCATCTGAATACACTGATGAATAATCATCGAATGCGCGTGTTTTCAATATAATCGATGTGTGAAATGAATTTCGATAATTGGCGGCGGATGCGTGCACGCGAGTTAATTTTCACTAACGAAATGCACAAATGCGTGTGTGCGCGGAATTATTTGATTCGACCTGGAAAATGTGCGTGTCTCCGCATACATCACGTCGAAACTACCTCTCTCTCTTTGCACGAATTTTACGTAACAGACTAATGTATGCTGAAAGTGCGTAGTCATGTCGATGTTTTCGAAAAATCACGTGATTGGGGAAATAAAAAAAAATTTTTTTCGCAGCTCTGTCCCTAACTTTTGCTTGAGCTGAATTTATTTATCACGACACACATACAGCCCACAAGAGTATAAATAATTACAACATCCGTCTGTTTTGAGAAAATAATGGTTATACCCTTTTACTTAAAAGTCAGTTGAGAAGCACATGAGAATATTCATTAAAAAAATATCAGGTGAAAGCTCAAACAATAAACTTTAATTTGATCAGATGGTTTGACTTTATCGTAAACTGAGCCACAGCAAACATACTTTTTATTTTTGTGCAACTATTGTATATTTTTATTCTTTCGTACATGATGAAAATAAGAGGTCAAACCAAACAAGGTAAATCTTTTTCAAGTTTAGATTATGTATATATATATATGTCAAGCAAAAGCCTCAACTTCGAGGTATCCTCTAGCTTTTTTCGTAGATCAAAACACATACACGTACCCATGTACTACATAGCACAGCTGGAGTCGATTTGTTGTAACTGCGTCACTGTTCGTATAACTCGGTCATCATCATCATTTCACGCGTACACCTAATAAAGGTGAACCCACGCGCGAGTACAGCGCAACGAAAATATACACACGCGATAGATAAACGCGGGGGGAAAAAGATGAGAAGCTATACGCGCAATATCGGCTTCAGTGGTGCGAAATCATTCGAACTGATTGCCCTGAGTGGTCGTATACGCGCGGTATTACGTGTACAATATGTGTAGGGGAGGCTGTAGTTTGATCTAAGCGGGTCACGAGGCATTTTGACTGACGCACGTGGGCGTGAATTTTCGGCTCGAGCGGCTTCGGGGACGGGCGTGTACGTTATACAGAGTACCCGCTTCCCTCAAATTTAAACCGAGGCGCTAATGGGCGGCTCTCGACGTAGGGGATATTTTTTCTTCTTCATTTTTTCGGCTCGGGAAATCTGCACCTACGCAGGAGTTTACTATTTTTTAAATTAAATTTATACATGTATATTATACACGCGCACACGTGCGGCAGAGGCAGTGGAATTTGCATACTTTGATTGTATCGGTAATGGGGATCTATTCAACTTGTCTGCAACGCGTTACACTACATAATTATATAGGTGTGCGATTATACACAGTCCCCACATCCACTTATATACTTTGAAAAAAAAAAAAAACTGTTCATCAAATTTTTTATCGAAACACATCGACGCATACTTAATACACACAATTTCCAAGCGATTACATTGTGTTCGGGTTTGGCGTAAGAGTAAAATTTATTCACAACATGGAATGTTTTGATAATGACCATTTTAGGACAGCACCCTCTATTAAAAACTTTATACATATTTTGAAACGCATATGGACACTGACTGCAGAGAGAACAAAGCGGGGCTTCAGCGAAGGTACGTATAATGTATAGGTATATACAAGTGTAAATCCACAAACAGCGAAAGCGCAACCTGCAGAATGGCCCACGCGTGTTCGTAATTTATTAACACAAGCAGTGCCGCATCCGCGGTTTTTTTTTTTTTTTTTCTCGCAAATACATATGCATGTACATACTCAGGTACTACACGTATATTATATAGTATACACAGAGGCATGCTTGCGCACGACATTAAGCTCCTCTTATAAGTACACCTTCACGTGGCAGGCAAGTAATGACATGTTCCCTTTGTTTTTCTGGCTCTTGTGCACACTCGGGTGAAAAATTATAACTCGAGCAAGCTCGGTCGACCCTCTGCACTTCGCGCCGCTTTGCTCGACTCGGCCTGCACTTTAACGTCCATACGTATATAGGTGCGGTGTACGCACCCACGCGCATATACAATAATATTATATCTTGAGCAGCGCTGTTTTCTCCCTTCGTTTTTTTTCCAGGTTTTCTCTCGAGGGACCCGCGTATATATATATACGTGCAGTGCGCGCGTTTGTCACGACGCGAATGTTTTATTAAGCTTGAGCTTTTTCCGTACCCCCTTCCGCCTCCCTTTTTTTTTCGACTAAAAGTAAGTATACCTTTGTTGTTGAGAAAGTGCTGGAGGAGAAGAAAGAGGGAAAGAAATATGTTGGTGCTCGACTCGGAAAATTGCCCTCCGCGAGGGAGCACTTTCGAAAGTGCTCGATTTGACTCTCCTTTTTCATTTTTCAGGTGGATAAGTGTAAACTACTCATAGTGTAAATTCATATCTACAATCCAAAGCTGCAGCCGAATGTTTATGCGAGTGCATACGACGCCGTTATCGAGGAAAAAAAAAAAAAAAAAAACGGTGTATACAGGATGAATAGATCAAACGGCAAAGAATAAAGCATCGGTGCAGGTACACGGGCGAGCAGGTGCTGTTGCGGAAGTACAGGCGCGCGTGTCACTGTAGGAGGTTTGTCACTGCCGTACCTCAAAAATTAGTCGAGAAGAGAAAGGCGAGTATCATATGTATGTTTTTCGAAATACCCGAATGTTTGGAACAATAGTATTTTAAGAAAACCCCTTCGGTGAAAAAAAAAAAATGCTTATCTTTGAAGTATATAGATAAGAGAGACGAAGTTTAGTATGGTCTGGACAGTCGAGTCAACGAGTTGGTTGTCGCCAACACGTTGGTCCATGACGTGTCGATCGCTCGACGAACCCAAACTGCTCTAGAAAAACACGCCGCAGGAGATAAAGAGAAAGAAAAAAAAACCATCCTCCCGGCATCTGACGTATCGAGTCGCAAAAACCGTGCGAACGACAGGAGCAAAGAGACGCACACTTCGACCGAAGAATCTCCGGAGTACATAATATATAAGAGACTCGAGTTGTATGTGTGTAAGTAAATGGCAATCAAATGGCTCATTCGTATGCTCGGACACGGACCAAACGAGTATATATATATAATATACGTGTAGCGAATCTAACGCGACCCGGAGGAAACATAAGGGGAGGGGGCGGAGGTACGTATATCTGCCAATACGGGCATCGGGAGGCGGGGTCGGCAGTCATCATCTTCCCAGAAGTGATTTCGGGTCACGAGAGAGAAGAGAGCGACCATTGGGACATCGATTTCCTATGGACATCTACGGATGCGCTAATCGACGTCCGCTCGACCCGTGATTTTCTCCACCCCCCACACCCAAGAGCCGGACTATACGGGAGTAATCGTAACGATACGTCACGTCCAATACTCTCGTGATTTTCGAGTGCCATTCCCTGATATCGGGACCTTTTTTTCACCTTTTTGTTTGTACCATTGCACAACTCGACGTACACGTACATAGAAATCTCTAGAATCCGCATGATTGCAATTCGACACGTAAGTGCGCACAAAAATTGTTTCCTCGATGTGGTGGTTTTTTTTTTTTTTCTCGTCCGACCACGTTTTTTGTTAGCATTTGATCGACTGTCCCGAGTCGAGTATAGGTATATAAAATTCAATGCGCGTATAGACCGCGGATGTTTTTCACGCGCCTCTGTTTTGAATAATTTATGCAGGTATTTGACACACGATAGCGAAACAAAAAAAATTAGGTGAGGGGGGGGGGTTTCTTGATGAAGGACTAAGAGGTGGTAGGAGAGTTCAAGGCTCCTTTGGCGAAAAACAAAGTGAAAATAGTAATAAAGGAGGAGGAGCAGTGTCCCGGCATGACAATGGGACACGCTAATATTCGTTAATTGAGTTCTCGCTGCCGGCGACTAGATATAATTATCATTCCTCTACCACTTTTTTTTTGCGCCATCACGCCCACGTCTCTCTCTCCCTCTCTTGGGTTACTACTCATCATAATATCCGTATCGTTTCGTACAATGTCTTTTATTTTTTTTTTTTTTTTTTTTTTTTGCGTGTACATATAATTATAATGCCGGTAATGACAAAACGTCAAATTTAATATTTACCACCGCCAACGTGGGCTCGTCATGTACGCAAACTCATTAATCTCGAAGCGTGTGTGAGTGAATATATATGCAGTACGGGTGTAACACATTGCGCCTGCTCATCGCCTCGGTGAGTTACAGCGACGATAATCATTAGAAATTATCATCAGATGGAAATTCAGCTACGATAAAACACAAACGCACCTGCAGGCGAGCTCGTTGTTTGCGCGGCATTAACATTTGTAAATCTACTAAACCTGTGCGTTAGATGAAATAGTGTATACGCGCGCGAACAACTGACCCCCAAAAAAAAAAATCGTAAGATATCTCCTCCTCTCGGCAATTGACGTATATTATGTATAAGCGTGGCAAAAAACACGATCGCTCGGTGGCCTTATCAGTTTCCGTACTGAGAAAAGATCCAAATGTCTCGCTCGCTCCGCAAGTCCAACGAACCTGCGCCTCCAAATGTACACGTGTATCGGGGTATGATATAAGTAAAATCCTTGGCGGGCTGGTGAAATCTATTTTCTTCGTACATTAAAATGGGTTACACGTATATATGCCTCTGACTTGCTTTTTTTTTTTTTTTTTTTTTCGCGTGAATTACACTTCTTCGCTGTCCAAACTAAAAAGCGTTTGTTCGTCGTGATTGCACAGTCATCGTCCGCAATTGATGTNAAAAAAAAAAAAAAAAAAAAAAAAAAAAAAAAAAAATGAGGAAAAACTGACAGTATAGAGAGCGACCGCTCGCACGCGGTTTCGTGAATAACAATTACGTTTCCTCCTCCATCTCGCACTCTCACTCGTTTTAAATCGAGCCCGCGCGTATTTTGCATTATTCTACAAAGGATGAAGATTTTTCATTGTCCGGGTGTTCGAAGGACGACCGATCGACTCGATTTTGGTTCGCAGGACGTTATTTGAGGTTCGTGGGATGGAGGTACTGAAAACCGCAAGATTTTGGCCACGGAAGTACGTACATTGTACTCTTTGGGTTATATTTTTTTACCAAAGTGAATGAAACGGTTTCGCGAGGGGACGGTAAAGTTTCGACTGGCGCTTGGATGATGAATCTAATCAACTTCTTTGTTACATTCACATCTTCACTAATGTTTTTTTTTTTTTTTTTTTTTTTCGATCAACCGTAGGAGGGAAAAAAAAAAAAGATTTCGCGCTTCTGCGATCGACAAACGTCTGTGTACCTATGTATACCTCGTGGCTCTTCGAACCGCGTTATTATGACATACCCGTGTTGTTATTATCGTTATTATTGTCCCTCGATATCCGGTTGGAGATAAGTATTGAAAATTCCGTGTAAACCTCCTCGCCGAGAAACGTATCCCAGTCCGAGGAGGTAAAAAAAAAAAAAAAGGGTGGTGCCTCGAGTCGAAGGTAAAAATCATCTCCGGTGGTACAGGGGCGATCCGTGAAAATCCGAGGGAGGTTACGCCGCATATTGGTCCCATCGATCTCCCACGCGAGCCGGGAAGGAAGAGGAAAAAAAAGAAGGACGAGAGAGAGAGACAAAAGCAAGGGAAAAAGATCAAGTAGCAGCATCGGGTAGGCTGAAAGTGACAAACGCCGACCCTGAGGTATCGGCAAAGAGAGAGCCTTGAATGTCGCGAGGGAGTATATATAAGTAGGGTACACGGCGAAGGCCTCGGACCTGCTTTCTCCCCCAACTTTACACGCTATATACGTACACACACGTGCCTATATATACATGCGGTATATATATATATACTTTGTCTTGCACCTGCCCACGTTTAAAGCTCTCTCGGATGGAAAGTGTGTGCAAGTGTCGCGCGCTAGATTTCCTCCTCGAGAGGCTGTATCACAAGTAGATATAGGGATGCTCTCGAGTGCTTGCTTTTTCGGCTCCTCGCCGTCTCTCGCTTTCGCGTATACATACATACGCCCGTTTAATCCTGCCATTGTTGTACACCCTCGAGAGGCGCGCCAAGGCTGCGCGATTATAAATTCCTTCTAATTTTACACACCTGAGTGAGATTCAAACCTTTTTTTTTTTTTTTTTTTTTTAAACATAATCACAAAATTATGCTCATACCAACCCCTCGACTTTTTTTTTTTGTTTAACCTATCGTTGACTTTATTGTTCTCATTTCAGTGAGAGTATAAGATTCGCGGTGGACTGATCCAAGACCCATCCACGAGTCGGCTGTTGAATCAAACTCTCAATTTTTTTTAATTTACATTTTTTTCTACTTTCACTCGAAAAAAAATGGAGCGAAAATATACGTCCCAGCTCGCGTTTTATGGGTGAACGTAAAACCGGAATCTCAATTGGGACCGGAGGGGTGTGGGCGATACACACAGGAAGCAAGGATCAGACGCGCACGGCCTCGGAGGGGGGGGGGGGTCTCGACCTCGCTCGAAAACGAGTGGTCGACCCGACGGTCATGTGGGCTTCGTATACCAGCCCGAGTGTGTATCCACATACTTTTTTTTTTTAATGTGCTACACGTGGATTTAGATGATTATCTGCTCTGCGAATTCGAACGAAGGCAATTCAGTGGAGAGGATAAAAAACACAGACAGTCGTCGGTGGGTGTGATCGGACGTCGATTTGTAAGCGGGATGTGATCGGAAAGTATATAAATTTCTAAATTATCATTTTTGCCGAGCGATTTTGCGGGCTATAGGCGCGTCTGGGATTGTTATGTCAGATTTTTCCTCACGGCGTTTAAAAAATGTGGTTTTTTTCCGTATGAAAAAGAAGAAAGATTCTGCGGATAGGTATGTATTGTTATTTTTTTATAACTTGTAATGGAGAAAATGAACTTGAATTGATTGGAAAAACTTGACGCGTCGTAAAGCTGATTAGTCACGATTATGGCGGTGATTTATGTCGCAGAGGGAAAATGGCACAATGCCAATTTGATTACTCATACCGTGGCGATTTTAATCGACCTACCTTTGTGCAACAAAAATACATGTATGTATGTATAAAAAAAAAAAAAATCTTCCTTTAGATTTTTAAGTCACAAAATCACCTAAAATGATGCGATGACACTTGACGAACGTGAGTTATACACATTTAAAAAAATCCAAGGGAATACGTAACTCGTGTGTGGTCCCGTACGTACAGCGAGTACCTACAGCGCGAATCTTTGTGTGATTTTTCAATTATGCACGGGGGGAGGGGGGGCGTACAAACCTGAATCAACAAGCAGAGCGGAACCCGTTGATTTTGGGACGGACTCGTTGCTAAATTTAACCCGACGCCCACCACCACCTCCTCCTCCTTTTTGCTGCCTGATTTGCATTGCAAAAGACGACGACGCTGCTCCCGAGACATGGGATTTCCAATTTGATTTCTCTGCTATTTGAGCCAACGGCTTTAATCGATGACCATGTGTATCATGCATATTTATTACAAAAAGTGAGATTTTGATGCCAAGTCCGAAACGTGGCATAAAAATTAAATTCTTTAGTCTCGATGAAATCAGATCAACACGAAAAGAAAAAAATGTCCACTAACAACAATCTATAGTAATGAGCTCTGGGATGATCTATCGATCTTCACCCTCCGAAAACTCGTGACTAAACAAGAGCTCATTCATGTCAATCAAATGTTGTGACTGGAAAATCGTCGCATTACTCAATCGTTACTTAATATAGATTTGCCACTCCGTGTTACAGTACATCAATTTAGTTCACATCAAAATAATATAAATTTTTTTTTTCTAATAGTTTTTTTTTTTTTTTTTACTTACTACTAGTATTATTACGACTTACTGGCCTTAAAATAGTTAACGCAGGTGAATAAGAGTTTTAAAATGTCATAAGAAAACATGTATATATATGTACGAAAAAGCTTAACGATGTGCTCGGAAAAAACAAAATTTTAGTAAATTAAATTACAATTTGATTAAAAATTTTGTTTTTCCCTCTTTTCCTGCACTGATAATTGGTAGTTGGGGTTATTAGTGTTGTTATTTTCCACGAGCTACTGTACTGTATATTTAGAAAAAAAAAAAATTGTTTGTCCAACTCTTCGTTGCAATGCTCTCTTATTATTACGATTACGATGGAAGCAAAACATTGTTGAGTTTTTCTTTTCTTTTTTTTTTGCATCAATGAAATTATCGACTTCCATTGTATTTCAAAACGGCGATACAGTAAAAAACAAAAGTGCATCGG
Source organism: Copidosoma floridanum (assembly GCF_000648655.2). The sequence continues at coordinate 1,283,937 of NW_019382195.1, forward strand.
CAAAAGCGCTCCAACATTGACGTTGAATCATTAATTCATCACCGTATACAAGCTTCATCTGAAACAACGAACGATGCTCACGAGCCGAAATATACTTTTTCAACGACCGGCTCTTTTGACAGCAGCTACAACTGTGGAAACACAATTAGCGTCAACGACGCTGTTTTTTCACGTATTATATACGGCCACTTATCTATGTTTCCCCCCTACCCCCCTCAAAATAAGCTCGAAGCGCAAATGATGTATCTATTTCCACACGACACGGTCAATGCGTTAGTTCTTCAAATATCGATGATTCATGAGTAATCAGTCACCGGCGATAAACCTCTCGCTAAAATAGACGTTACACTGTAAACACGACGATTCAACGATAAAGAGGAAAAAAAGATCTTCAATTACGAGAATAACGTAATTTATTGTCGCTTATGATTATTTATGCACAAAACACTGATATCGTTACTTTTTTTTTTTTTTTTTTTTACAATACGGATCAGTAATGACGATAGGCATTTTAAAAATAAAAACCATTCGATATTTTATCTATCGTTTTATTAAATGATTATACCGAAGTAAAAAATATTTTTCCGAAACAATTGACACAAGGAGAGAACCGTAGAAATGAAAAATATTTCAAAGACATACCATGCGAATGTCTTACTGGATATTTTTTATCTCCTGTAGCTCTCGTGTCATACATATGCATTTTCTTCCGTCAACTATCATTTAATAGAATATCATTTATTCAGGATACGGACTCGCGATTCTTCATAACCAAAGCTGTATACGTTCCCTTATAATAGGCGAATATAATGAAAATTTTTTTTTTTTATGCTAATAAAAAACTATGATTAGAGAAAACCAAAAAATATGTAATAAAGTATAAATCATAGATATGGTAACCACAGAACAGCAGATTAAATCGGTTGAGCTGGTAAAATAATGGTAAATAAATAAGTAACGTTGCTGATACGCATATCCTGAATGTAAAATAATTTGGATAATGCGCTCTTTTCGGGATAATTTAACAGTATGACGAAAAAGACTACCAGTTTCCCGCTTCAAAGTTATCTTTCCTCCTCTCTACTCTTTTCTCGCGTATAGGAAAAAAAAGCATTTTAGCATATTAAAGTTCCGGGGGATGCAGCGGCGATACCTATTCCGCATGCGCGCAGTTAAGCTCGCTTTTTAAAGAGATTGGTGTAATTGCATCACAGCGATTGGACGGCCCGGCCAGCGTGAGTCGTTTATGCAAATCGCCCGCGTTAAATTATGGCGCATTTGAAAATTGAACATCTCCCCCCCACCCTCGCCCACGCATACCCTTTACGGTCTCGGTCGCGGTTCGGGGGTTAAATTCGATTACCTTTTTTTTTCAACACTACGGGTCACCCGTTTTCACGCTCGCGTGGCTATGCTTCTGTTTGCAGAAAATGGAGTGTTCTGGCGAAAAGTTTCCGGTGTACCTCTCACCGTCCAACTGTCTTTTGCGTCATCTGTACGTTCACGCGTGGTTCTTTAATATTAGTCGCCATAGGTATGGAAAAAAAAATTTTTAAATCAGCAAATATCAGGTTACTGCAGTGATTGATCCATGGTTATTTTATCAAAATTCATGAAAATCTAGCAAACGTATAAAATAATATAAAGCATGATAAATATATGGTTATGACAAGGTGCCGTGGTCGAAGACGCTATAGCTCGGGGAGATGCGTGCAAATACCGACAGGTGAGAGTAACTTTGTTCATTGGAGAAAATTCAACATTTATCGTTGATCTTTGAATAGTTTTTTTTCCCCCTCCCGTTTAACCTACTGAGAATTTTAATCTCATTTTCGTGCTCATATGTAACGAGAGATCACAACCATCTTCAATCAAGTATTGGAAGTAGATGATAAAAAAAAAAAAATTCCTCATAATGTCCACGTTACACTTTGTTCGGAAAGCCCGGGAGAGACCAACAACACCAGAGGAGAGAGAGAGAGAGAAAAAAAAAAGGTCAGAGTCAAGTTACGCACGTGCACCGCGTCGCCGCCATGCTTATACATGTAAATGGTTGCGACACGCGCTCACTTCGAGTTCGACGGACCGATTCGTGTACCGATTAGTATACTCCGTTCTCTTTTTCACGCACGTGCCGCTTCGGCATCTCGCGTATACACAAGTCGCCGCGTTCGCCAAATCGGGGGGAAGCGCTGCCGGAGGACCGGCATTGAATTTGGAGCGTAAAAATGATCGGGAATCAAATTACAGGCAAGAAAAATAGTCGTAGATCCACACGGGCGAGTCACAATGACGGTGATCATTGAACCGATTGCCGTACAGCGATGACGCGCGCGGAGGTGGAAACGCCGAGCGGAAAAAACACTTGAGCTTAATCAACTTATTACTCGCGCCTCCCGTCCTCGCTATACGAAAAATGTGTATTACCTTTATACATATATCTATTGATCCACGTACAAGCGCCCCGAGAGTTCGGAAAGTTTGCCTTTTTTTTCCATCTGCCGAACACGGGTGTATCCCTAATTAATTGCCCTTTGGGTGCTTTCTTTCCTCTCCCTTTTTTTCTTATTTTCTTCTTCTTCTTCTTCTTCTTCTCTTTCCCGGCACGTGAGTCGATCGGGACTAATTAACGGAAACGTCGGGGCGCGTCTTTTCTTATTTCTTTTCGATCGCTCGTTCGAGTGTAAGTATATACACGTAAAGTCTCTCTTGGGAAATTTGCCGATGTAGTGCTTGTATATATACGGTACGTCAGTCTCTCGGCGACTGTTTTCGTTATCCTCTTCGATCCGAGACAAACAAGTTAATTGTTGTGCTGATCGATGCACTGGATGTATAAGAATAATGTTGGAAGCATTTGTATTTATGCGCCCGACTCTGACGCGCGTGAAGACGAGTACAACGTGTGTGTGTGTGTGCGTATACTTAAGGCAGTTTCGCACTGTTACGGATTCCCTCTCCGTTTGCATAACAAGCCTCCGGTCTTTGTTGATCTTTTTTTTTTTTTTTTTTTTTTCTTTTTTCATTAGGTAATGAAACTTTTTCTTTCGCGTTTTTGCAAATTTAATTTAATTTTATCGGGCAGGTATTGAGAAAGAGAGTCCCGTTGAACTGCGTTTAATTATCGTCATTAAAAACCAAGTGAGTAAGGAAGAGACGCACACACGAAGGAGCGCAGCATCTCGTGCTCTCTAGCTCGGGAGACGTTACGTAAAGTCCGTCGTGCCGGTTTTCTCGGGTTTTCTCGCGCTCCGCGTTTGTTTGCACACATTTGTACGTTTTATGTACGAATGTACTGAAATACTACATCACCACTACATCACAGTACCAACTATGTATTGTATGTACTACAGCAACAGGCGCTCTCTGTAATGCCGATTTGGCCGATATATCAGCGAGGGACGATTTCGTGAAACATTTTTTTTTTTTTTTTTTCTAGTTTTCCACCGCATCCCTACTTAATGGTATACAATGGCCCTTTTATCGTCCGAAAATACCCATTTCTTACGCCTAGCGCTTGAAAACGCAAAATATCTCCTTTACCCGTGACCACCCATCACCGGTGGTATATCATTTGGAGCCCTGCCAATCGCAAGTATTCGTATAGTCTATTTGCGTGCTCTTGAGCGTGACAATTAGCGCGGCACGAAAATAAAAATTGGCCATTGGTGTACAACTGAACGCGCACGCGAACTTAATAGGTATACGTCGATCGATCGAGCAAAAAATTGAAGAAGCTGAACACCACACATGATGCGCCTCTTCGTACAAGTTGGTACACCCGATATACCTATATGGGGACGTAACAGCGAGGCCGCGATGAAAGTGATGTAACGCGCATCTGTATAGCTGCAGGGGCCCAGCCTCATTCAACGATATATACCATTACATCGGTTGCGTGGCTTTTATTATTCTTCTCTGTGTTATGTGACGAAGATGCGGCACACCTGTTTTTCACGACTATGTGCCATACTATATATATAATATGATGTTTGGCGTATTAAACGCGCGCACGTGCGCCGCTTACGAATTATCCATTACACATTGCGAATTCATAAGAACGAAATGAGAGATGCGAGAAATACTCGTTTTGTGTGTCGGACGACCCGCCATCGGTACGTACGAGTATACGTATTTTGTGGAGTGTAAGAAATATAGCACGTGTTTAAAAGAAAAAATGTTTTTTTTTTGTTTCTATTGCTTACGTGACACACGTTACAAAAGAGCAACAGATGGTTATTGTAATCGACGAGTAATGGGAATTTACGCGGAGCAAATGGTAAAAAAAAAAAAAAAAAAAAAAAAAAAAAAAAAAAAAAAAAAAAAAA
>NW_019382195.1:1289762-1299762 GCF_000648655.2 Copidosoma floridanum
TTTTTTTTTTTTTTTTTTTTTTTTTTTTTTTTTTTTTTTTTTTTTTTTACATCATAAAGTGAGAAAAGCTGCATTATGATTAATTAAATTTAATGGAAAATGATGATTAACTTTTGGCTCCTTTGAATGAAAAAAGAATCATCAACACACGCGTAATTTACACTCGGGAGTTTATACGAATGTATATATACAAATACATATAGGATCGGGACTTCGGGAGGAGCACAAAAACCGCGCGAGCTCTCTCATCGGGGATTTCCTCTTTTGTCGCGAAAACTGAGTAATTGGATGCGAATGCACGTAACGATTCACACTCGTTGCACAGTATTTTTTTTTTTTTTCTTTTTCTTTTTTTTCATAAAAAGAGAATGGTTTACGTATACTCGCGAAATTTTAATTCACGGAAGTTTTCTCTAAAATAACGGGACACGAAAAAAAAAAGCGAGAGAGGAAGATGGACGCGGAATAACAAGCGCGATGGAGCCACCTTTTTTTCACCCGTAGGTTGAAGGTAAATGAAAAAAAAAAAAAACAGTGACGAGTCCCTACCTCCTATACACGGAGTACACGTACGAGCCTCTACTGGTGCCCATACACTTGTCATTCGAGTCGCGCTGGTAATCAGAATCTTTGCCAAGTCGTCCGTACTTTGCATATTACATTCTCGCAGCGACAAAAGACAGCCATACGGTAGATGTACGGCGACGCCGATGATAAATTGCGTGTGTGCCGAGTCGAGGTGCGACGCGCGAAACAAGCTCTGCATTGTTTCTTGCGCTGCAGTGGGCAATTTGTTTTTCGCGAGACAGGTATTTTTCACCGAAGGCGCATTTGAAATATGGTATACCATGGCGCGCATTTTTGACGGCCTTGTCGACGGGTTGGTTGTTTGTGTAAATAAAATAAAACGTTGCCGAAACTCGCAATTTGATATCGACACTGCCTCCTGTGCTATATTGGAAATGAAATTGGCTATCCTGTGCATAGTTTTGCATGAGCGCTAGACTCTTTGGTCTATATCTGTGAATATTTTGCAAAAATAATAATACGCACTGCGCCGGTGCGATGGTTTTATTTTTGCCAAAATTTGGACACGAATCAAAAGGCACACCTACGCATTCGGTCTCAAGTTTTTGCGTCGTTTCAATAAAGTCGAGATCGATCTGACATCATTTTTTTTTTTCCTTCGCTACCATATATATAAACTCGATAAATTAACATCACCAATAAGGTTTTTATATTCCATTTACCTTTATGACAGCGAATAGCTTTTGTACTTTTACATATATATGCACACGAGCGTATGAAAACAAATTTTTACCGCCTAATATAAAGTTGTGATTCATCATGAGGATGGTTGGCAAAATATACTTTTCATCTCAACGCAATCACTAAAGCGATAAATCGTAACGAGATATATATCGAACTGTGTATAAATACAATATTTATCATTGTTTACTTGATTTTTCAAGTGTATAATATAAGCTCTACATCACATAAGTATATCTCACTGAAATTATCGAGCGTTATCGGGGAGCCATTTAGCCATAGCCACAACACAAATACGGAGCTACATCGAGCCCAGCGTACGTGTTGCAATTCTGTGTTTACAATACGCTGCTGTTTCGAGATTATAAATTTCGTGTATCATATATTTTTTTTTTTTTTTTTTTTTTTATGTTTGAACTAATCGTAAAAACAGTCAGCGACACTCTGGAATCGTTGTGCCGATAAAAGCCGATTCGGTGTCTTGATAGGGTGGACAAGTATACCCTTACTATTCATCATATATAACGGACAGGCGAGTGAATGTTCCTAATAAATTTGTGCAAATACGAAAAAACCCGAGCAGCCGTGATTTTATTCGATTTTATTTGCGTAAAGTTTAGCAACTATAGCCGAGTGCGACTGTATATTTCAATATCTTCCCGGTGATATGTGGAGAGGTGCGTACATACAACCATACGCTATAATATACAAAAGAGGAAGAAGAAGAAGAAGATACCCGAGTTAAGTGCACACACAGGAGCAGCATCATCGTATAGATGGTATATAATATAATGTAGCAGCGCTCGAGGCCTTTGCATAGTATATATCTTATCTCGCGTTTATGACGAGCCATTTGCGCGAGTTGTTACAATCGAAATCAATTGCTGGAGCCGTGCATTGTACGATCACGTTCATACGCATGTGTACGTACTCTGTATCGTATGTGTGAGAATAGAGCAGTACGAGAAGGAGAGAAAAAAAAATAGCCCATCGTCTAGTGGCTGTTTGCACTCGGGTGCGGGGAAGCTCCGTGAGAAGCTGCCTTTAGCTGCTCCTACGTCCTCCTGATTGATCGACTACTGGCAATGCAGCACGTGCTGAATGACGTGGAGAGTTCAAAAAAAAAAAAAAAAAAAAAAAAAAATCGAACCGCCCGACGGTTCTTATCTTGTTTCTCGCTTTGAGCTTTGATGCATTTAATTTATTTTTATCGATTGTCAGAGGGATACTGTCATCCGGATTACGATGATTGCGCACGACAATATCGAAAAAAAGAAGTAAAATCCACAACAATTTTACAACGCGCGCTCAAATGGCTTAGCAAAGTCGCAATCATATTTTAAGGAGATTTTTCGTACAGGCAATACAAAAAAAATCTCACTTTAAAATGTTAATGTACACGGATTACTTGTTAAAATCAAACAAATAAGATGATAACGGTAAAAATAAAAATTAAGCGTCTGGCAAAATTTTGTCGGTACAGTGTCTTGATCTAGTATAACTAGGGTACCTTTAAAAGTAAGGATATAGTATTTAGTTCAAAGTGTTAAAACGATCACAAATTGTGACGAGGTACGATTGAAATTTAGTTAGAAATGCTCAATTTTCGATGCTATATTATTCTTGGTTCTTTTGTCCTTTGACTTTGGCCGTAGTACTCACACATGCACGAAAGAGATTTATGCTTAAATGGTACGCTATTGTCATTCAAGAAAAAAAAAAAAAAAAAAAAAAAAAAAAAAAAATCCGTAAACACGATCTGAGTCATTGTTGTCGTAAATTGTCATTGTGCAAAAAGGAAAAAAATCATCCACTTCCCCCACGTGCAGTTACAAGCCAAAAATTGTTTCACTCCGCATCGTTCGCGATAAAAGAGAAGATCCACAAAACGGTAAGCATATACACGCCACTTTGGGATCGCGTGTCGTCGCCCTTGATCTCATACGATGTATATGCCCGCGCCCGCATTTAAATTTTCCACCCGCGGTCGGAAAATTTTCGATTGTTCTCAATTTGGCAAACGAATTACACGAAAGAGCACGAGCGTTACGCCATCATCCTCTTGTTTGCCGATTGATTACCCCTCGACTTTATACCGAATCGTACACAGGTGCGTGCGACATATATATATATATATATATATCACCGCTCAAAGACGCGTTGTTATCTTTATACATGTTGTTTGTACTAAGCTTTTCTTTTTTTTTTTTTTTTTTTCTTTTCTTTACCCGACAAACTCGACTCGTCAGTTTGCAACATTATGCGTGTGCTTAACGCGTCTCTTGACACTTAAGAATTTACATAACACACATATATACACACGGCGAGAGAGACAGTTTAACAGCACAGTAGCCCGGCGTTAATTTATTGATCTCCATCGCCCTCGACTCCACTGACTTTGAAAGAAAGACTTGCAGACGGTGCGTGCGGGAGACACAATGTGAAATCGGGTGCAAAGCCAAACAACGACGAGGTTGCACGGGCGATAAAGCCGTTGATAAAGTTGAACCGATCGCCAATCAGTCACGGATCGTCATTTTGTACGTATAACGCGTGGATGCCGGAATAATGACCGATGATCAAACGGTGTGCGAATACACGGCTCGATAACCCCACATTGACGTGGTATATATGTTGAAGGAGCTGCTGCAACATGAACCGTGGAAAATGTACATAGAGCCAGTCGATCAACGCCAACGTGGCTGGTGTATGTAGCAAGAGGAGGAAAAGAGTTGGGTATGCACATGTATATTATGTACACGTAGAGGTATACTGCTTATACCATGCTGGGAGAGAACGAGGTGTAGTGTGCGATTGAGAACCTCGACAGACATAACTGTACACCTGCACCGGTGATGGCGAATGCGAAAGTCGCCCAGGAATTCGCGACCAAGCCTGTCTGACTATAATAATCATTATAAATGTGCATCGCAACGCGACTTTCCTTTGCGCTATACGACCTCTTTTGCCTTTTTTTTTTTAATAAATTAAATAACAACTGGGGCAATAATTTTTTTTTTTTTTTCAACTAGTTTGAAAGTCATTGGGGTTCGATGAACGCTTTGCGGCTTGGTAGCTATATAGGGGCTATAAAATATGAAGAGAGAAAGAAAGAAAGGTGGTGTATATTTTACACAGACTCGGTGAAATTGCGTTTGGTGCATTCATCAAACGAATAATCAAAATTACCACCTCTCCAAAGCGTCTGATCGTAAATAAATGTATATACTAGAGGCTCTTTTTATTGTTCGGGGCATAAAGAATCATCGTTGCGCGAGCGATAAAAATTACCGTTTCGAGCACTTGAGGTTCCCTTCGGATGGTTATCCCACGATCGGATCAACTATATTTCTCGATGATTTGCACGACGTGTCATTGCACTAACCACAGCGAACTAAACGATACCCACCAACATGATAATTTTTTCTCGAGAAAGTATGAAAAACAAAGTGCTTAGTCCAATGTAAAATAGGTTCAAACAAATTTTCATCAAAATGAGCTTTGATCCCCAACAACGTGTCAACGCACCTTTTGCCACAATGAAAATTAATATTTTCTAGATCATAACGCGATACCATTACGTTGTGTTACATTATAAAATTAAAAGTGAGAAAAAGGGAAAAATACAACTGCAACTGCACTTGCCCTATATCCACTCAAGCTCAGCGAATCAATGAAATTTCCTCTATTGTACTTACTACATTAATTCTTCTTAGCGTACGATGATTAATTTGCTCCCGTAATCTAATCGACGCGGGAATTAAGTGGGAAAAAAAAAAAAAACTACGGCAGGTAGACATGATTCTTTCACTCGGATAACATCGGGCTCCCGAGAAATCTCCGACAAGTTGCGCTCGTATCAGTCGATTGTTTTTTTTTTTTTTTTTTGGTTTTTTTTTTGCGCCGATAACAAAAAATACTTACTTTGCGGAACACAAGTACAGCGCGCGAGCACACACATTAGGTAACTCCTCGCAAACGGCAAGGCTAATTGAGACCTCAAGATTATACCCGCGATAAGCGAAAAATCTGTGTATACAGACACAATTACGCAACACAGTGTGTTGTGTTGTGTTGTTTGGGCATCCGAGGCGTGAACTCGCATCACGTGCCGAAGCACCAGACGAAGCCCATTGACGGTTGGGGGGGGGGGGGACAAAAAAAAAGGGAAAAATTTACCTGCCGACCGAGTCCGGCACAAAGATGTTCCACCAGGAGGGCCGCTTCTGCCGCGCGTTGTACAACCCCTCGGTGCTGCCAGCCTCGGGCGAGGCGGGCCCCGCGACCCCCTTCCTCCTCTTCCGGTCGACCTTCGGTGGCTTACCGACCAACGGATGCCACGATTTTCTCCTGCCCTTCTTCGCGGCGAAGCCCAACGGCGAACTCTCGTCCTCGCGCTCCTCCTCCCCTCCATTGCTCTTCACCTCGTCCTTGGCTTCGGGAGACTCGCCGGTTTCGACGCTACCCTCCTGCTGCTCTTCGGCAAAGAGGTCCTGGGTGGACACGTAGAAGACGGAGGAGCGCCTACTGTCGCTGGCCCGGCGCTTCTCGCGGTTCTCCTTGTCCTCGAAGATGCTGTGGCGCCGGGCCTTTTGGAAGAAACTGTCGCGCCGCGCCTTTAGATCCTCGAGGACGCTGTAGCGGCGGCTCTTGGTCGGGTCGCGCAGCTGCGACTCGGGGAGGTCGTACGAGGACACCTGGCACGACTCGATAAGCGAGGGTATCGAGTTGGTCGAGGCGAATTTCGGTGACGCGTGCTGCTGGTGCGACTCGGTTATGTACATCCTGCTTTCCATGCTACGGCGCCTGGGGCACTGTGGGTCATATGGGGTTTACTTTTATTGGCCGCAGTGAACGAATCGCGACGTTTTGTACGTCTATTCTTTTTTTTTTTTTTTTTCCCAATCTATGTCGGTAGAATTGGGAATGAATCAAAGTGTGATTTTCCCCGAGGATTTACAATACGCGTATCTGTATAGTCTGAAGCGCGTTGACAAACGCAAACTCGATGCCAACTGTTCGATGCACAACAAAATGTATACTAAACGTCGAGACTATGATGTATATGACGTATACACTACCGAATGTGTCCTCGCAACCGTTAGCGCCGAACTTTAACGCGTGGCGATGAAGTATTAATACCGTGTGCCAACTGCGTGTCCCGAAGCTGTTGACCGATTGTTTGGTTGCAAAAAAAAAAAAAAGTAAAGAGTTTTTCGGCAAAAAATAACAGTCAAACTGGACGCACAAAACGTAACAGGATGTATATAAGGTATACTTATGTTCTCGCGATTAGACGAAAAGGAGCTTAATAATTTAAGGCGAAAAATTAGAAAAAAAAAATTAATTGTATAGTTCACAGAGAAGCAAAAATATATGTATTATACGCGTTAAAGTGTCGCTCCATATTTCGTCCAATCGGTCGGGCACGATTCATTCACTGATGGCCAATTTACCCGAGACTCTGTAGGTATATGTATACGTCTTCACGAACGATCTTCTTCTTCTTCTTCTTCTTCCTCTTCTCGTTTTTCAATTCAACGATGACAATAAATAACAACAACAATCCTCTTGGCTCGTCTCGACCTCACATGTATATATATAATATGTTTTACTGCACGAATTATACGTTATAACGCACGGAACTACGGCCCACGTATAATATTAAACAGACGATCGGCAACATCAGCAACGGAAGACTATGGCATTTTGTTGCCGAAAACAGCCGATCGCGAGCATAAAAGATCGGTACGCGAGTACACGTATATTATACAGTTATTCGCAGTGCGGTACGCAGACCAGCGACGCCGGCATCACCTCCTCGACTATACAAGTACACGGTCACTCACTCGGTGAAAGCACTCGCCGTCGAGCGCGACCGCCTTTTCTCTCACACGTATATAATATGTACGCATGTATCTGTTGTTGCAAGACGCGCACAATCACTTTTTTGCACACACGCACAAACTCTGTCCGTCGATACAACAATATCCTCGATTTCCGTCCTTATATATATATGTGTATTCACCATCAACGAAGCTCGGCCGCACACTGCGTGATTTTGTACCGAAGCGCAAGCACAACAGAGATTGAGAAAAATAAACTAACCCGCAGCACTGCAGAGCGCTCGAAACATTACGAAACTTGGGCATGAAGTACATATATATATATATATACACGCCGCGGCTGTTGTACTCGTGTTGCTTATATCGTAAGAACCACGAGTCGTCGGCACAAGCGATGGTGACCCGCCGCTGCCTCGAGCTCGCGAGCTAACGTCGCGCAAACCCGCCGCGCGCTCCGGCTCTCCGTCGTTCCGCCGTGCCCGAGCATTCGCTTTCTTTTTTCACTTTTTACTATATATGCACGTTTATAACGTGTGATGGATTACACGCACGCCCGATGTACTTTTTGCAGATTTTTTTTTTTCCCCCCAAATATGTGTGCATCCACTGGTGTAAAAAATCCGCACTTTTTTGTTTCGATGTTGTGAAAGTAATAATAGCACGACACCTCCTTCCGCTCGGAGTTACGGTCGAACGAGCAAACGGAGCGCGCCTCTCTCCGCGAAAGCGAGTATAGGTATACCGATCTCCCTCGATCGGGCACCGATGCACCGACTTCTCTCTCAATTTCTTCGCGCCAACCGTGAGAGGGAGGGAGACCAAAAAAAAAGGGAAGAAAAAATCATGCAGCCGAAGCGAGGAGATATATAAGCGACACGCATCAGACGGGCACTAAAGCGCGAGCGGCCGCCGCGCTCGTATTTATACAGAGAGACAGCGAGCGCCGATCTACCCTCTCCCTCTCTCTCGCTCTACTACTGCAGTGTGCAGTCTCTCTCTCTCCCGGCTTGTTTTCCCCCTCACTCCCCCCCTCTAAATTCTCTTCTTCTCGCGCTTGTGTATGTGTATGGGTATACCATAATATACGCGCTCCCTCGAAAGGAGCGGATTATTCTTATGTGGGTATACATACCGATCTGCATGAGTGTTCTATATGGGAAACTGAGCTGTGAAAGGATGCAGGTGTAATTTTTTTTTTTTTTTTTTTTCTCGGCCGAGAGCTCGAGTAATGGAAAAAAGCACCCAAGTACCACCAGGGAGAAATGGCCCTTTTTGACGGGCTAAATGTTTGCTCGCATTTTTTTCCCCAATTAAGTATACCCTACACCTCGCAAACGAGAATCGAATTAGCTCCGGAGTGAGGTATCTGCAGCGAGCATCTGTGATTTTATTTATTTTTTTTTTTTATAGACAGGCTTTTGATTTTTCGTTCGATTGGGTATAATTGTACTCGGTTCCTCGTACGCCTTATTTGGCTGATCGATCGTTTCGCGATCCTTTTAATCGGAAGATTGGCGTCTTTTTTTTTTTTTTTTTTTTTTCGGTAAGTAACTGCAGGGATGATTAAATTTAGCTCTTACGATGTTTACATTCGTCGAAATCCAACTCCGATTCGTACCATATAGATACGAAAAGGCCCTCGGTTCTCGTAATAAAAGAGATTCGATCTAATTATTTTGACGATGAAAAAAAAAAAAAAAAGAGTTATAATTAGAGATGAGTAACGCCGCGTGACGATGTGCAAAAACAAATGAAATTCATCGTGTTATTACAAATGGTACATATCCACACGTTGGCTGCCATCACATTTTTTTTTTTTTTTTTCTTCTATATGTAGTGTATGTACCGTGAGTTTGATTGTTTTCACAGTTCGATAAACTCGCTCTTTAAAACGATGATGTAGGTTGATGATCTATATACGTTTGTTATTTTTCACCCACATATACGTGTCAGGCGATTCATCGTAATCTCCAGTTGCTCGATTGACCATCGAATTTCACCCTCAAAAAAATATTCGTACAATACCCATACTGTTTCGTCGCGGGGACATAAATGCATCAGTCCACGTATATAGGATAAAACAAAAAAACACTCGCACGGCATCCAATATTGGCCACATGTATGCACACACGTAAGGTGAAGTAGGGGCACAATGGAAAACTATAATGATATCCAACCCGTGGTGTCCTATATGTCCACGTTGTGCCAAACCACATAGTGTTATATATCGGTACAGCATCCAGCTCTGCTCCCTCTTTCGTATAATATGGAACCGAGAGTAGGTATGTATATATACAGTGTGCAACACTGACATCCGAGTTTTACGACTCGATGGATGAGAGACAAGGGGAGCAGGGAGGAAGCGTGTGACGCAGTTGCGCGGCTTTTTCTCAAACGCCCCTCCGACCCCTCCGCTACTTCTTTCGACTGCGCCACGTTGCGCGTGTGTCTATTGAATTCAATAAAAGCGCGATACATATAGGTGTACATGTGGTACGGTCCCGTGGCTTTTCTGTCGCAGCTTTGTTTTTTGATGCGAGACGAAAAGTCTATTAATTTGCCCCAACCGGCGCTACTTGTCGACTGCGGTTGATAGTATCCGATTTTCGCGAGAGTGTTTATATTTTTCAGATAATTTCGATACACAGTTGAGCGAGATATATAATATCTTGGCGCTTCGTCACTTCCTTCCATGAGGAAAGAGAAGAAAACAAAATGATAACGCGATGCAACGCGTTAAGATAATGTAAATCGTTATCGCAGCTGCGTCTCTTTTCCTTGTCACTGCGCTCTTGAGGACATTTAATTCGAAGAACGCCAGGCGCAACAGCAAAGACAACTGGTTGTTGCATCACGTTCGCATCGGCGCTGCAAAGGTGATGATA
>NW_019382195.1:1302262-1322327 GCF_000648655.2 Copidosoma floridanum
GCTCACGCGTACAAATACATGTGTGGGTATGTTTGGGCGCTGTTTAATTGTCGGAATCGAATTAGAGCGAGAGAGAGAGAGAGAGAAAAACGTCTGTACTTTCGTTCACATTCAGCGGCGATGACAAACGACGGGCTAATCGACCGCGTGTATGAATTGACAAATTGTTTCCACTGCTCTGGACGTACGTTATACGTCCGGCTCTCGTTAGATGCGACTAGACCCCCACTCCCGCTGTTAGCGCGCAAACGTGTACGTTGCAGTCAAAAAATTGGCGACACGCGTATTCGACGTAGGAAAATACAAGTTTTTCAAAATTTTTTTTTTTCGAATCTTGATAAAAGCAACGGTGTAGCATAACCAGCAGACGTAGCATTTTCGTTGCAGAGGCTGCCGTTGTTGCTCATCATACCAGTCGTGTATGGTTTGGTTTTTCCTTGCATAAAATGACAATTGCTTTGATTTTTTTTTTAAATTACAAAGGCTTTTGGTGTATTTTATTGTAAGCAATAATTCGTACAATGTTTCATGAAAACACATCTGTCAATGCACCTGTTAATGATAATTTTCATGGATTGGCGTCAAACTGGTCTTTGTGTAACTTCCCTCAAAAATAGAATAAAAAATGTGCTTCAAGTTACACTACAATTGTGAACATCTGAGCAGTTCTAAAGGGAATAATATGTTGAAATTAATAGCTAATCCTTACAAAATCTGTTCAGTTCGTTACAGTCTGCATACTAAGGGTTAAAAAAATTGCAATTGAAAAAAGTATGCTAAAATCTTGGATCATCACGTATTTTAGTATATACTATTAAATACCATAACGTTACATTCAAGGGTTTAATTTTGTATGAAAATAATAATAATGTCTACAAATTGTTTCTCACATACCCTAACTCCTACTTTAACCCAGTTATTTTCACATAAAAATCTGTAGTAGTTGGTACAGTTTCGTCGATATCTGAATCGTAATTATAGGTATTGACATCAGAATACTATCCATTAAAGAATTAAGTAAATAAAATATTTTTTTGTTTAATTATACACATACTCTAATATATTATGACCTAACTTGCCTCTTTGTCAATGACAACTTTTTCCGCGACTGCATAATTTATCAATATGAAGAGTAATGCACGTTTTTAGTTGGAAAATTTTCTAGCGGGCCACGCATGATTCAATAAACCTTAGTAAAAAATAATCTAATCCGATCTATTTGGTTGACCATGCCCGTAAGCATACCTATGTACCAACTAGTGATTACTTTTTGTCACAAATTGCGACAACTTTGATTTCAATAACCCATTGTTTAAAATCTTCGTTTGAATCACAGTCACACGCGGCTACCGATCGCATCGCCAACAGATTTGCCTCGTCCGAAATTGTTATTCCCCGAGCAATCATCCACGATTTACGCCGCAAGAGCGCCAATATGGGCCACGAAAATACATTTTGACTCCCCCCCGAGGAAACGCGCGCGCCGTCACGTTCCCTCTGATTCACTTGCAAAGACGCGCAAAAGAACCGATATGAGTAATCGGCAAGGAATCAAGACGGGATGGAAAAAAAAAAAAACCGGTTTTCCCAAACTATGCTCTCGAGAAACTCCACATGTCGCCCGTGCACGAGCGCTTTCTTTGGCTCGCAGCAGCTCACGAGCCGGCAAACAGAGTTACCCGCTATCTCAATCGAGCGCGAGAATGAATATCGTACTTTTATCCGTAGACGAGAGAGGGAAAAAAGGGGAAAAACAATCGAGGAAGACGAGAGCGCTTCCCAATGTCAATATTCTCATTTGTGCGGTGCATGGTAGTGTGCGTCGATCAGCTGCTGGTGTTTTGTTGTCGAGTTTTATTGGAGGAAAACAGTATAATACTATATAGCTGCGCTCGCATTGTCGCGTGTATATATACACATACATATACCGCTGGAGGTAAGGATGAAAGAAAACCCGATGGAAGCGGTGACACGCGGAAGGACGAAGATAATGAGATTCGCGCGCTGCTGCCGATGATGCGCTACGAGAGCCAGAGTGGAAGAGTTGAAGAGTCTCGCTGCTCCTTCCTTCTTCTGTACGTGTTTATATGTATAGTCGACTGCGCGATAAATACCGGCCGATAAAGAGATCCGATCGAGTGGCACCCACCATGTAAATACCCTCTCGATGTCTTTAACGGGAGATGTTGCCCTCGAGACGATGGTTTTTTATGCGGGTACATAAATATGTTGCCTCGTGCTCCTCCAATTATTTATCAAAATGCCTACTTTTTTTTTTTTTTTGAAATGAAAATTATTTACATTCAGATAAGACGAGTTTTTGAGGTTTTGTTTGAACATAGATTGTAAGGTTTAGGTATATTATGTACTCTAAATGCAATGTAGTCATTATAGGATTGATTTGTTTCATTTTAATGCATGACAAGTAATGTACTTTCAATGATGGAGAAAAAACTATAACCATCGCAGTATACCCCTTGATTGTCCAGAAACAGACTGCAGTTACGAGAAGTATTAAAAAAAAAAAAAACCTCTTCAAGACCCAAAAAATATATATACATTGAAAACGACAGTGGCAAGAGTTCTCATAGACGCGCAGAAGAAAAAAAAGCAGCTCGGTCCATCCTCCTTGTCCTTGGATTAAAAATTGTTTACCCCGAAGACGTATCCTCGTGAAGCACATTCTTAACCAAATCGGGCATACATGGCGACTTGCAATGATCGATCCACTTGACCATCTATAAATAACCCGCCGCACTTTTGACACTCCCAATGGTAAGTATACATACATATATGTATGGTATATATAACAACAACAAGCGAGAGCTCCTACGTTTTACATTCAACCATGTATGTATGTATGTAGGCATGTAAGGCACCCGTGTATATATATATATTATATAAAATATGCCATATAAAAGTCAAGCCTCGGCAGCGTTGTCATTCCCACCACGTGCATCCTCGTCTAATAGGGTATTCCGCTGCCGTCGCCTCGGATAATCGCCAATTGCCAGCTGTATCGGAGGAATGGTCGCGTCCCAGGCCCCTCCTCCTTTCCTCCCTTTCCACTCTTTCGACCGACGCATCTACGCAGTTGTCTCCTGAGAGCATAGCGATGTTTTGACTCTGCCATTTATTCGTTTCACACGGTGCGTCGGTGGGAAAGGAGAAAAAAAAAAAAAAAAAAAAAACAGAAGCGAAAAGTTTCTCCGCTCCCGGTCCTCTTTCGTCGCGGGCCGTAGCTGGAATTCAAATTAAAACTCCGATGCGCGCAGATATTGTCTTTAGCGTGTTCTCCCTTGCTGTGTACGCCCACGCGCGCTCTTTCGTCCTCCACCAGCGCCCGTGGATCGACACTTTTCCAAAGAATCCACAAAATTTTTGCATATACGTCTCACCATGTATAGTTCCTCTTCTTTACTGCACGGGAAATGAAGCGACGACCATACGGATACACTCTAAAATCCAAGTGCGTCTGAGTACACCTTCAAAGCGCGTAATCGACATTTCCGTTTTATTTTTAAAATCTATATAACATGTATACACACATATATATATATCCAAAGTGTGTCCGATGTATTTCCCTGGAGCGCACTTNCGCTTATATATATATATATATATATATATACAGTTACACAGCCGAGAATCTTCTTTTATAGGTATAGGTGCACAAGCTGCGAGTATAAGTACTCGAGGGATGAGTAAGTACACTTCGATCGTGGGAATTTTCCGCAATTGACAGAAGATTTCTCCCGACACGGATGCAAGAGGGATCTCTATAAATATGCGTATGTCGTAGCAAGGGGTTCGATCGGCGAACAAAAACACGCGCAAAGGCGAGCCGTTGTTGTTATCTCCCCATTTTTTTTTCTTCTTCTTCTCCCAAGGCCCTATACTCGATCCAACGCTAGATTGATAAGACTGTCGTCGTCGTTGGTGGCTTGTGTGGGTATAAAGATGAAAAAAAAAAAAAAAAAGTCCATACAGGCAGTATATTCAGGCACCGCAGCGCAAGTGTCAGAAGAAGAAATTGTTTGATCGAGGCTCAAAGAGACACGTGCGCTTGTAATTTGAGTTACGATCGTGTATACAGGGCATCACATCAACTGCTGCAGCCGCGCGAGGCTCTTGTGCATATATATGTATGTATTATACATCATACGAACGAATAACGACAGACATCTAGAGGTACACTTGCCTCGAGAAAAGATAGATTGTGAACGATTTTTCGGGTCAAGGCCCGTCGTTATCGTTTTGCCAGCAGGTGATGCCGCCTTTTTTTTCGGGGGGGTCTTTCTTTTTCATATACTCTACTCTCGTTACCTATATACATGGTCCCCTGTGTTGCTGGTATACGTATACGTGCGGTTGCTCAACATTCGGAGGAAAAAAACCAAAAACGCCTCGTCGAGGGAATCGTATTTGTTGATGCATGTATTCGTGCATATAATTGGATTCTTCATGGGTACGTGTGTATGTATATATATATATATATAAAGCGTAAATATATAGCGAGTGAGCAAAGAGTTTGCCGAGCGATAAATCCCGATGTTGATCATCGGATCTCGGTGTTGCGGCTGCCGTTGAAGTGTGCACACACGCATACACAACCGGGGATTTAAAAAATTCCCAAGACTGACGATGCCTCACCTTTTTTTTTTTTGATCTCTTCAAAGTGCCACTGCTCCACGCGCGCGTTTGAGGATTTTTCTTTCTTAATTATATTATCTCGTGCAAGATTTGTCAAGGTCCCTCGCGGGTACATGCACACTTCTGGTTTCCCGGTTGCACATCACGAGTAATTATATGCTCTCTCGCGGCGCCTCGTGCAAACCGAAACGAGTGCACATAGCGAGTGAACACCAGAGATATGGCAATATACATCGAAAAGGAGAAAAAATAAAAGTATACATACATACGCATGTATTATGTCGCGAGTGTAGATAATCGCCGTTGCGTAACTCGGAGAGGAAGGTATTATCGTCGTTTCAAACGTAAAATAGTTATCACCTGCACACAAGGAGACTCGTTTTGCACCGTACACTTAAGTGCGATTCAATGATTTGTCGTAGAAAGGATACTGGAACAACTACGTATGAAGAGACTCGGGTTGCACGTCCGAGAGAAAATGAAAATTGGGACATCGGACGATTCAATCGAGAGGTAAAAGAAGAGTCGGCAGGGACGCTCTTTCCCATTGTAAAATAATGTAATACCTATAATTATACACTTATAGTCAAACGGAGTCAGAGTTGCGAGGAAGAGCAAAAAGTGTACATAGAGAGGGAACCGTGCCAATTGCAGCAGATGCTTGTATCCGTGCACTTCTCACGTGCCACTACGCGTCTTTGGAGCCCATCAAACTGTTATACGATATCACTATACACACCATCCATTATTCACGATCAACATTCGTCTTCATCGTCGTTAACGCGTGTCGCACACATGTGCAGCGGCTTTGTCGTCTCTCTCTCTCTCTCTATATATATATATATAGGCTCGACAATGAAGTTGGCTCGTACGCTGTTTTTTTTTTTTCTTTTCACGACTTGTACGTAGCTGCAAATTTTTCAACTTCCTCCCTTTTCTTCATATTCTCGAAGCGCGCAAAATCAAGCTTTTGTTTTCCTTATACTCTGGGTTGATAATATAACTTACTGCATACATCTACATGCATATAGGTATATATATACATAAAGTACGAAAGAATATACATGTATACGTGCGTGTGCACATATATGTATCGTATATTGATAAAGAAGGTTGTAACGAGGTCGTTCCTTGATCGAAAGTAATTATCCATTAAGAGGATCGTCCCTCCGGTTAACCGAAGATCAATTACGCTCCATCTGCCGTCTGCTGCGCGTGTACAAGCTGCTCCGGTAAATGCTTAATTTACCAAGTCGATTATTTTCTAGACAATAGTTGATTTTTGAATTGACGAACCGGAGCCCCCATTATATCGGCGTTATTGTTTCCTTGGGCGGGTAATGTGTGTTATTTTTATCGCGAAACTGCAGCTGAATGTTTTTTTTTTTCATCAAAGCTCCCGTATCGAAAGGAAGTTTATTGCGGTTGGGATATGAACATGGACTTTATTCGAGTGGGTGCGATGGGGAACGAATTTACGCTGTTACGCCTTTTTCTAACTCTTGAAATGAGAGAAAAACGAGCGATGATACGCAGAAGTAAAATTTCTCGGAGCCCCGAGATACACGTCAGATGCGAGTGCTTGTAAAAGCCAATGAATTTCACGAAACGATCAGATTTAATGGGTTCGAGCACGCCATGGGTGTGTTTGGTAAAAAAAAAAAACATACATCGGGTCGTTGAGTGAACAATGTATTGTTGTACGGCGAGCATTGATTTCGTCGATGATTCCCTGGAAATTTTTTTTCTTATTCGCGGCAGTTACAGAATTTTTGGTTACCCATTGTTTTTTAACCAGATGAGCTGTTTCGCGATCTTTCAATGAGATTATAATTTATAAAACAATCTACTTCAGCAAGTACACAGAAAATTAATGCTACGCTATTGGTAGTGCAAACAATCGTCTTCTGTACTTACCTTATAAACTCCGTACCTTACGATCTTTCGTATTTACTCGAGTGTATTTAATGAACGATACTCACCTGAAACAGAAAAAATTTGAAATTACAACATCAATCGATGGTACATAAAAATCAAATAAAAAACAAAGTTTTTTTTATTGCATATTGTTTTTCGGTAAACACTAAATTGAAATTGATACATCAGCGCACAATCAAATACACATGATATTGCGACATTTTATGTATAGAACTCCTTTATATAGAAATTTCTGTGTTTGGTGTATGAAATGCATTTATGACGAAAAATTTTTTAACCTTCATTTTACGATAGAACTTATTGAGTAAACTATAGGATTTCTCGGGGTCATTGACATGATGACATCTTGTTTCTAATAGATAACATTTTTCGTTATGGGTGATAATCTACTTAGTTTTCGATTTGCCGTTGAACTGTGACTATACTAGTCTTTTCTTACCAAAGACTAGTGATAATAATAAATTACCCGTTTTCTACTAGTTACCAATTCAGGTTGAGCATTTTGGTATTAGTCCATACTTATAGACACGTGTGGTCAATAAAGGGAAAAATTTAATATCGTCGATTGTGTGCGACTTGAAAATATTCATACAAGCATTAGCGTCTGACTCGTGTACCGGTGAAACTATCGTACGGGACCGCATAGCTGTAGCTGCTACATACCTAATCAATAATATACATCATGATATGTAAGATATAATTTGTATATCTACGCTAAATGTATTCCCAACGTAAAAAAAACAACTTTGTTTTTAAAAGGCTCTTTCTTGCGTTGACCTGACGGTATCCCGTAAGCGCGTATAGTAACTATAGGATTCAATCGGGGCGTTTGACGCACGTGACGTCTTATTAATTTCTCGAAAACTCATCGTCGGCACTTACTCCTTATAGAAAAGTACTCCTAAACTATTTCAAGATCCTTGGAAGTAATATCATAAATTTGTGGCTAAATTGTACGTTGGTTAATTATTTGTCGAATCGTTACTTTAGCGCATTCTTCTCGTTGACCCTGGCAGTATTGTCCGTGACGACAATAATCGGGAATGACATGACTATCCTCGCTCAGAGCTTGAGCTGGAGACAATTCAATGGCATCCCACATCACCTGATACTCCACCTTGCCATTGCTGACATGTTCCATGGTTTTGCGCTACTTTACAGTTTCATTTTAAATACCCAGGCAGGTCCTATTGACAGAATTTCGTGCCTACTTAAGTAAGTAACAATATTTATTATTTTCTTAAATATTTACTAAAAAAAAAAAAAAAAAAAACTTGAATTTTCATTTCAAAAACTTGACTTGCTCACATTGACATTACCTTGATTGATACTTAAATGTTCATATTACATGGAAAGAAAGAATGTAAGCGCTGTAAAATGCGTCTACTCAGTCGAGTTATATAATGATTAACTATTCTCTCTCTGTACGTGGGAATGACGGGTATCTAAAATTTGTTTATATTTATTGAATAAACTGGTTATAAAAAATGTCATCCTTATTAAATTTAATCCTTAAACCTTTCTAAAAGGTCAAATTTTGTACTATGGGGTAATTTTCAATGTAAAAATTCATTTGAATTGTTACGTTTTGGCTGAACTGTGCAGTGGTGGTATATCTATAAAAAACATTTGAATCAGCATGTTATTTCTCTTTAGTGATAATTTGTACCAACGTTTATTAGCGATGTTTCATACATAGGTGGAGTGGTATTTCTTACTGATTCATTACATGAATAAATTACTTATACACAAAATTTTTTTTTCAAGTACCTGAAAAAAGTTGCAACCCTCAATTTCGCAAACCATCGTATAAAAATATGGTTGATTAAAAGCAATTCGTTTTCAACAGCTATTATTCATTCCAACAGATTTTTCTTCACCTTTGGCGGTGGCGCTGTAAGTATCTACATTGTCGCAGTCATAGCTATCAATAGTTACATTGCAATACTACACCCATTAGAGCATCCAACTTACATGACCAAACGCGTAATTTTTATTATGATAGCTGTTAATTGGATCGCAACTGTGCTCATATCAAAAAAACACCAAACGACTCAATAAAATCATCGAGGATATGTTGATACGTGATAATTTTATAAAAATTTACATACACGTATAATAAATATTATATAATACACGAAACACGCATAAGCAGTGAAAAAAAAAAAGAAAAAAGTAGCGACGGCGGCGGCGAGCTTGTGCGCAATTCCATCAAGAGTCGCTGCTCGCATACCGATCGATCGGCCGATCGAGCGCCCAGGATTACCATAAGCGCACGCAAAATGGCAGGCGAACGAGTACACGCGAAACTATGCGCGAGTCATTGGCTTCCGGAGGCGAGAAGCAACCAATGCCTCGTTCGCATATATATATATAATACACACAAGAGCCGCGACGCGTCCAAGGAGACTCTTTTGTGTCGCCGAGGCGCGGAACAATAGAAGGGATGCTCGCTACTCTTTTGCCGATGCGACGGATCTTTGCGTTTGCGATAAGGATTTCGCCGCTTCCTCCGTCTTTTGCCACTCTCGGAGAGGAAAGAAACTGCTCGTATCGCCGGAATGCAAAGAAAGATAGAGGCGACAGCCGATCTTTATTCCCTTGCCAAGTGCGGGTGTACCTATCTCGGAATATAATAGTAAAATATCTATACGCGTCGTACGATCATTGAACATAATCATGCGGGAGGGAGTGAATACTGAAATTTAAAAAATTGTATCACACACGTGTATAAAAATTCTAGGGATTCTAATAACGAAAAGTTATGTACGGATGGGCAATGGCGTACGCGCTACACGAGAAACTTCTCGGGCGAGAGAAATTGCGGGGCTAAGCGGCTAAAGTGCGCTCGTCGTCGTCGCCAATTTTCCCGGACACGCGAGAGCCCGACTCGCAAGGTTGGCTCATACAGAGGGAGGGAGAGACGTGGCGGCGGGGAAGAGGAACCTGTTTCTTCGGGCTATAGCGAGAAGAAGTGTTCATTCATCGGAGGGAGAGCGGCTAAAAATAACCTTCGAGGAGGAAGCAGCCGTCGATCGGAGGGCACGTACATATATATTTTCGATCCTGTTTCGCCCGCGAGAGCCATCACTGTACCGGAGGACACAGCCTTTTCGTTTCTTCTTCTTTTTATCTTTGCGAGATGGGCAATTGGAGCGCAAGGAGTACGCTATAAATCACTGGACAACAGCATTAGCACTCGAGTGTGTACAGTGTTTATTTGATGATCCGCAGGTACCCTTTTTGTTTTACCATCCGCGCGATCCTCGGGTCGACCTATTTCATGTACGAGCGCACGGGAGCTGCAACAACAAAAAAAGAGCTTGCGCGAGGCGATAAAACTCACCGCGTCCCTATAAAAGTTTCGAATAAAACGTAAGACGTTAAAACATGTTTTTTTAAGAAATTCGCGTTATCAGCTGCGTGGTTATTGTTTTAATGATACCCATCAAGCACAATTATAAATTCATACTTTCCGGTATGGGTGATTGAACTAAAAATGAATCAACCGACGAAAATGTTTGACAATTTTATTTCTATATATCGATTCTCTTTTTTCTGTGTAAATCATCACCGAATTCCCTTGTCCGCATGATGAGAGATACTTTGACGACCACCCGAGCACACACTATCCCCAAGTCGAAACCAACTGGTCGTCCTTCAAGCCTCGAAATAACCAATTCACTTTCGATCGTCCCCGAAAGTATCAAAAAAAGAAAAAAAGAAAAAAAAAACAGTTGACCAGGAAACAAAATTCCGTATACACCAGTCTCTCAACGCTTCCTGTCTACGTGTATACCTACAGGATAGCGCGACTGGAATTTCTGAAAACAGCACACGTTACAGCACGTAGAGAGAAACTCGTACATACAGCGACTGAATTACACCTTCCAAGGATGAGAAAAGACAGGGGACTGCAGCTCTCGGGTAAACGGATACCTGAGTATGTATGTAATTCTGGGGCGTGTAGGGCGGCCTGAAACGATGAAGCGCCCAAAAGTGATGTCGCTTTCTTTTTTCCCCATACCAAGAGAGTCGGTGGAACGCACAATCGACCTCGTATGGGGATCGAGTCAGCGGCAGGTAAATAAAATCCACGCCGGCGCGAGCGTTTGGGATTTCGAGTGTTGTATGCACTCGGGCATAAATTTGCCACGAGAAATGGGAGCTAAAATGCATCGGTTGGTAGGAAAAATCGGGTCAATAACGCGCTGCGAGAGGAAAAACAAAAAAAAAAAAAAAAAAAGGGGGCTTACAGCCAGACGTCGGTCTATTCGTTATGACGTGGTATACTCTCGTGCGGTGAGTGTGCGTGTGCGCGTTCTTCATCGGATGTCATAAAACTCGCGTGCCACCGTAAATCCATCCGATCGCGTCAAGCCGCCACCTCTCGTATACCAAAGTCTCCTTGGATACCTACTTGGCTCGAGCACTGTATTAAACTACGACTATTTTTCGTTTTTGCGTTTGACAAAGTTGAATGTTTATGTTTTTTTTTTTTTTTTTTTGTACCTAGTTAGTCTTGTCAATTCGTATGTATTTTTTTCATATATTCGTATATTCGAATATAGTGTTTACTCGTAGCATACCTCCATTATTGTNATTTTTTTTTATTAATAATACAAGAATAAAAAAAGTCTGCCGTGCACTTCACGTGAGTTGAGTCTGTTGTTTTACCGCGTGTGCGTTTCGGTTCGATTGTTCAGCGTTTGTTTATCATATCGGGCCGTTCGTGAGTCAGGCTGTTTTTCTTTATTTTACGGCGAAACGTAATGATGTTATGGTTTCGGGGTATCGAGCCGCGTACCGATCAATATCAAATACTTGATGCATAGCTACGGAATGAGAGAACAATTTTTATTTGCGGCTAAACACAGAAGCCTGTATATACCTGCCAAATGTGCGAGAGGCAAAAGCAGGGAGAACAAAGAAAAAATGGTAACAGGAGCGTTTCATTCCTCTCTCTCTCTCTCGCTCGTTTCAATGCAAATAAGGTATCCGTATATAAAATCGACACTGCCACGCGGAGCGCGAGGTATCACCCTCGCGAGACAAAAGGAGCCATCGGGGGTAAAGCACGAATGAATAAAAGCGCCCAAAATACATCTATGTGCCTTTTTTTGCACTTTCGCATAATTACACATTTTTGGACGAAAAATACCTTATTTTCTTATACATGTATATAAGCAAACTATGACCAGCATATAATATAATATATGTATTATACCTCTATGCTTGTGTTCAGCGCGCAAAGACAGGAGTGTTATATTGCGGCCAATCGAGGTAATTGATGAGCACTATTATGTTCTTACAAATGGCTCGCACGTATATAGGCTTAGCCGTAGCTTATACGTCGTGTGATCGTGTCTAGCGTCGGAGCTCCCGGGTCTCGTGTAATGAATAACATTTAATCGCGAGGAAATGGAGTGCGTGTATACATATATGTACACTGATATGTCAAGTCTCAGTTGAGTCTGGCATTTGATTGTTTTTTTTTTTTTTTTTTTTTTTTTTTTTTTTTTTTTTCACCTTATCCAGTACAGATTTCAAAAAGTACTTTGCGCAAGGACAAGTGCCTCGATCGGAAAGCTCGCGAACCCATTTTTTTTTTTTTTTCACGCACCCCACGTGTGCTCGTACGTACTTCTAGGTATATAATATGTACAGGTGCGGAGGAAGCGAGTAGTTTGCAATAAAAGAACAAAAAAAAAAAAAAAAAGAAGAGACAACGACGTCGGCACGTGATAAACAAATTCGAGCGGAGATCCAGGACGCGCGTCTCTTTATTCCCCGAAGCGCGAACAATAAAAGCTCCACAGTGTTCTTTTTATTACTCCTCCCCCAAATAAACTTGGGAGAGAGAGAGAGTGGGTGTACACCCCAACAGCTGGCAAAGTAAAAATATTATCACTGAAAGCCGTCCCAAGTTACAACGAAGCGACACAGTGGGAAAAAAGCTCGGGTTTTACTCTCATATACATACGAGGGCGCGTTTCCCCGAAAAAAAAAAAAGAAAAGAATACCTTGCTCCGAAACTCTCACTTGTCTTTTTGTTGTTTGCACCCCTGCAAGATTGGATACCTATATGTTTTTCAGGGAAGAAGCTGCGCCCAATTTGCCCAAACATCTTCGTTAGGCATTCTCGGTGCAATCAAGTTGTATAGGTCTATAGTATAGGTATATACGGAGGACCATCATTACGGTGTCTCGTGTACGGCAGCTGCAATGTAATATAATCGGAGCGCACGATTCGACACTTGATCAGTGCGGAAGCGCATAGCTTCTTCTTCTCCTTCGCATATATATATGATAGAGGCTGTAGTCATTATCTCATTTGCCGCTGCTCCACCGGAGGAGGAGGAGTAATAAAAGCCCGACTGTATAGGGAGGTATGTGGCACAC
Source organism: Copidosoma floridanum (assembly GCF_000648655.2). The sequence continues at coordinate 1,315,253 of NW_019382195.1, forward strand.
GCGGTTCAAGGAGGGGGAGGGAGGGGGTACGTAACAAATGTGAATAACGGTTAATTAACACCATCTGGCTGGTGCTCTATATACATATTATATACTGCTAGCTGCCATATAGGACGAGGGGCTCGTTATGACGCTGCAACCAGATAGTCGCTACTGTATAGGTATAACTCGCGCGTGTGTTCTCGTACACATTTATACATATTTACTCGCTCGTTATGGTACGAGTAAATGACTATAATATAGTGTGGCGTGGTTACGCTAAAAAGGGCTATATATATATATATGTATGTATTTGCCATGCGCCCGTTGTTTCTATTCAGGGATGCGAAGTGCAAGGTATACATATACCTACACCTACATCTTGTTCGTAAACCCTGGAATGAATAGTCGTTATTATTGTCCCTGGAGGTCCAATTTTTCAAAGAGATTTAGAGAGATGATGGCGAAAACTCTTTTAACGATGAGGAGTGTCTGTATATGAGCTCACGGGGAGCCGGAGAATAGGTGCTACGATCGGATATTTTTGCAATTTATTATTTCTAACGCGCACACGCATACCGCGAGGGATTTTAGTTGGCGCGTGTGTAAGTGAAAAGGCAGGGCGAATCGAAATCACAGAAATTTCCGGAAAGAAATATGCCCCATCGATAAATAATAAGTAATCGATGCCTTCCTTGAAAGTTAGCTAACTCGAGCCCATTACCGCATTTATTATTCACAGCCTTCGTTTACTAACATACATTTCCATGATAATTTCCATCGATCTTCCCGTAAACCAACACGTTTTGCCATTTGATTTAACGATTTGTACAGTCACACATGCAACCGCCGAGTAATTTCGCGCACGCCATTCCAAGAGCCCCAAATCTCCGACAATATATATATATATAGCTGTACCGAACAAATATATGTATAACATCTCGAAAGCCCATTGAGGTGTACTTGTATATGTTTGGTAAACGTTGACCAACGATTCTTGACGGCAATAACTGCAAGGATATGTACTAACATCTATTATAATCGGTATACCTATGTGTACACGCTCGTGATTCTTCAATCTTGGCATTGATTTCCCCAGCGATACACGTACAAGTACAGCGTGCCAAGGATCAAAGGAGGAAAAACAAGTGCAACATCAAATACATATATATATTTCGCGTGTATACCTACAATCAAAGAAAGTCCCGTCCCGTGTTGCCCACGACCGACATCATCATCCGCCGGGCGCGTGTATATATNTTTACTATCTTCTAACACCCTAGTAAGGCTCCTGGCTCAGTTTCCCTATCCTACTTTCTATCTGTCCCTACAACCCTCAATGTGCTACTTATGATTCTACCTTAGATCTAGGATTAACATATATATATATACATATATACCTACGTATCTGACAAGCGAGTATGTTCACTATACTCATAAACGTGTTGCACACGTATATAATATATATCTACGTACCATTATATACCGATATTTATACAACAAACTACACATATGCAACTACCACTAATACTATTACGTTGGTATAGCGGCGAAACTGTAAGTGCGCGCCTCTAGCTTCCCCCTCCCAAGGTCAGGTGTAATCAATATTTGGGCTTCTGTGACGGGGCAAGCTCGGCTTAGCTGCTGCGGGGGTGGCTCCTCCTCTGAAATACACTCTGTTCCGCGTGCGCGTCTTCTCCCACCTCCCCCCAACCTGATACTTTTCCCCGTCTCTGTACGTACACGTGCGCAATAATCAGCAAAAATATTATGTATACTGTGCATAATAATTCTCGTTCGGGCGGGGTGGGGTTGGAATTGTATGTGGAGTCAGAAGCCAAGAGCATCTCGGAGTAATACCCAACTCTATATATGTATATAATATACCTAGCCCGTGTTATACCAAACCTACGGACTGACTCTCTAAGTTCAAAAGACGAGCTGCTGAATATTCTGTTGCTCCGGAGATCCTTTGCCCTAATACCTCGCGCATTGACGAGACTACCCTTGTATGTTTATATGCAAGCGTCGCGAGCTCGATCGCTCGAGTTTTATCATAGGTGAGGGTTGTTTTGGTTAACGGGTGATTAAACGCCCTTTCCATCGTTCACTTTTCTCATTTAGACGCGAATCGAAAGATAATCTCCCACAGGGTAATTATACATAGGGGAGAGGTAGAGGAGGCGCGCTTGCACGCACACACCGAAAAATAATTTAGCGGATTTTTTATTCATGGAATAAATTTTCTACGAATGCGAGTGGCCGGTGAATTGGGGGTTTTTTTTTTCAATTAGGTCAACGGTGTGGTTTAATCTCTCTCTCTCTCTCTAAACCCCTGCCCATTTATCGGATAGCGATGTTTTCCCCCGGCAGTAAAGCGGATGGAATTGGAGAAGATGGTGGATACGGTCGTGTGCGAGCCAGATACACGGGACATCACCCGCATATCTACGCCGAAAAACAGAATAAGAGACAGAGGGAAGGATCGGAGGAGGGAGAGTTTTAGGACTACGCAGTTTCAGTAACTATATGTATATGTGTGTGTGTGTGTTTGGCCCATTTACCCACTGACCTTCCTCCTCCTGCCCAACCACCCAATTTACCACCGACACCATCGCTATATGTGTATGCGCATACACTCGTTTATATACCTTATACACGTGCACTTTTACTATATACCAATGCTGTGTGTATACATATGTATAGGTAAAACAACTTTTGGAAGAGGAAGATTCTCCCTTACATTTAGTTCTCCCGACCCTATCTCCCTCTAAGTAGTATATCTACGCGTTTAGCCTAGTTTTTGAAGGAGCGTGTGTGTGTTTGTTTTTTTTTTTCATCCAAAACTCGGTTGAGCGAATTAATCTACCAAACTTTCGCGCTTTATTTAGCATTCTTCTTCAATGGAAGCACTGGCGACCTTTACCTTCAACGTGTCCGAACTTTGTCTGTTGGTCCAAGGGTGGTATGGATTCACCGTGCTCGATCGCTCGTTTAACAAAAAATAATAATTTTTAGAAGCTTTACGTTTTGGGTGATGAAAAAAAAAAAAAAAAAATTCGCTGAAACGTCTCGGAGACTCGTCAACTGTGCGAATTGCGCTTTCAACCATACTGAAATACGTATAGGTACAATTGGCTTTACTTGTGACCCCGTAATTTCCTCCAGAGCCAATATAATACTCAAAACTCAATTAGCACTGTTTGACCACCTTACAGCTACTTCGTGTTATACAGAAAAGCCCACAGGGGACACAAGATATAGTATATACCCATTCACGGAAGCAGCAATGAATTGAAATTCTCCGGACTTTTACTCAAGGTAAATAAGTACTTGAAAAATGTGTATATATCCCTCCTGTTGACAATTGAGTAAAAAAAAAAATATCCTGGAATTTTTATGACTTGTAATTTATTTATTCAATGTACCCACACGTTGCACCTGTCAAATTTGATTTCTTTTCGCTCTCGCCACTTACGAAATCCTGCCACTCACCGTACAAGCAAATAACTTATATATAAGCATCAGCGCGATATTTTTCAAGGTGTCGCAACGACTCTCCAAACGCGACCTAACAGGGTCAACGTCCCTCGTTGTCTTGTGTACTTACTACGTTACTGCCAAACAAAAGTTAAAACAAAAATCACGTATCGAAGGTCGTGACCAAAGGCTATATAGCTGGGATTCTCGGGCCAAAGATTCGAAAATATTTGGTTCAAGGATTCGAGAGGCTGGTCACAACTCGTTCTTTCTCCCTCTCCCCCTTTTCGATTCGCAATTCAATGCTGCTTGTACGCGCTTTGCGTGCCTATTCCTTTTGTATTATTGACTTTCGAAACGACTATACGACCAAGCGGTTATCCTTCCTTCCGTGCACGTGTGTGTGTGTGTGCGTGTGTGTGTGTGTGTGTGCGCGCAAGTACAGCAGAGAAGATAATTATTCATACGGACGTACAGCCGATGACCTTAAGTGTGTGTACATTGTGAGCCTTTGTGTCTCATCCTGTCACTGATGCGTGTGTTTGTCTTTCTCGAGAGCCTCGGCTGGTCGTATGAAGCCATTTTTATTATTTTCGTTAAATTATTCCTCGAATTGGATTCAAGTGATTCTCGAAATTATCCTCTTTTTTTTATGCAATTATTAAAAAATACGCACGATTACTCGGAGGATGTAGGTATATTTGGAATTGTCGATTTTTTTTTTTTATACTTAAAACATTTTAATACGTGCACCACCAAGCATATAGGTGTGTGTTGTAATATACAGCGAGCATATTGTCACCTGAGACGGTCGGTCAGACTCATTTCGAGTCGAGACTTGTCTTGTGATTGATTATTAAATAAGCTACTTATATGATAATTTCGATTCGTTCAATATTCATGCCATACACGTGTAAAGTTGAATTTTTGATGAGCCTAACATAAAGAGATCGGTATGTATGGATCGTTCGATGAGTAATCGCCTACTGCCACGAGAAAGAAAGTAAATAAATAAAATAAATGAAAAATTAAACAAATTTGTCCGTAAAAAAAGTATTCAAATATATTATTTTGAATATAATTTACAATAAACTTCAGTGTTCCAAACGTATTGCACTGATTAGTTTTTCAGTAAAAAAAGGCACTATGTTCAGAAAGAATATAACTTCTTTGAAAGTATCCAAAAATCCATGAAATACTTGTGCCCGAGTTTGAATGTGATGAAAAAACTTATCAAGTATTCAATCGTTAATAAGTTGAACGATTTGTATATTATCAAATAATTAATACAATGGCTTATGTTACAACATATTCTGATCCATTCTTATAAAAATTTGTGAATGAAAATTGTTATTTCCATTACTTTTTTCACATTAAAAATTAAAATGAATTAAACTAAATTTTTTGTTTGAAAAGTGTTTTCAATTAAAAAAAAAGTTAAATTACTATAATTGAAAGTTGTTTTCAGTACCATTTAATTAAAAAAATTTTATTTCATTGACAGATATTTTTACCACAATAAGCCTAATTTTTTATGGTATTAATAAGTTTATTCAACGTAAGGGAGATTAAAAAAAATAAAAAAAAAAATTTTGGTGCGCACAACAGCGCTTGAGCCAGGTTTTAGCTGACCTGTCATCCCTAGTGGTTGTTTTTACTATCTTCTAACACCCTAGTAAGGCTCCTGGCTCAGTTTCCCTATCCTACTTTCTATCTGTCCCTACAACCCTCAATGTGCTACTTATGATTCTACCTTAGATCTAGGATTAACACTACCTTATATCTATTTTTCTTATTCTATCTTACACCTATTTTTTTATTCTACGTTAATTCTAATTATTGTTCTAATTATTCTACCTTAAGATCTACTCTTATTGTTCTACCTTACATCTAGTCTTACTTCTCTACCTTAAATCTACGATTTTTAATTCTACATTAAAATCTATTTGCTTACTGACTAAGGCTTATTATAGAAATTAATTTCTACCCAACACCGCTTAAAACTAAGTCGAAGGATTTTGGTCTCGAACCCTGACCTTCTGGCAACTCAATATCTGATAGCTAAAGCTTCCATACGCACTTAACCACGCAGCTACTGAGCTCTTGCTGCCCGGCTTGTTTAATAGTAAATTTCAATCATTAGTTTGGTATAGGAACAAAATGCCTGTAAGTGAGATACTTGTGTATGTGTTAATTGCTTGGCCTATCGGTAAGTATATCTATATGCCCGACCAACTTGACTGTAATCGGTTATACAGATATACTGATATCATGCTAGGCTCACATAGTTATTAAATTTCTCGTTGGAGGGCGCCGTTTTTGCAACGCGATCGAGGCCCAGCTGACACATAATGATGTGCAAACGTAGCCGTGGGTGTTTGCTTAAAATAATTACAGTGTATCATCTTATAATATTGTATCACACTGGAAGAAAAGTGACAACAAAAAGCTAACGCGATGTTAAAAGCGTCGCATTTTAGATGATAAATTTAATCATCTACGCCCCTTTGCGTGAGAACAACAAAGCGTCTACGTGAGTACTATTGACGCTAACGTGCAGCTGAATAGAATTAAAAGCGTATGACGTGCGCTATCGAATGACAAATGAGCGGATACTTTGTATTTAATTGTTTAAGAAAATGAATCTTTGATCTCCAACTGAAAATTTACCAAAAACTGGCGCTTCACGTGTTTTGTTGGTACAGCAAGTGCATTTGTCGGTCGGCCGGATCCCTCCGTTTGTTGAGTATACCTATATGTACATAATTATTATATATTATCATAACAACTCGCCGCGACGCTGCGCTGGTATAAGGGAACCTGCGCATGTATATAGATATATAAAACTCGATGGAAATCTGACCGACCGACTGAAAAATGCTAATGATACTAATTACCAGATCAGATTATGTTCATCACTAATTATTTTTTCACACTATAGATGGCATATAAGCTTTGCTTTGATAAGTACAGGCTCACTTGTAAAATAATAAAAGGCGTTGTTCTGTACACAGGATATTGTATTGTGGTCGTTGTGAACGATTTCGGTTAATCAAGTCCGAAAGAGGCTGTTTCGAATCACATGTGCGTGTATGTATATACACGACGAGGCTTGAGCACGTGTCCATTGTAATGTGTACTTACGCGCCTCCGCTGTCCATCCGTACCTACATACATCATCATCATCATCGACAGGAGTTTGAAGGTTTGAAGATCAGTCAAGTGTGCGTATTGTGTAAATACAATCAGACGTATCTTCCCCATCTACTACAACGTAATTCATAGGCTCGAGAGGGTTCACGCACAATTAAATACGTACAAGAGGTGCCACTTTTTTCTGTTTCTTCGTTTATTTGTTGCTCGTTAATTCAATTACTTTCATCTTCTTCTTTTTTTCTCATCATCCAAGAATTAGATTTTTTTTTTTCGTCTCGTCTATACATGCGTTTTTCTAAACAATCACGAGATGATACGGTTTACAAAAATTTTGTCGAGGTATCCGTGTTTTTTACGATCGACGAAGTAGGTTTTCGAAACTTGTAATAACAATGTTCAAAGTTGCAATTTTTTAAAAGCACATTCTCACAGGACATACGGACGGACAGGTCATACGGAC